>KE598581.1:1533994-1551948 GCA_000444155.1 Cladonia macilenta KoLRI003786 | reverse complement strand
GAGGGAGGAAGAGGGAGGAAGAGGGAGGAAGAGGGGGTTTTTTAGGTTGAGTGAGTGATTGGGGTTGATTGAGTGGTGGCATAGGATAGAATGGTAGATAGCTTGGATATTATAGTATCAGTCTTGGCTGATGTTGTGTGAGGGAATGGATGCAGGGAGTGCGCTAGGGGGAAAGAAGGCTTGGGAGCAGGGATCGTTGGAGAAGATGCGGTACGTAGTGACAGCTAACTACGCGGAGAGGTGTTAGTCTATCGTATCTGTGTAGCTATGTAAGATACCTAGACTGATTCATTACCCTACGATGTCCTCCCTAAACCATAACGTCATCTCTCCCTCAATCACTACATTAATAGTCCTGAAGATATTGACTTATTAAATCTATCAAGGTGGTCTCTAATATAGATGGGTACTCAATTACGAAATGGCTTTTACATTGAGACTGTGGAAGGTACGAAATTCTATCTTACCTCTGCGGTGAGAGGGGTACTTTCTCCTGTGTACCGTAGAATGGTGGAAGAGAGTGGGGTATGGACGAAAAGTGGATGGATGGTTGGAGGGCAGTATGTGGTAGTGGGCAGTTTGGGGTGGGATGGGGAGTAAGTTGCGGTGGAGGAAGGAGAGAAGACGGGGGATGGGATTGTGGGGGGCGGAGTGGGGAGGTGAGGGGGGATGGATGAGTTGGATGAGATGGGGGTAGGTTTGTGGTATTGGTGAGAAAGGAGTGGGTTTGGGTCGGCTGACGGGTTGATGGGTTGATGGATTGATGGGTTGATGGGTTGATCGTGCTAATTACTCAAGACATTTTCTCGATGCATGATATTGATTGAGCGATTGAACCATCATATATTGCTATAGACATTGCCATCACATGACCTCTGCATGCGAACGAGCACAGATAAGGTGAGCATGGAGGTTCCAACCAGCCAGCAAACCATGCGGCCAGTGGAGCCAGTAGGCAAGATATAAGTAACAGCAAGTCGGGACTTCGACCCCAAACACCCTTCTCCCGCCTGCTAATCCCTCACGACGCATCACATATGCAAAGCAGCACTGCTAATCCAAGATACATACACGAAAACATCCTTTTCTTTTGCTATATATGAAAACCCTCCCTTCATTGATCCTTGGCATTGATCTCCTGCAACCTCTTGTTGACCTGCTGACCGGACACCCCCTGATTACCCTTACCCATCCCAACCGCATAACTCGCGGCGCGACTCGGCATACGGCTTCCCCTCCTCGAAGCAGGGTGCGATCCATACCCAGGACCAGGAATAAAAGACGGTCTGCGGCCACCAGACTCCTCCTTTGCACCCTTAAGCTGCTGCGCGAACGGTGACCTTTCGCGCAATTTAGGACCATTGAAATAGATAACGTAGACAGCGATGACGAGGACGAAAGAGATGCAGAATAGAATGGTGCAGGCGTCTGCGAGGTGGTTTTTCCCGCCAATGTTGGTGAAAAAGGGCGTCGCGGGGATGGTTAGGACACCGGCGAGGAAGTCGCGAGACCAGCCGTTGCCGCCTGTTGCGGAGGCGGAGTAGGGACCGTAGGCAGTGATCATGTAGTCGATTGTGGCCATGTAAATGGAGTAATTTGCAATGCCGACTATAGCAGCGAAGATAGACGAGCCAATCCAGTGGATGGGTGGGCCGGTGCAAGTCCATGCAAAACCGATGAGACCGATTGGGAGACAGGGCGCAGTCCAGAGAAGGAAATAGAGGCGGGATTCATATTGTGCTTTTTCATCATCGGGCTTCTGTTGTCGTTCTCTAATGTTGCGCTTGATAGCAGGGATGAAGGCGAACCAGGCGAGGAAGTAGCCGACCAGAATTGGAAGGAACGAGAGGCCTTGGGCTACGGTTCCGAAGTTCCATTGGGTGTAGACGAGAGAGAATGATTGGATGAACATGAAGATCAAAGCGTCAGAGAATCCGGATAGCAGGGAAAGGGTGAGGACGATGGGCTCGGTCAGGAACATTTTGAATGGACGCATCCAGGTCAAGAGGATTTCCTTGAAAGAGAACCTCTCCTTGAAAGGGGTGATTTCGTCGGGGCCGTAGATGTTCGGGTTCTCGCCGGATGCACGTCGCTTCTTTGCGATTCTGTTCATCAAGATGGTGGTTCTGGTTTCCGGGACAAAGATCAGATGGATAATCTGCACAGCACCACCGAAGATGAGCTGAATCCAGATGCACCAACGCCATGCGAGATACTCTTCAACGAAACCACCAATGACAGGCCCAAGAACGGAACCTCCAACGGAAGAGAAGACGACGAAGGCAACGGCATATTGCTGGCGATCAGCTTCCCATAGATCGGCTATCATACCCAGTGTAACCGAGCCTCCAGCAGAGGAGAGACCACCGAGGGCACGACCAACCATGATAGAGGCGAAGTTAGGGGCGAGGGCGACAGGGAGTTGCCAGATGTTAACGAGGAGGAGTGAGGCTTGGAGGATTGGCTTTCGGCCAAATTCTTCAGACCAAGGGGCCCATAGTTCACAACCAAAAGCGTATAAGATGAGGAAGATCATAGCACCGCATCGGGCACCTTGTTCACTGACGCCAAACTCCTTGGAGATGCCACCGAGGGCATTAGAGTACAAGCTCGTGTTGAAGTTCATGGAGACCTGGACGAGGAAGATGACGGAGAGGACTGTCCATTTCTTGAGCTCTGACCAGGAGTATCCGAGCTCATCGTAGCAGTCTTCCTCGGTCATCTCAATTCTGTCGTCCTCGCCCCCCATGGGCACTTGCTTTTCATTGTGGAGAGCAACGGGTGGAGTACCGTTGGCTTTGGCTGTTTCTGAAGAGCCATCATCTGAGGCAGCATTGGCGTCAGTGGCAGTATGAGCCAGTTGGCTATCGTGAGTAGGAAAGTGGGCGGCAGGGTGGGATGCCATGATTGCTTTTTCTGTGTGGTGTGAACCGGACGGGATCGCGGTCAGGCTGGTGTAGATCCCTAATTGGGAGTTGGCTGTATGATGACGCAGGAAAGGTGATACTACAGCTCAGCTGAGGGCATTGACATGTCCAAGAGACAGTCAGCAGGAGAAGGTGGGGATAGGAAGAAGAATGGAAAGAGAAGAATAACGGGTGGTGAAGACGAGATAAAGTAGTAGTGGGAGAGTCAGTCCACGATAATGAATGTTACAATGTTACGCTAATTCAGATCTCGATCACAAGCTGGGAATCCCAATTGTTGGTTACCCAGTCACCGGGCAGTGTGGGTTAGTCTGGGTTGCAGATATTACGTCAATGGCTGCGGCGTGCTAACCGAGCGGGCTAAGGCTGACCCGCCTTGGTGGGGTGCCCGGTTGCTCTCGGTTAGTTTAGTGCACCCTTCCAGTGGTCCCCCGGGGAAGGATTAAGGAGGTGACTTTCTCCGACAACTACACCAGTAATGATGCTGCATAGTGAACAGTTGGTGGCTGATCATCAGGCTTATCTACCACTATATCTCCAGCCATTAAGAGCGCTCCAGATGGAAGTCTGCTGGGGAAAGTTCGACGACAATATGAGGGGCCGCTACACTACCCCACGGGGTAGAAGTGAATACTCCTCCCCCAGTCGCCACCCACTATCCGCCATCCGCCATCATCCACGCCACCATTCTCACGAGTTCCACATCTCAAATGTTGTGAAGAACAGATTCCAACAAGCGTCGTTGGTAAGGTWGGGTAATKGAAGGCGCTCAAGAGTAAGTGTATTGTGAAACTCCAATGCAACAAGGTGCGAGTTATGAGGCTGTGTATCAAAGTATGCAATACAAACAATAGGCATTGAAGACTTTCTTCCCTTGACTAGGCTAAGGCATCAGAACCTCAAAGACCAATTCCAACCATGAAACCTAGCTGGAATAGCCTTCTTGGATATCTGAGACAGCCGCCGGACAGTCCAATAACATTACCAACAAATAAATCAATCGCCCGGACCCTCGCAATCAGCCTCATCGTACTATCAACCTAAATCAACTGTCTTTGCTCTCTAGCGGTTTCGACAATGGCGGCTCGCTGGCAAGCTTCATTCTCAATGGCCTCTGCATCTCATGGAATAGGGGAAAGGACTCCAAGATCAGCGAAGGTAGCGCTGGTCATCAGCAATTGCCTCTGAACCCCACCCCAAGAGATGCGTTCGGGTGTGCGCCCTGCATGAGTGGTGTGATATGCCTTGTCTTCCTTGATAAAGTATGTATGCTGATGTCAGTTCAGTAGGGCAATCTGCGTGTAACCTTCCCTGTTTAGTTATGGTTGCGATTCGCTTGCGCTTGGCAAGGCTTCGTCAATCTATCGCTGCCCTTCAAGCCTTCAGGCGGAGCTTGATTCCGAAGTCAAATCACGTTTTCACGTGCTAAAGTAGCACGCTATCTTCCCCACCCCCACATTCTGATTTTTGATTCACGATTCCAGATTTCATCAGCTGTTATGGAAAAACAGATCAGGCCCCTAGGGCATACCCCGGGCCCCAAAATCGATCCTCCAGGGTATTATAGGGCCTGGAATAGGCCATGGCCACTATCTTTATAGGGCCAAATAGAGGATCTTTGGGCTAATAGCCCCGAAGATCCGACCCACAGCTTTTGCCTATGGGCCTTTGGCGCAGTGGTTTGGCCGCCCGATTCCATCCACAACACCGGCTGGCAGTTCGAATCAACAATCCAATATTAGGCATACAGAATCATCTTCCTGTCTCCACCTTCCGGTCAAAGTACAGGTCCTGCATTGGTAGCCGATTATGTGAGCGGTGGCTTCCGGGTAACCAGCACTCAATATCAAATTATGAATTCGGCTTGAGTGGCATCAGCACCTGACGTTCGGCTTAAGCCTCGTCATGTTACATCATAGCAAGGCTATCAGACATAACGTTATGGAGTTTATGATTTCGTCCAGCTGACCATCTCTGGGAAGTGATGATGGCTACACTTACAAACCAACAAGCTCGCGCTTTGGTCCCTCCTGATGCCGGTCCCTCCTGATGCCGGATTCCTTGTCCGATACTGATGATTCCCTACCTAAAGTTTGAAGAGCTCGGAATCATAGGGCAATGTCAAGGCTATTATCCTGGCAGTCGTCGGATGCAGCCTGATTAATATTCCGTCAGAGCAGCGGAGGATCCGGGTTGCTTTTGATATATGTAAAGCGAGCAGGAAGCGGCCGGAACACGGCTACCAAGCTTCTGAGCCGCACCAAGCGTCATTTCGACGTCTAATATCCCGTCAGTATCCTATTCCCATTACTTACACACCTTAATTGATCCTTTCTCTTTTGTTAGTCGTCTCCTTAACCCTTTGAGTGCAGGAATGGGTTTCAATGATGACTTTCTTTGCCTGCTGTGCCTTCAGTGGAGTGTTCTKATAAGCCATGTTACGTCAGTGTGCTGTTATAATGTGAGCAACGGAGCAGATTGTGTGACTTCTATTTTCAGTTATACGTCTTTAAGCACAGCGCTCAGAATCACGCAAGACCCAAAATTTTGGTGAGCGCCCGCATTGAGCCAATTCAGAAGATGGAGCGTCAATACTCCGTACCTAAGGCATTCAACTCAAGATGTGCTCAAATGCTGTTCTAAAGCTAGGAAACCTATTTGACGGAAAGATATGCGTTGTTCGGTACTTTTCAACTCCCTAGATTTCATCTCAACCCTGCCCTCACTACCCAATTTCCAGTGCTTCGGAAGCTCATTGGTACAGTCACCCCAGGGTTGGAAAGCTTTGAGGTGGTTGATCATTTGTCTTGAAAAGGTCCCAATGTTTTCATCTGGATCTCAAAGAATCTCAGCGAATAGCTGCAATATAACATCTATGACCCTTGGGCAACAGACGTCGCCCTGCGCATCACTTCCCATTTGCATGATCTTTGTATTCCAGTTCACTCTGTATACATGACAATTGTCTCTTCCAAACTCAAGCCGTCGGACACAGATGCTTTCTCTAGTGACAAGATAAGCCCAAAATTAATCATTCCACAAACTAGGAATCTAGAACGATATATATGAATAAATCGATTCTCCATCACCTTTACTCATACTATCAACAACATCCAATTGGATAATCCCATGTATGTCCCATCGCACAGCGAATGACCTACCCCTTCATTGAATTGTTCATCACCGTTTGCAGAAATGCCCAGCTAAATCATCACTATACCCAAGTCTTTGACATGCTCTCAAACTGCCCCCTTCTCTTCCAAAACTCCCTCTCCTCACCACGTGCCCCTACCTGATATTCTGTTCCCCACTGCCTTCCAAGCTCCTCACGATTGATCTCGTCACAAATTCTCCAGTGCCGTGCTCTTAATAACTTATTCGCTTACCACAGAATCGAGCAGATATTTCGGAGTATGTCTCGTTCATTTAGAGACTTCGTATTATTTTATGGTCCACACGGCGCGTGGCTTGCAAGCCTGAAGAGAGGTGTATGAGTTGCTGAATCACAGTCCTTTCATTTATTGTTGCTTTCACCGTTTTTCTTTACTTTTCCTTTCCTTCTTTCATCAACTTTCATTTTCCTTGTTGAAAATGACGACAACTACTGGGCTTTCATCTATGGTGAGGGTAGATAAATGGGCTTGGGGGAATGGTTTTGGGAAAAGGTGGGAGGGGTCCTTGGGGGGTGTGGTAAAGCTGGTATAATGTCTTTAGTTCGGCTTGATGAGGAGGATGGGAGAGCTGGAAGGGAGGTTGAGTTGGAGCATTGGAGGGTTGGTGGTGAAGGATGGCTTGAGAGGAGGGGATATTGACTGGAGACTCTTACTCACTGGGAATGCTTGCCTGCTGGAGATTCTTCTTCCAAAAACATCTCAGGCTGGATATCCTAATTATCACTCAGCTTTACTCTAGGCTTCAATATTCTGGTCACTACCAGGTCATGGTATCTTACAATTTCTCTTATGTAGCAAAATAATTGTAATAATAGTGAGAGACTATCGCGTCTACCTACTCAGTGCTGTGAACATAGCGATGATAGGATAGATTGGTCTATTGAATGTCATATAATGGCACATCAAATGGCTAATCATAAGAACTGCGTGCAGACACCAGGATATCATGATATTTCTTTCTTTGTTAAGACTTTCAACTACATAAAGACTTCACTAGACGCCCGCATCTAATTATACCTTATAAAACAACCTATCGCATAAGAACCGTCCGGATTCTGAACCACGCAACTAGGCCCCGCAATCGCCGCCCCCAAGCTCCACCTCGCAATCAGATTCCCCGTAGCCCCTATTATCTCCCCATACAGCGTTCGAGCTTTGCCCGCATTCATATGGCTATCAAACGTAAGCTGCGTCAAGAAATTAAGTGCCGCAACCACAACATCCTTGCTCAAAGGTTGGCCGGCGGTGGTTACGATTTGCGTCACTGCAGTTGGGAAAGCCTGGTCGAGCAGTGGATCACCAGTTCGTGTGACAAGCTCTGTGTAAGTGGGGCTCTGGCCGGAGTCGGCGATTAGACTTGTGAGGGCGTTGCTGCATAGGTGGTAGAGCAGGCCGGTGACTACTTTGGTTGTTGCTTTTCGTACTGTCATGCGGACGTTTTCTACGCCGAGGGAGATGGCGTACGCGCGTTTGAGAAGGCGAAGATCGCCGTCGGAGCCACCAGGGTGTGAGGCTGGTGGTGATGCTGCTGCGGGAGCTGGTGCGGCCTCGATGTCGCCGATGCTGGGTACGACAAAGAAGTCTACGCCGCGGGAACCATCGGTCATTGTGACGTAGCCGTTCCAGGTCATGTTGTTGGTGGGGTATTTGATTGTAAGGTTGTGCAAGAAGCTGGTCATGATGCTGAAATCGCCCCAGTTGAAGGGAACGGGGCCTGTGCCTGCCTCGCCATATGCCATGGCTGCGATGGTCAGACCTTGGGAGGTGAACCTGTAGTAGTTATTATCAGACTCGGTGCCCGTGATATTTCCGCTGTTGTATTGACCCAGCGCGTAAGCTGTGGCATCTTGAAACATCTGCGACATGGCCGTAATGTTCACGTCAGTTGAGTACACTGTCGTTCCATTCTGGGTAGTGGTAGATCCGTCAAAGGCGTGAAGAGTCACATAGGTGGAGATTGATCTACTCGTCAATGCGTCATTAGGACCGGCTGAGGGCCCTTGGAGGAACGCTTTGACGACTTCTGCCTCACTCGAACCTGTCTGCGTTGGCATCTGCAACGGATTGAAGACGAAGCCCGTCAGATCCACACCATCCACCACGTCATCAGCGGCAGAAACAGTGTTGGTGGCATTAACACTCGAATCGGCTACAAAGGTGCCAGTAGTGCCAGTGCCGCTGCCTGGAGTGGCAACGGGATTGAGTGGACTGCTAGGCACGACATTGGTGACTGGTGTAGGAAGTACACTTGTAGCTTGAGGATTCGGGACTGCATGTGAAAGGCCTAGTAAGGAGAGAAGGGTGTAGGAAAAAAGTGGCAGAAGAAGGGAATGCGTCATGTTTGGCCGTAATGTGGAATCGATTGTGCTTTGATGGTGGGTTGTGTTATTTCTCTGCAACGCCCTCGCCCATATATATAATCTTCACCAAAACCGTTGAAACATGACAAGAAATCTGGAGATCTGAAATTTGAAGACTTGTACAAAACTAGATTTGATCACTCATCACTGGAATTTATTAGTGGCAGTACACTCACTAAAGACTTCAGGATGAGACACGGCCATGGCAACGGCATGGCATTCAGGAACATATATCCTACGAGAATCCTACGAATAGATATAATTCGTCATGGATCGGACACTGGAGGCTGAGGGTTGTGACCGATAGCGACTTGCGCATAGTTCGTCAAACGCTCGCCAGCGGCTATAGAAATGGTTAACGGGACGGCAGGAGATCCATCTTTGGCGGTCCAATAGTCAGAGCAACGTATTCCATTCCACAACGTTTCTGCTCACGTCGAATAGGTCGAGAAGGGTCCAACTATGGTATCAAGGTGAGCGTTGGTCAGGAGTATTGTCGTAGATCCGCGAAACCTCCAAAGGCACGGCCCGTTCCCCATGTCGTCTTCATGGTATTGTCAAAGCGAAAAGATGTTGACACTCAGCACGGAGAACAATAACCCTAGCTTGAATCTGGTGAACATTCTCTTGTGACTTACCTGGCAAGGGGTGCTATTCACGTGAAAATCTGGCTCTAGCGTTTGCCAAGAGTCTTGGCATGCTGTAACCCTACAGGGCTGGAACCAAAGTTGGCCCTGGAGACACCCTAAAGCTGGGCACCGAAGGAATAGAATTGAGCCCCAGAGCTGACCATGCTGGCCCTTGAAGGATTGAGCCTAGGCCGATGAAACCGGGACATTCCGGCGACTAATCTTATCGCCCGGGGGCCCGATTAAAGGACCCTGAGTGGTCTTTCATCGCCCGCCTCACTAGCTTTAGGCTGAGCCCTATCTACGTCTTCGCATGGATGCTGGAACTTGCGATGTCGTCCTCTAGGGATTGGAAACCGATTGACTGAAAATAGTTGCCTGCCATCCCATAATATTTGAGCGAATTACTCATTCGTGATCAATGATCAATGACCTTACTTTCCTCAGTGAATAGCAAGGGCGGTGTATTCGCCCCACCAAGGTATTCGGTGCCCTGCGGGGTCCGGTAAGGCTGCAGTGAGTAGGTTGCTGTAGCCAACCAAGAGCATGAAACGTGATACGGAAATGGTGGTCAGCCAACGTTTGTGCAAATGTGCTTCGTCCTACAAAGGAAGCATTTCAAGCAGCTCGGTATCTTGTAATGAGGACGCCGGACTGCCGAAGAGGCCGTCTTAGTAAGATCTCTGATAGATGTACCTTGTAGTGTTGCATTTCGTCGGTGGATTCTACCCTCTATGGAGAACCATCCATTGGTGCCATGCATATCCTCGGATGGCGGGGAGTCCGGTTGTCCTTCCTCCAAAAACCGCTCTACCTCCGTGGATGATTGGTAATAGCTAATGGGCCTTCCATAAGTACTGATCCTCATCTCAGAATCACCTTATCGCACCAAATATTGTTTCACTATTGATACCTTGTTCCAGCCTTATCCTCCAACAAAATAGCCATCGATCATACAGGAAGATGATAGATCTATCAGAAATCATGGTCAAGATACATTGAATTATCGTCCATACTCACGGTTATCCCTACCATCCACTAAGCCTGTCACTGATGGATGTAGGTGGGTAGGGTTGGCTTACACATGTATGGCATGCAATTTGGCATAACCCACCGATCAGTTTGCCACCAGTCAGTGACCGCCTTATGGATGCCTACTGCTCTTTTCTAGAGCTGAGATTCGGCAGCAGCCACATCGATAATACTTTACGGTAGATAGCTGCGATGCGCCCAATCATATTTGTGCATTCGTGGTAATACCGCCCGTATCTGCAAGTATCTCCGATCGCGTGTCATACGTGGGAAATCTTTAAACTATGAGATGCATTTCGGCCCTTAGTGAGGCCACATCCCCACTGTATGCTGAGCGAACGAACTGAAGCGGTGTAGATAACTGGTGAAGTATGAGATGTTTCACAGAGCAGAGACGCGACGTCATGACCCACTTATACTTGTGTCTGCCACGAGGGACATAGAGCACATGAGACTACCACGCAATCAGTGGACATTGCGCTTTGGCCTCAACCTATGAACGATGGGAAATCTTCAAGTGTCTGAATTATCATGACCCACGCGTGTCAGATGGGATAGCGCATAGGGTTCGTTTGCTTACAGCTGAATGCGCCAAGGATTATTGGGCTGGGTTTTGAGTGGTACCACAGCTGCATTATGATATGACCCTGCATGCTTACGACAAATTAATCTCGAGAATTGCGAGCTTTTTACCCGTGGCTGTTCGGACAGCGAGAGACGCAGCGAAGGCCGAAAGATAATAGTCAGCCAGACTTTGTAACGATACACTGCATAGACATGGAACCGGGACCTTCCACGATTGGTTGTACCGTAGTTCATGCCGCGGACGTATTACTACATAAGGAGCATCGTACAACAAAAACACCGTGTGAATTTACACATATATGCATGTTCCGATTTCCCAGTAATTGTTAGTCGAAATCAGAAACCTGTAAAAGTGAGACAACCCTGCAGCCATCGCATTACGGTAAAGCATGGCAAGAACAGAGGCGAATCGAACGTGGGAGCATGGCTTCGCGGAGCCAAGCGCAACAGCATCTTGGACTCTCGAGGACTCCTATCGCTCGGAGGACGGTGAAAAGTCACATTATGAGGTTCCACCATTTGAGAAGTCTTTGTCGTCGACAATCCACAATTCGCTTGGCGTGAACACTGTCCGGACTTGGCCCAGCCTTCACAATGGCACTGAATCACCGGAGGGGGTTCCAGATTGGTGGCAGCCTCGAAAGGAGGTAGATGTGTTGATATGCGGTGGTAGGGAACCATGTAATCCAGCGATATCATGCAGATACTGAAGATGCTTCATAGCTGGTCCATTCGGCCTAGCAATGGCGATGAGTCTGGCGCGACAAGGCGTGACATACAGAATCATTGGTAATTATTCCTCTTTTAGAGTCGTTGTCAAGCAGGTAGCTTCATTTGGTGAGAAAATGCTTACAATTTACAAGATAAGGGAAGCGAACCCATAATAGCTGGTCGCGCCGACGCTATGCATCCACGGTCACTCGAGATACTCCATTCGTGGGGCGTCGCCGAAGAATTTCACGAGGAAGGTCCTCTCTTGGACCACAGCGTTGTGTACAGAAATGGCGAGAAGCTTGTCTATGGTAGGGCCTTTCAGTCCGATTCAAGATATCGCGGCATGCATACCATCCCACAGAACCAGATCGAGCGGGTATTTATCAGAGACCTTTTACGGCATAAAAGGATTGTCGAGCGGAGCACCATTCTTGATCATTTTGAGGTCAACGATGATGGTTCGACCTCTCATCCAGTCCAAGCGCATGTGAAGAATATAAAATCAGGAGAGAACGAGCTCATCAAGGCTAAATATCTTGTTGGCGCTGAGGGAGCTGCCAGTAGTATAAGGAAGCAGCTGGGAATACCCTTCGATGGAATAACGACTGATATCCATTGGGGCATCATGGACTGTAAATGGGAGACTGACTATCCGCATATGACCACGTTTGGGTAAGTCTAATTAGAGGTTCGCCTCCGTTTGATAACGTGACTGACTCTGCACAGTCTCGTCCTCAGTCGAGAACATGGTGGATGTATTTGTATTCCCAGGGAAGATGGATACACGAGGTTAGCGTTCCAATCGACCCTTGTTTTTGAGGCTTAGTCAGGTTTACTGACTCGGATCATAGGATATATACCAGGCTTGACAAAGAGCGAGTCAAAGAGCTGGCAGAAGACCGTCGTGAGGCAGGTGGTAGRGTTGATGTCCATTCCATCACACCGGACGAATTGTTGGAGCAAACCAATAAAGTCTTTGCACCATACAAATTGAAATTTGCGGCTCCACTGGCTTGGTTCGCGATATGGAAAGGTTGGTCTAGTCACAATTGTCGTCCCTCGGTGCCAGCGCCCCTGAGCTAAATGTCCCAGTATCCGAACGAGCAGCACGAACCTTCTCATCTCCCGACCTTCGGGTCCACATAGGCGGTGATGCAGCGTATGTAATGACCAGTCTACGTTCTTGTACAGGGATAGCTAACCCGCTTTGAAAAGCCAYGTGCATAGTGTCGTGGGAGCGTTCGGTATGAACACAGCCATCTACGACGCTGCTAATCTGGGCTGGAAGCTTGGTCTTTCCGCCCGCAATCTCGCTTCCCCTACGGCTCTACTGCCGAGTTACGACCTTGAGCGGCGCACGTTCGCTAACCGAGTCATTCGGGTCTCTGGTGCCTTTCTGCGCTTTATTTCAGGTATCACCGTGCCACTCGCAGAGGTCCGCAACCCTGGCGATATATTAGCTACCGACATGGAAGACCTTGAACCTTCTGATGGGACAAGAGAAAGCGACTTGATGTGGTGTGATGCCCATTTCCGCCGTCAAGGAACGTTCATCCTTGGACTTGAGGTGCCAAACATAGCTTCCGCCATTTGTCCTCTAGGGAAGGACTCTGGGAAAAGGAGACCTATTTCCATTGAGAGTGGTAGACGGTCTCCGAACCCACGCATATGTTTCGATGAGGCTACCACCGGATATTTGTATGATAGCATGGTCGGTATTAAAAGATTCCATATCTTGATTTTCGGTTCAGACCTACAAGGTCCAGTACGTGAGCGCATTGCACGGTTCTCGCAGCAAGCCTTAGGGCCGCAGGGATTCTTTGCTACGTACGGTGGGACGAGGATGTTCAACATCGTGCTGATCCTGAAGGCTCTACCATTTGAAAAGGATCAGCTGCTCCAAGGTGATGACTTGCGTAATCTGCGGGACAACGCAAGGGTGGTTTATGACGACCGTGCGCCTGACGAAGATGCTGCGTATTGGTATGGTATTAACCATGCTCGAGGCGCGGTGGTCGCTGTGCGGCCGGACCTATGCGTGGGAACTAGCTGTTGGCCCGAAGAGGATTCGGTACTAGGAACTTACTTCGAAGGCTTCTTGACTAATAGTGAACCGACGAAGGGAGAACTGACGAATGGAGGATTGACGAACGAAGGACTGACAAATGGAGGACTGACAAAGGGTGGTCTGACGAATGAGTGGCTGACGAATGATGGGCTGACAAATGGTAAATGATATTGGCTGGTACCGAACTGCCTGCATGCTCAGAGCACATCAGGCGAAGTTCACGTGCTTTCAGGTTGCCGTCGAAAACACACTAATTAATTCCTTGGTCGGTTATGAAGCTATTTCAGCATGTATATTCGGATTTTTTCTAATGGTACTCACTCATAGCTATACCAATAACATTCGGTCAATATTCTGAATACAGTGCCTTGCGAGAACCCTTTGAAGTTGATGAATGGATGTACTGGACTCGTAAAGTATTAGGTATTGTCCCAGCTCACTATCCAGGTGCGTGAAGCTGCAAAAGAGCTTGGGGAAGTTGTAAGACGTCATAAATACAACAGTCTGAGGTTAGTATCTTAGAGGTTGAAATCTTGGTCCATCTTGGTCTCTCAAGGCTACAACAATTCTAGCCCACACAGTAATCCAACAATCCATCAACAAATCTGAAAGCCTTGTTTAGCAGACCTCCGAAGTAGCTGACAAAGCGTTTCCTGTGTCGGACACAGCGCGCGAAGCCAGTAGGTATCTTCGTGAACGAAAACAAGACGAAGCCAACAAGAGAGAAGCAACCAATGACAAGAATTAGGGCAACAGCGAATAGTGTTAGTATTGAGAATGTGAGGAACCTAATCCCATCCCACAAAGTGTGCCAGCCAAATTCATATCCATCAGATTCAGGTGAAGATTCGGAGAGACCTTGGATCGTGGGAGGAGCGGCTGGAGGTATAAGTATCTATTGGTGAGTACGTTCACTGGTGTTATTCATGAATGTCGGCCATCTCTACCTACTCCGCGCAGGCTAAGGACTTGAACTGAAAATTCTCCAAAATTTCCCCTCGAGGCTTCGCATCTATCGTAGACCTGCAATCACTGTGTCTGAGCTTGGGGGGACAATGGAAAGGCTGGCTAATGTTCCCCTTAAAAGCCTAGGGAGCTCGTTCTTGAGTCTCTGCAGACTTGGCCTAGCGGCAGCAATTCTCGGTAAAGAGCGGCCAATTTAGGCCACTGCCAGCGTTCGCCTTCCTTTTTTATTGCTTTCGGTCATGGTGGCGCGACGAGGCTTGAGTCTGGACGGGCTCCTTTCAGCCAGTCAGAACTCGTTTGCATGTACGTAAAGCTGTTTGGGAGTAGGTCCTTCCCAATTATATCCTCCTGTAAGGTCTTGTGGTGATCATTGGAAATTATACTTCAGAATGAATTGTAGAATCATATATCTGTGTGAACAGAAGGCCAGATCCAGGAACCTCCACGTTGATTCGAATTCCAAGACATCGGAGCAACCTCTGCAACGTCCTGCAATTGTAAATCTCCTCAATGACTTCGGTCATGGTTCAAGTCGAGCGTGCTAGGACTAGTATAGATACGATTTCGCCATAGCCAGATGAATTTTCTGAGAGAATCCGATTGAAGAATCTTTTCGTTATTGGTCGGACACGCTGCCAGGTCCACTGCCAACCCTATGCTTGCTGATCATTTATGTCCGAACTGGCCTTGCCTTCTAGCATTATCGCAGTCCTTTTTACGAACCGTACTCATCGTCAATGGTGGCATTCAAGGAATTTCATAGCTGAGAATTGGTGCAAGATTGTACTAAGATCGAATGCCCATACTAACCCTATTGGGCATGCCGAAGCGACGCGTTGAATGACGCGCCGAAGTGCCTAGGAGCTGCGAGCAAGAATACATCTGCAGCAAATGTAAATCAACATGCCTAGAAAACGGCGGTCTACAGGCAAAGTTGACAGCAAGTCCAATCTCAAGCAAGTCGATTTTTCTGCTCCCAAACGTACAATCAAGGAACGAGGTCCAACATGGTCCGCTCCGAGCAAATTCCAGCAGACTATAACTCAAATGAACCCTTCTATATATATCTCTAAACCTGAATACGAGGGACTGACGACGGACGATGATCAAGAGCAAGAAAGCTACATTATGTCGCCGGTGAGGAGAAAGAGGCGGAAGATTACTCCAGCGAAGACCTCGTCTCGCAGGACAAGCACCAAAAGCGCACAACGCCAGACTATTACACAGATGGACCCTTTCCGCGTGCTGTACCATCCAGACGTTGAGGAAGAGAATCTGGATGATTTGGAAGATGAGCACAAAGAGAACAATGTGCCTTCGCCTGTCAAGAAAAGGAAGCGGAAGGTTTCACCAGAGAGGGCACCAAGTGGCAAGTTTCGGAGAAGGCGTCTAAAACAAGAAGTATCCCAAACGGAAAATCAGCTTGGTCGAGAGACCGAGTATGATGAGCAGCAACATGAAAAAGGAAGCAGACCACGGCAGCAAAAGAGCTCAGGGAAATTTTTGCCTCCTCCTGTAACTCCACGCTCCCAGAGGAAGAAGGAGATTCCATCCTCCCAGTCCCCAGCAGATACTCCGCTTTCTAAGCGGAGCAGAATCTCTTTTCAAGGCTACTCTAGATCGCCACTAAAGGAAAGGTCTACAAATATTGGTCCAGCTAAGACTTCTTGCCAAGATGGAGCTCGTGGGAGAAAGAGAGTAGAGATAGCGGACAGTCTGGAAAGTCGGGAGGATGAGAGTCCGGTCTTCATGCGTGCCAGTACATCTATGGCTGCCTCTAATTCCGAGAATGCGTCCAAATTTGGAGAGATATCTTCACAATTACCAATGGATAGCACAATCAGTCGGACAGCCGCAGTCGACCGCAGTTCTGCCAAAGAGCAGCGGCATGAAACAGAGACAAAGGCTTCAGATCGAGTTATATTTGCAAGAGAGATAGTTGATTCCAATGAAGAAGACGATGACGACGATCTTGATATTGGTCCAGCAAGACAAGCTACACCACACAGCATGGATGCCAATCTGACTCAACAACGTGCACCTGACAACCAAAGAGATCGATTCAGAACAGCCAAGTCTTCAAGCTCGTCACAGTCACCGCAGCAGAGCAATCCTCAAAATCGCTCCTCAATTGAGAGAATTGGATCAACCCAGCATATCTCTTCTCAACCAACTCCTTCCCCACCACCAATCCCCCCCCTCCCCCGAACAGACTCCGAACAAGCCTCCGCCCAACTTCTCAAAGACCTCCACCGCATCACCGAACCCCTCCTCGAAACAGAATCCCAATACGAAGCCGGCTGGCACTCTTACCACCCACCGCCTAACGACAACGACTCCCCTCCCACCGTCCTCTCATCGCCACCACCAATTCAATCCCCCTCTTCAGCATCACTAACCATACCAACCCAACTCCTTCCACCCCGCACCGCATCCGATAATTCAAATTCAACCCAGCCCAAACTCCCAGCCCCCCCCTCCCAAGCAACAACCACAGACACGACACAGCCCTCGCCCCGCAAAATACCTTCCTCATCGCAATTCTTCCCCTCATCATACAAGTTGCCAGTCTATTCGAAGACAGCAGCAGCAACAGCGTTCCCATCCTCCCCACCGCCAATGCCACCACCTTCGTCCTCATCACTGGTGGCGGATGAGAGCACTACCGCGGATCATCTGAGTATGGGATGGAAGTGGAATGGAGTGAGATTGACTGATAGCCAGTTGTTGCCGGAGAGTTTGTTGAATGATAGTTTGATTGGGCCGGTAGGGGGGTGGGGGTTGAGTCAGGAGAGTTTGGAGGAGGAATGATGGGGAGGGAGGGATTGAAGGGTAGTAGAGTAATTGGTTGAGTAGCTGGGATATTTCGTGGCTAAAGCGATAGAAACAGCTGATCACCACGATCATGATACTTGTAGTCAGAGTCATGTACCCTCTTATTAAAACAATCTCAACCCTCCCTCCTCATCTCCACCCGCATCCCCATCCCCATCCATATCCATCTCCCCCTCCCCCCTCCCCTCCTCCCCATCCTCATCCTCACCCAATAGAACCCTCCTCCCCAACAAACTCCCAAACAACTCCCCCCTCTGCCTCTCCCCCCACGCGCCCCTATCCTCCGCCACCATAAAATTCTGCAATTTCTCATGCACCGTATACCTCATCTTCCTTCCCTTACTAGCCTTCGTATCCACCACCTTCCTCACTTTAAAATCCCTCTGACTCGGTAACGCCAACCCACCATTCACTACAGGCGCATTATTAACCTCCCCCATCCTCTGATCCACCAATTCCCGTAAAAGCAGGGTATAGAAATCGCCATCGTCGTAGATCTGTGGGTCGGTGGGGAGGTTGTAGGATGCTTGAATGGGGGCGCAGGAGCGGGGGATTTGTGTTTTAGCGAGGAGTTTTTCGAAAGAGGGGCCTGTGAGGTGGGTGTCGAGGATTGTGGTGAGGGGTTGTGTAGTGGGGGATTGGGAGAATTTGGAGGGGCGGGGGAG
>KE598581.1:1361024-1533894 GCA_000444155.1 Cladonia macilenta KoLRI003786 | reverse complement strand
GGGTGGTTGGTGTTGCTGTAAAGGGGGGGGTGGTGGGATTGGGGGGGTGGAGGGAGGAGCGGAGGGTGGAGATGGTGTTCCATAGGTTGAGGGCTGCTGATTCGGCGGCGAGGATTGTTTCTGTGTCGTTGGTGGAAGTGTTTGGGGAAGCGCTCATGGAATTGGTGGAGATGAGGGCTTTTTGGAGTTTGATACGGGTGTTGAGGAGGGAGTCGAAAGTGCTTCGTTGATGTTTGATGGCGCGGCCTTTGACAATGTCGGCTTTTGCTGCCTTGTAAAGCGAGGTTGCTACTGTCTTCTGCTCTTCTGCCATCATTTTGCGGAGTGCAGCTCGATCATCTGCCTTGGGTTCGTCAGGCTCGGCGCTCATGCTAATGTTTTCGCTGTCGCTGTCGCCAGATGCCTCACCATCAGTCATCTCGATATCTGATCCATCATCCTCTTGTTCTGGCGAAGCGCCGTCCACGCCATTGAACTCATYAGCAGAGGCTTCCGGGTCCTCATCAGCGTGCAAATCCCCTTCATTTTCAGCATCCCCTGCGCGTTTTTCCTGACTCTTTTTAGCGATCTTACTGCCTCCAAAAGTATAGCTCCCAGAATTTTGATCGTCACCACTGTCTAATGTGTCCTCTGCCTGCTCCCACAGGTCCCGCCCATGATTCCCGCTCTCAGAACCATCTTGGCCTTCTCTTGTGCCCTTGCTGCCCCGGAAAGTAAAGACCCCAAATTTCTCATCATCACCACTCTCAAAAGCCTCATCACTGTCAATCTCTTCATCTTCGTCCTGTTCCCCCTCCTCTAAGTCTCCTTCAGGATCCGCATACTCAGAATTTTTTGACTCTTCCGGCTCGCTGTGCAGTGCAAAGGGATCATCGTCGCTTTCATCTTCAAGGAGCGCTTCGCGACTTATGCTGGAGCCTTTGTATTGTGGCCCGACTACAGTACCATTGGATTTGCGCAGTTCGCTTTTCCTAATGACTTTTAGTGAAAACGAATATGCTTAAGTAGTTGGCTGCGTACCCGACATCTACATAGTGTTCACGCGCGACGGCCGGATCTTCGTCACTGGCAGAGCCTGAGGCATCATCGTCCGCAACATCTTGGTGTTGATCTTCTGGATCAAAATCTACAATTGGTTAGAGGCCTGATATCGTATATCCGGAAAGAGAAGACCTCTACCTTTTGGAGCAGGATCTTCCAAGTCTTTTAGTTGTTCTGCCCAGGATTTGGACGGTTTTTCTCTTGCCATGATTGCAAAAGAACAATTTTACAGAAATCGAGCAGCATTTTACAATATTCTTGGAGCTTGTCACGGCTAAACCACGGCACACGGTGTCGGCGTTTTATTTAGCGTGACCGATGTTCTCTATCTGTCACAGAGCAATGAGGCTAGATATCTGTAGAAAAAGGGCGTTTGCTGTACATTGGCAACTGTACACGAGGCAAGAACTGCCTTACAAGAAAGGGCTTAACTGAGATTCAGCTTTTTCCTTCAATGATCCACTAGAAAGAGGCTCTCTAACCGGAACGATGCCCATCACCGCATCTCGTCGCGACCCTACGCCATACCCTGTAGATCACCTACGTCATTCTTAACACGGTCAGAATTCCCGAGCGATATCAAAACCTTGCTTTGTTTACAAGCAATCTATCCCTCTCCACATCACCCACCTACCTTTTCTTCAACTCCACTTCAACTTCACAAATCCTCTACCAATACAATCAACCAACACATAACCAATTTATTCCACAAACCCCAATCCACAACAACCATGGCCTCCATCCTCGACGGCCTCACAAACCTCATCTCCTCCATCCTCGARATCTTCCGCGGCATCCTCTCCACCATCCTCTCCGCCTTCCAATCCGTCTTCAACCTCATCTCCAACCTGCTTAGCTCCATCCTCGGTCTATTCCAGAATCTCATCTCCTCAGTCTTCGATCTCATGAGTGGAGCCGTGGGGTTTATTCTCGGTATGTTCGACCTCTCATTCTCATCGCCTACTTCTAGTGTCGTATTCGCGTGCTATATCCGCGCGTGTACTTGGTACCTTATGCTCGTGATATCATACTGACTGGGATATGTGTAGGCAATATCGTTATTATTGGGGTGTTGGTTGCGGCGTATGTGGGGTATTCTGCTTATACGCAGAAGAATCGCGGTGGAGGGATTACGGGGGGGAAGAAGCGCGCTTGAGCTGCGAGAGAGAGAGGGATGGTTTGGGGTTGGGGTTGGCCTGGCTGGAGTGGGTGGGATGGAAAAGGAAGGGATTATGGATGGATGTGTACTATAGTTAGGATATGATGGAGGCTTCAACAGAGACCACTGGTGGATGGCAGCGTATTTTGTAGGATAGATACCCTTCATGTTCGTTGGGCTTTACAATATGATTTGAAGAGAGTCCAGAATCCGATGTGCTGAACCCATTTGAGGCGAGTTCATCGCACCTTTCATGAGTTGTCATCCGGCTGGACCAGTCATCACGCCACCAAGATGATCCAATTAATAATCTATCAGTACCAAAACCACGTACATGCTCATGCTTTATCGCGAACAAATTCTATACACATAAGATCAAATAGCAAGAGAAAATCATGTCTCATATCCTCAYGATGACCAATCGCACACCACCTACCCATTTGCTCTTCCACCGTGGTCAGTCCCATTCACTTTCAGCTTTTGTAGGTACAAAAGTGCCTTCTTCGCCCTCAAAGCGATGTGCCCAAACATGATCGATACTGTCCGAATGTTGCGGCAATGAGAGTCCACCCATAGCTTCTGTAGGTGTTTCCGGGTGTGCCATCTTTTGCGCATCATGCACTGTAAAGCCATGCCTCACAAACGCTTCTGGTCCACCAGCCGTGGGCTCCTCGAACTCGGACGGAGAAGCGGTGGTTTTCAGGAATGTTTCATAGTCAAGACTGTCGATATTCGTTGACGAGAGTGCGGAGGTCTGTTGTGGGAGGCTGGTAAAAGACGATGAGCTTAGTCTATTGTAGCTAACATCCTCGGAAGACGTAGAGGCAAGGTCCGGTCTAAGTAATGAGCCTTGTCCGTGCGAGATATAGTCTTCCACTTCGGAAACCTCGCCAGACGAAGAGGTCGCGAGAGGCGGCCGGCTCATGTTGCTAGGCTCAAAGCTGGCGTAGGAGGGTGGTTGGCTGTATGCGGCAGATAAAGCACTGCTAGTCAAATCGAGATCGTTCCAATCCATAGGAGGCATGCTCAACCCGGCGGACATAGCAGGTGGCTCTTCCTGCGAAGTGTAATAGTTTTCTAGCCCACCAGGAGACTGTGAGTACTCTTCAGAGTAGGTACCGTTGCCGTTCTCGTATGGGTATTGGAGATCCAGTGGTGGAAGGACTCCAATATTCTCACGAAAGCTTGGAAGCCTGGGCTCTGGGGATCCATGAGCCGACTTGACCTGCCGCATTTCTTGTTTGGCGCTGGTGAAAGACTCATGTAGTTGTGAATGTGTTTCTTCTCTCTTCTTGACCAGGGGTAGACTGTCAGTTGACCGTCGGGCATACTCAGTGTTGCCAGGCACACTGTGAGGAATTGGTATCTTGTAGGGCAGGCCGCATTTATGGGCTGAGTCGTTGTGCTTGTGTACCGGTTTGTGGTGTCCGTTCATAAACACGGTCATAGAATTGACAGAGTTGTCCGAGCCAGCTTTGAGGAGACGGGGCTTGGACGAGGTGCTGGTCGACCGTTTCGGAGGGATAGTGGCTAAGTCGATCTCCTGCACAGGATCGAGGTGATCCTTCTTCAACGCGCATGTGCACCGCATCCCATGCGTGCAGCAGCATTTCGGATCTACTGCGCCAGGATCAGGTCCCTGTTCCGAATGCACCTCGCCAGACTCGCTGTTGTCGACGCATTCCTCCTTCGTGTGTGATTTGGCCCCACACTCGCACTGTACATGCGAAGATCGAGCTTTGCGTAGACCTCTGCAGTGTGGACATTGTGAAACTGGTCTTCCTTTTTTGTTTATGTGTGTAAGAGCCCGGTCTTAGCCACCAGTCAGCAAGCGCCCGTGAGAAGGCCCTTACGGAGCAAGGGAGAGCTCGAAAGCTTACCCGAGTGCTGACAAGTGCTGACTCGGTGGCCTCTCACACATGCTTCACAGGCGTACTTCTCGCCTTCGATCAACATCACCGTGGTTGTGTATACAGACGAGGGTAAGTGTAAGTGTGATGGCTTCTTTGGAGTCAGCCTCGGAAAGTGGGGAGTGGGGGTGTGCTGACGGCAGGCGTAGGGCGGTAGGGATTCGATCCGCCAGGTGGGCCGAGGGTGCTCTATTGAAGAAGAATAATGTCGAGGAATGGCAGACTGCAGGATTGAGGGACAAGGTCGTTTTATGGAAGAAGTGGATAATTAAGCAATTAGAGACCACGGCGGGTTCCGTAAATTTGTAGTTCTATGTGGGTGTTGAAGCCTTAAACCAGGGCAAGAACCCGATGTTTCAATGTGGCACGCGAAAGGGAGGCGCCTAGTAGGTCCAGATAGTAGAGAAAAGAAGGTTGGCCGGCCCTTCGCTGTAGTCAAGAAGTGAACCCAAATGATAATTGTGTAAAGTAATATGGAAATTATGGAATCATGGGGATTATTATATGTAGCCTGGCCACCTGCGGCGGTTAGTTCTACGGCTTCTACTTGGCAGGGCGTGGCGCAATAAGTGTAGTCAAGAAGACAAGTCGGGCTCACGATGTGCCTTGCTGTTGGATGACCGGTGTATGTACATGGTAGAAAATTTTCAGGAACTTTGCGATCGCGTCCAGCGGAAGCGCAAACCAGATGGTTGGAGCTGGAGTGGAAATTCCATGCTGCCTAGATGCAATCGAAACGTTTATGCGTGGTCTGATTGGAGCTTATGACCCGAACGATGGAGAAGGCAGGCACAAGAGCGCACGAGAACAGGGAGATCTGCGCGAGCCGACGAAGAAGTGTAGGAAGGAACTACTATTACTGTACTATGACTATAGAAGTACTTGTACGCCAGAGATACTGATAATCTAATCACCCCTAGAGGGGTCAGAAGGGGTCTCTAGGCCTCGAAATAGGCTTCCATGGCCTTCGCTAGGGATGCCACCTCGCCTGGAAGGCAGTTCGTGGGGCTGTACCTCAAAAATCCCTCGTAGCGGACCAATCAATTTGCCGCTGATTGTGTCACTGAAGTCATTGAGTCGCCCACTTTCTTTCTGTCCTCGTTATGCACCTCGCTTGCAATCACTTCATACATCACTTCCTACATCATCCCACACTTGTCACAAGAACTGAAAATTATTCTATCACACCTCTGACACGGCCGTTCCACACCGTCACCCAGTTGAGGCAGTGCCCCATGCTCGCACGGACCCAACAGATATGGCTATTCTCCCGCCGATCGGCGGTCAAGATAGATATGAACAGTAAGATACGTATTCCGATTACGAGGGTCGTGTGCCTGCAAATGGCAAGTTTTCGACCACCAACCGACCCGTGCTTTAGCTGCAGGACAAAGGCGAGAAAAGAGAAAAAGGCGTGGAAAAAGCAAACACAACAAACACGATTGCGCAAATTTCTGATGCCATTGATATCAGTCCGGCCAATATGCTGTCTGAGTCACAGCGGTTTTTCACATATTGTATCCCATGTTTACATTGTTCATGACTTTGTGTCGCGATGCAAATTGCCACGGCCTGCGGTTCAGCTCTGCCCTATTTTGTGCAAGTACGTGCATTTGCAAATGACGGTGTGATCATGCATGATGGAGATGACTCTATATGATTCTGACGCTGTGAATGCTCTGAGGTGCTCCAATCGTTCTCAGCTCTGGATGAATAAGGAATTCCGGGCGGACGGCCTTGTCGAAAGGATCTGACACACAGCCCTCCACAGCTTGCATAGACGTTGGCCACGGCCCTGCCACCGCTTTTCGTTGCACACCGTAGGGCTCATGCAGGTATGCTGCCGTCATCATCATTCATCATACAATTGTGGGTAATTCAAGTCTCGACTGGCATCGATGCACAAGATCCATTGCGGCAGAGGTAAACGTTTGACTGCTGATTTTGCACGCTGCGGCTATCTTCATAGCAGCATACACGATAACACGTGTGCTAGCTCACATGGTCAGCCGATCATACTGTTCTCCTGCAAGTGAAGGCTGCTTCAAGCGGACCGTCGTGTAAGTCCTGCAGCTGTTGGATTTCCACTGGTGAATTCTACTGGTGTTCAGGTTCAAGGTTTGGTCTTCGTAGCAGTCGATCTTCACGGAGGACAGCCTTCGAGGTGTCGACTTCATCGTTGACATACTATTCACCATCAAGCTGCTACCAATTTTGTGGATATAAAGAGTCCATTCTCCATTTCTCAACCATCCTTTTTTCTTCTCCACCTGCCCAACAGCGTAATAGTCCTGCATCGGTGCTTCTTTTGTCGTAATCATCRGCATGTACTATTACATCTCGAGAAAATAGGCACGTTGCTGAGGTCATTGAACCAATCGTTTACAGGATGTGCCGGTCCGATTTGGCTACCATGGCTCACTGATCAGACCTCCTCCAAGCTTCCAGAAATACTCTGTCCGGCCATTTCTTGTCATTTCTTGGCATTTCTCGTATTAATCATAAAGGCTTTAAGGTAGCAACCGGTGATCTTCCCTTCATCTTTGGTATGCGAACGACTCAACGGATTGGTATACAAGCCGGCAATGCGTCGGATCTTACATCTTGTTTCTGAAATCGTCAAGTTCTTTCATATATATATAAGTTGCAAACGCAGCTTGCATTCAATTCAACCAGCATTTCAAGATTTGCGTAAAGTGGTAGTGCCTAGCGATAAGGTATCTGGGAAAGATCATGCAGGCGTCTCGCTAACGAGCGCGGTTGAGCGGCTTGTGCAGACTTCGGAAGGATATTCGAAGATACGGAGAAGGTTGTTAGCTGTCTATCAAAGAGACACGAAGGATAATCATACCCACAGCTCTACAGCTATAGAAGAAGGCAACATTACAGCTCATGAGGGAGACGCAGTTGCAGGAGAGGCGTTGGGGCCGGGTGTGTTGATCAAATTCTTCTCGGTTAATGGTCGTCACTCTTTGTCTTCGATTCATCCTTTCCTAATGGTCAGACAGGGTAGTGAAACAAAAGCTCGCTTTACCCCGGCTTTTGACATCTTTACATGAGAACGGGTCGAGCTCTAAAGACAGCCTTTACCTTTATCACATGACTCAAGGCCGACATAATGCGCTTGGTGTTAAGCAATGGAACCGCTCTTTGCACCAGCATTATAATTTCAATATGTGTGAGTGAGATTAGCACTGAACCGCGACAAAATGTTCGTTCTTCGTGCTTAAGAGTCCACAGCCTTGGTGATTGAAGACTCGAGATAGGTATCCGCTTGACTGTGATACATACATCGTTAACGAATGCAGCCTGGGATCGTGAATGTCATTATCAAGGCACGTAATGCGTACATTTCGTCTTCTCTCTCAGATCAATCGCTTTCCTAAATAAGATCGACAAGCAACTACTTCTCTCATCAATCAAGGACAAGCTGCTTTCGAACTTCGTGAATTATGCAGCGTCATAGTCAGCATGACAGGCTACTACACACATTCCTCTGACCGGAGGAACACATGGAGGATGGATCATTATAAGATTTGCTTACTTCCGAATCACGTATGTGGACGTAGATTTCAAGATTTCGCCTCAGCCCCTCCCCACATCTCAACTCATTTCGATGCCTCAATCTATCCCCGCGAAGGAGCCGCCTTTACTGGTGCTATGCTCCATGCTCGCTTGATACCTCTACGACATAAGCTAGCATATACGCCCATCTATGCGGCCTCAAACACGCGCACCTCAACAGCCAATATGGACTCCGGAACGCTTCTTCGGAGAGGGGATATAACCCCCCAATTGACCCGGCGGAGCTATAACCCTGCTTGGTTTCGGGACATAGGTGCTGTTACCCGTCAAGTCAGGTACTACACCTACGGGGGGAATTACTCTGCCACCTCACAGAGGTGTGTACGAGTAGGGTATGTAATTATTAGACCTTTAATTAACGTTGGTACTAGCATTGGCTTAGGGCTGTCTGGATATAAATGGGACTCTGTGCGGAGCCCCTCACCACACCAGGCCAACCTGCGGATCGCTGAAGCACTCGGGGGCGACCTGCCGAGGTATTGACCGGTGTGCCTTTGGGCACGGGGATTGGCGCCGTGATGTGCATGAGCAGCATGAATGGGTGCACCACACTATTGGGTATGCGTGATGATAGCATCACTCCTGGTCAATCCCTCACCTTCCAAATTCTACCCAAATATATTAGAAGGATACAATATGGCCCCACATACGACACGTCTATCGAACTATCATCTTACTTCTTATCAGAATCCACATCCATACAAAAAGGTCAACGTTCTACTACTCTGTTGGAAAACTGCAGATGCAGATATTCACACGGACTGCCAATCCTTCAAGGCCTTTCTCACGAGCGAATTCCTTTTTAATGTGAAAATCTTCCAGATCGAAGGCACTGGCCTTGATTCTTGCTGGTGGTCTTTTCTTCTTCCCAAAATCACCTCTTTTGTTTATCAAGCGCAGCAAAAATGACCGCGCTGCCGATGTTTTGGGCAGACTTCGAGGCCAGCCTCGCGACTCGGAGTTTCCCCGCCACCACTCGCCAGTTAACACATCGACGCCGTCCAAAATGCCCTCTCCAATTCCTGATCAGGGGTGGATGAATCTTAGCCCCCCATCTCGCTATCATAGMGAGCCTCTACGACCAGGGTCTCCCACATTGGGGGAGAGAGCACGCGCTGATGTGAGAGCTACCGAGTTCTAAATGGTAGCAGAGCACATAGTCGCCTTGTGTAGTCCAGGCGCCAATTGAGACGCTGCGACTTTATGGAACCGTATGCCAACGCATTACATGCTAAGCAAGCGTTGACACGGTTGCATAGAAGAGGGCAGACTCGGGAGTCTTGACCTATCCGTTAACATGTGCGGATGAAGACACTGGCGTGTTGACTGAAAGTTTGACTGAAAGAATCCTTTTACATAAGGCAGAAGCACGGGAGATCTTTGCAGAAATGAGAAGAGGAGGCATAAGAGGAATAAAACGGAGGTCGAAGGCAAAGGGTTTTCCTCAGGGTGGCCATTGCGGGCTATTTGTGCTGAAATAGCACCGCGTCAGAAGACACACTGGACAAATAACCGACAAGTTGCTTGGTTAATCGAATACCAACCTTCTGTGGCTGCTCAGAATTGCCTCGTTTGTTGAAGGTTACAAGACAATCAGACAGCAATAAGGAGGCGCTTATACCGACGAGTCTGGAGACATATATATATAGTCCGGGATCTTTGAATCTCTTGTCGCATCCACGGACCAGAATTGTTAATGCACTTGTTCGTCGGGGCTGGGTCGATTTGGACTTCGGTCAAGCCCTGTTTACGATAAGATTCTATGCCAGGTGGAATTTTATATGTCACAGAGAAATCTTCGATCTATCCACATCAAAGAAAGACAGCCTTCGAGAGGTCACTTTTGGCAGCGAGTACCCTCACGCTGAACTATACTCAAGCCCAAACCTGCGAAAGAACTTTGCACATGGTATGTACTCAGACTTTAGATCAACGGTTGGAGGGGATGCTAATGGGAGTGGACAGCCAAGCACATCTATGAAACTGTCAAGAGAACGCTCTCATTGCAAACTCCTCTTGATCGGAACGATGCACCACGAAGTAAACTTCTTCGAAGTGCTCAAGCACAGGAAACCCAATCGGAGAATTTTCGGAGTACATTGATGCTGATCACAAGATCTTCAAAAGTGTTCTCCCGATGAGTAGAAGCTACTGGTTGGAAGTATAGAACCTCAAGGCTTATATGTCACGCTCTTTCAGAGACTGGATATTCCGGAGCATGGATTTTAAGTTGATGAGGAGACCTTGTGGATCTTTTGAAGGGTAGCTGTGAGAAGAGTTGTCATGGTTACTTTACACCCATCCGACTCGTCATCGACAAGATTGAGAACTTTACAGAAAAGACAGTCGAATTGTATCAGGGCTGCAAAGGTCCGTGGGGACTGCTAGGGCAGATGAAGACTGATAGACTGATGTACAGGTTCTGGTTTGCAGCCCTCAGTGGGACAATACTAAATGCAAACCCCTTGGATATCGCTGGCCCAATTGATATCATAGGCAGCCAGGGATGGGTTAATCCACAACACCCATACCATTCCTTCTGCGAAGTTGAACTGAAAAGGGTGGGGAAAGCAGTGAAGAATTCGACTACTAATCAAACCGATGCCAACAGCCAGGCCGCTGCACAGCAGTGCATTAAGTTATTTGGGTAGAGTTTGCCCAATTTCTTGATTCGAAAGCATGAAATGAGTCGGTGGAACGGCCAACTATTAATCGAATTCAAGCCACTGTACCAGAAGAAGATTAATACCAAATCCCCTTCGAGGTTTAAACCAGCCTTTGCCACGAGCATGAACAAATGGGCAAAGGATAAAACTGCCGAAATAGCAGCATGACAGGACGCCGCGCCTTCCGAAGCCGGCACCAATACTCCCCCAGCTGCAGGAGGAAGGTGCTCTCGTTGGTAGAAAAGCTTAGCAGGAATTAGCAGAGGCCGAAGAAGTTGAGACAGTGAAGACAAAGAAGGAGGAATTTAAGAGAGAGAAAACAGCATTTCGAGCAATGACGGGTAGAAATGTGGGAGCTACAAGCACTCATGGCATTGGTACAAAGCATGTGGCTCGGGGGAGCATAAGCACTGATGACACTGGCAGCGAGGTAGGAGACGACGATACGGGTGGAAGAATAAAGAGAAGGCATCAGGACCGAAGTCAGAGACAACACCAATATTAAGGACCCTCCAGCCAGGTGGTCGCCTTGAATACTCTTTCGGCAATGCTCGTTGCTGCTGGACTCATCTTTTGCCCTGGACTCTTTGAGGCTTTTCAGTCAGAGACTCCACCATCATCAGATTGGTTTCAGTCACTGCCTTTTACTATTCCATTCAATGTATGGGGTGTCTATGTCCTTCTTCTTCGTCGAAACGGTCACAACCCTCTAGTCTATGTTGGTTCTGGTACTGCAAGTAAGAGAGGTGTCTGCTCTTGATCTTAGACATATCGAAACACTTATCAAGCGGGGACTGATGGGCTGCATGATGCCATCTCTGCCTAGAAGTGCCAACAAAGAGAAGTCAAACAATCTATCTCTTGATGGCGAGATACCTGGAGTCAAACTATGGACGCAATGGGACAGAGGGGTGTAGCGGAAATTGGGGATCAATTCTTAGAGGGACATGACAAGCAAGCGGTATGGCCGACGTTAAGTTCACTTCAAGCTTTTCAAGCAGGATTGACACTTCAAATACAGTGTTGGGCCATCCTTTCGTCATAGCCAACAATATCAACCTGAGCACGAAGCTAAGATATCAATTTATGGATTTGCTAGCTATGAACACCGGTGCAAGCAAACATCTGCTCAGAAAGCAACATCGCACTGGTAAGGTACGGTTAATCCTTCTAGTCTGTGTTCCTTGTCTTATTGCCCTCTGTTGAAAGGCCCGGTTGTCGCCGAAAAGCATGTGACGTCTCGGGATGTCTTCGTCTTCGTAGGTCGCTTGACAGAAATGAGAGAACGATTCAGCGAAGATCATGTACTCAAGGTCATTCTTAGCTGTCTCCAAGGCAGTGCTGTAACCTGGCATACGACCGAGCTCTCGGAATTCGAAAGAGGTATCCTCGAAACGGCGAACCTAGACCGATGGATCAAGCTATTGGTACGCCGCTTCAAAGAAGATACCGGCGAAGCAGTGAAACTAATGTACTATGAAAAGTTTGGAGAAAAAACCAGGATTGCCACTTTGCACTATTTCGTCACTTCGCAGGTACCTGGATGCCAATCTCAATTTACATATTTCAAATATAAAATGAACTTGAGTCACCTCGACACCCATCAGTGGCATTCGTGCAGCTACAGATGACAAGTTGTGCAGAGACCGATTGTACCATTGCCAATGTGATGGGTGGTAACTATTGATTTCTACTCATGGAATACTCGCGGGATCATCTCCGAGTAGTGGGGAGTTCGCCGACTCGAGTCGTAGCAAGTAGTGAACAATTCACATTCGCCAAGGTTCGAGCTCAATGATTATTACCTAAATATTTCGAAACCCCATGYCATATCAGCTTTCGAACGAGACCCGCCCCTCTAATCTGACACAGAAATATATGAACAAAGGGTCTCCGGGCTCCATTCTCTCTCCTCAGAAGGCCGAGGGTTATAATACACCAGCTGGAATGACCCAGGGATTTACTAGTGCTGTCGTAACGTACGATAAGCATGCCAATTGTACAGTGCAGCTGCGACTGTTACAGAATATACCCCAATATGGACTCCAGAACCAAGCGCATGGAGAATTCCGGAATCCTGATTGAGTGATAGTTTGTTGACAATGATGCTCATACATTGGCCATTCACAAACAATGGCTAATTTAAGTTGTCACATTCCACCTTACTCCTCAACTCCATTCTCTCGTTTTCAACATTGTTCATCCCTGGATTCCTTTGTTTGTTTCGAAACAGGGTATCACGGCAACTGCATTCAACGATGTACCCAGATTTCAAAGACACTATTTGCATTAATCTCATACCTTGTCGCTATTAGCCCACTCTGAACTACGCAATTCCAATTCCGGACATGGACTTGACTTCAGAGAAAGAGGCCATATCTACACACCTCATGTGGATATGGACGGAACAAGCAGGTCCCATAAGCCAGGCGAGGCAGGACTAACAATCAAAGTTCCTACTTGAATTTAGAGAGCCCAATGGCTCTTCACTTGAGTTTGGCATTTTATCCTATTGGGAGTTACGCTGTTTGTTTTTCCTCCTTCCTTTTCTGAGTATTGAAAAACATGGATATTTTGCGATCCTTTGGTGTGGGTTGCACTTCAGGTGCAGCGTACTCGCGCGGTCACCTCCGCTTCTCGTTCTCCAGCCTACGGGCCTGCTGTCGGAAGGGGGGGAAGGAGGAGGGGGATGAATTTTTCCAGCATTTGAAGGAGGAGGAGGAGTAGTAGAAATAGGTGATGGGTTTTAAGGCCAGTCTGGGATCCCTTATAGTACCATCATCGCCCTCACGGTGCTGTAAGTTTGCCTGAATCACTGAAGAATATAATGGAGCTCACACTTTTAATAGGGCCATGACGCCGGACTGGTATCTAAAGCAAATGAAGAATGGGCTGATGAAATTTCTACACCAAATTCTTGACGCCAGTGATAGTGAAAGCGCAGCTACTGGTATGATTTTGAACATTGGCTCATGCATGAATTCACAACCTTTCAAGCTATCAGCACCAGCTCCAGACTCTCACCCAGATCCCGTGATTGGAATTTATGCAATTACTCTAGGTCTTTCCAGGAAAGCCCTTGACGTGGACCCGAGGTCAGTCTTATTTTTGTCCTATCGCGAATTCGGACATCACAGCCGCAAATCATGGTCAGCATCTTATCTATTGCTAGGACCAATGATCACTTCGGCGCACTAATTGGCGATGAGATAGGCTTGGGAATGGTAGGATCCTTAGTATCAATATGTGTGCTCTTTAGCTAATTCGCTCTATATGAAGATATAGGAGGCCATTACATTCGCAGCTTTCACTAGCAATTGTGGCAGCAATAGCAGAGCATTCACAAAGAATAGGATAACCTACCATCACACCGACGGCATTGCAAGGAGGATGCTAAACCAGGAGACGTATGCCCCACTAGTAACAGTGTTCACTTTATGTGCCCTTGCCAGCCAGACTCCGAATATCATAATATCCGTCCATTACATGGCTGYAAAATCATGGTTTCGAGGATGATACAAGAAAGCCTTTAATCCTACATCAACGCGATGGGGCATTTTCAAATGTTCCACAACACGAGAAAGGTTAGGCACGTTCCTGATCTTCTGCTATTGAGGCTTTTCAGAAACCTTGATCTATGACAACTGTAATACTTTGCTTAGAGAAGGACGTATACGCATACTAACTCATAGCATCGAAGGCTTGATAACCAATCTGCAGTCTCTAGTGACGATGGAAAGGGATTTAGATGGACTGGAGGCGCATCTAGGGTCTAGTCTGCGGACGAAAAAAGATGAGCCCAAGCGGCCTTAGTTTTTTCGCTAGGATTTGAACCTCAGCACTACCACTTCGATATCGATACTCAACAAAGCAAAGCCGTTCTTCATTGAGGTGCAAGCAGAGCTAGCAAAGGACATGCTAAGCAAATACCGGGAGGAAGAAGGGGAGGCGCTGTAAAAGGAGTTAATAGAAAAATTCTTGCACTATTGGTGCGTCTGAACCGCTATGATCACGAACTCACCACCCTCATCTCGTCATCCATAAAGTCACTACCATCATTCCATCATTTACCAAGTCAGGACTCAAAACTTCAGAAGGAGAAGACGCCAGGATAGCTCCGAACTAGGTGTCGGTTGAACACGATGGAGACCTTCGGAGCAGTTGTAGACTGCGCTCAGGAAAACCTGCACATAGACCTAGCAGCCCGATTATACCCCCAGCTGTTGGATATCACAGGTCATCTAAGGTATAGTAAGGCGAACCCAAGTGAACTATTAGTGGCCAAGAAGAACTACAGACAGTTCCTTACAACTATCAAAGACAACGAAACGCAGCTGTTAAGGTCCGCCAGAGAGGACCTAAGCAAGCAACGCAACTCATTTCCTGTCAGCGAATTTACCAAACAGCTGCTTACCATCATGCCACGGAATGTACCAACGATCCCCGAACATCAACACAAAACACAATTTGAGCTACGGCTTGAGTTCGGCACTCCGCACCGACAGTGCCTGCATTGATATCTTGTATCATGTGACAATCGTTAACAAGGCCCTCAACAAGGGCGGGAAATCTGGTTAGGATGCTATTCTGAGAGTTTCCTACACTTTTGTGCTATCAGCTTATGCTAAGCATTACTCTTCCATCGTGATTCCTTGGATGCGGACAAGAGAAAGCTACCTTCGGCGACTCCCATCAATGACACGGGCAATACCAGTGACAATGATACAGCGCATATACCGACAACGCATCTCATAGATAGAGAATTGGCCGAAGGGTACTGACTTCGTTTACTCTCAGGCCCAGGCTTAAGGCTAAGTCAAATTCTAAGACCTCTTCGCAACATACGACCATGTTCCAAGATGACCTGTCGAATCGCACAACAGCTTCTACCTCCTTTCACAACCCAACAACTATACCAAACACCAAGCGCAGTTTATTCTCGTCATCTCCCTCCCACTCTGATGTTGCTTCGGGAATTACATACCAACAGAACAGGATCGAAATCACCAAAGACGGTGGAAGTTGGCGGTTCTTGGAAGCGAAAGTCATTGACTGCACGGCCAGTGATACACAGCAAAGATCATTCGAAGTGCAAGTTCGAGTGCTAGAAGAAATCTAAGATTAAGTGGACTACCGAAGATTCGTCAACAACAAGGCCTCACTGCGGTCGGGGCAATGCAAGATTGCCTCATTCAATAGCCAATCCAAAGAGATCATCGACCTACTTAAACTTTCTGCAAGCTCCCGCCCTATTGTCGCCCAATCGACTCTCAATTACTTCGATGATGTACTATCAAAAGCACACAAGACAACTTACCGAATCCTAATGTTTGTTGATTCAAACTTGAAGAGGTGGAGACACGATATCACACTACGGAACGGGAGGCACTGGCGGTGGTACGCTGTTTGGCAAAGGTCAGACGTTTTGTTATGGGACACGCCTATCCCGTAATGCTTTACACTGATCACCAAGCCCTTGGAAAAATCTTGAAAATCGGTACAGATAGCTACGGAAGACTTGAGTTGTTACAGACAGCGATGGTTGCAATTGACCAGCGAGAGTTTTTGCTGGAGCAGGAGAAGACGAGTCTCAAGGAGAAGAACAAAATTTTCGAGGGGAAGAGCGTAAAATCGCACTCCAACAGAGGTCATGTACCATTAGTACCTTGAAGGGCTGACCTTCGAGATTCGTTCATCAATCCGATATCCCTTCCATCCCCTTCATACACATTCGCATGCCCGGTACAGCCGCTTAGCCGGCATTTGTGGTCGTATGTCTTCTCAAACATGAGAGTTGACGTTAGGACGACGACGTTCGAAGGTGAAAAAATTATCTCAGATGGGTATAGTGTCTGCTCATCGTTTTGTAATTACCTGAATTGCGGACACTAGAGTGTTACTCAATATCATATTATCAAGTTGCCACACCTAGACGACTTGACACTGGCGATACCTATTTCCGAACCGATGTTGGGTGGAGATCTTGATGTCGTAACGGATGTGGAGAGAATAATCACCAATTGAAAAGCTAAAACATTCACGATGATCGAAAATCACCCAGAAAGACAAACGTTGGCATATATCGAGGAATGTATGGTTGGCAAGGAGACAGCCTTTGCTTTTGCTGAAGCAGGCTACATGTGACCAAGGCGTTGTTCTCGACTCACCAACGTATCATTTCCTTTGTTTGTATCGGCCGTAGCTCTCGCAGATATTGATGACGAAAATGCCTGGACCGCTGCTCAACAATGTCGCAAACTCGTCAAAAAACTCTCTTTTAAAGCAATAGCAGTAAAATTAAACACCATAAACGAGGATATTATTCGTAATATGTGGCGACTGTGTTAGACGAATTCTCTAGAATTGACTATAATGTCAATTGCGCTGCTGTACGCTATCTCTATTACCTAGGCTAGTAACTGACTTCATTGAATCCCTAGTCAGACGGTGCTATACTCTGTAAGCGGGCTGTAGCAAGTGCGCTAAGACTACGTTACAAAAAATAGAGGTTTACAAGCACTCCGACTCCTACACAACGTACACTGACAATCTTCAAATCAGATCACAAACAGGTGTTGGACTGGAAAGTCGTCCGTCGAAAACCTCAATGACACTTATGTGGATACTCAAGTATAGTCGTTTGCACGGAACATCTCAGAGAAAGGTTATCGATCTTGAAAAGTTCAACGACCCCCGCGACAATGCTCATCGGTTTTATAGCCTATAAATCTGTCAAAGATATCTTAACGAGTTCATTGTGTGACACTTTACCAGGTTGTAAACCTGTCGCATATGTCTAACGTATCTTGACCCGCACATTTGTGGATATCTATCCGTTTATTAGCCCATCATATCTGTCAAAGATATCTCAACCGGCACATATTTCTGCATATATATAAGCACCAATAGTCATGTAAGCCACAGCTAGATCGCCTTCAGCTTCTTGGCAGCCGTCGGCTTCAGGACAACCTCCGGCCTCTCAAGCTACACAAGCTCAGGCAGACGCACAAGACCAGAGCGCGAGAAGGCGAAACGTAAAAGGGCGTCGGATTCCAAACATAACACCCCGAAAGCTAACACAAAGACCTCACCAACTGTAAAGATCGTGGACTCAAGAACTTTAGGAAAGAGGTTCGCTGTCCCCGAATCGGGATCAGACTCGGACGACAAGGAGATTGATATCGACAAAATCCAAACGGAGATTCCAGCTCTAAAGCTTGAGAGCGCCCACTACGAAAAGAAGCTAGAGCGAGCTCAAGGAAGGGAATGCTGCTGGCCACAGCGTTGCACGGTACCTGGAACATGGTGAACCGGTACACTGAACGCACGGCCGAATGGTCCTCCACCAGGAAGTCTTGCAATTTCCGGGACGAGAGCGGAAGGTGAATCTCTACCATCCGATGAGGCCGAAAGGTTGATCTAATGAGTAGAGCGATGTATTGCCAACAACTCACCTAAATGTCCGAGCGGTCACGCCGAACGCTGCTATCCATGGTTCAATCGACTTGATGGAACGCTGGCTGTTGTACAGGACATACGGTGAGGTATAATCAGGTGGCAGTTCAGCTATTATGCAATATGGGGTCTCATGTTAGTCGATTCGTCTATGTCAGCCTAACTTTAAGTTGTTCTTCACTTTACTATTGCAAACCACACGGCAATGACTTAGCATAGCAGGAATCTGTTGTTTTACTCTCCCTTCTTAAACCATTCTTACTCTTACACACTCACACTACTTGCTTACACTTATCATAATTACATATGATCACCTGGCCTACATATGATCATCTCTTACTTTATTAGTATGGAAACTTCTGTCCCTAGTTATGAAAATAGGTCTTACTTCGTCGAGCAGCTTGCCAAAGGGCAGCAGTATTTTGATCCTTTTGCTGTGCTGGGATTAGTCCCTGATGACATTTTCCTGGCCCAGTTTGGCGCTCGGGCGCACTGTGAGCGAGTTAGGGTTACTACAGACTACTATTAGCCTTCGAATTAAAAGGCTATAAAATATCTTTGTCGCCCATCTCCCCAAAGTCATTGTATTCCGTTCGAAGAATGGGAGCCGCGTCACGTAGAACCAGTATCACGTGTCCTTGTCTCCCGCACCTCTTCCTTTAACGAGATAAACACACATTTGCGGTTCCTTATCGGCATGTAAAAAAGGAAACCAGGGTTCCGCGCACTACACCGCAAATCTGGGGACCACTTACCACAACCGTTTGAAATATTAACTCCCGAGAACTTTCAACAGAAGCTGAGGGAGATCGAAGAATCAAATCAACCAAAGGGCCAAAAGCGCAAGCACGATCGGCTAGATGTAGATGACGAAGTCGTGGTATATCAAGATCAGAAGGGGGGGTTTGTCCGACCAAAAGAATCATCAAGAGCCGCAGGGTTCCGTGCTTCACACCGGGAATTTAGAGACAACTTACCAAAACCCTTCATACGTCCCGCATATAAATGGGTCAGTTCCCCTCCATTCCCATAAGGATTAACTTCAGAGCCCCAACCCTTCTATGATAGCCACGGAGTAAAGAGAATACTCCCAAGAGCTTTCTACTGCCCTCATTACATTATAGCAACAGATCCTGTCACCGCGAAAGAGGGTATACCATGTGATGGATGTGATGGGTAAGTCTCTATCATGTATGAAGAAGAACACAACGAGTCATCTAACCCTTACTAAAAAGTAGCGGGTGCCGAAACAGAGGTGCACGTTTGGAAGGAACGGAATGCAGGGATGTGGGGAGGTGCTCTGCTCGTCTTGTCACAGCTTTCTCCGCCCGTTCCACAGTAAGTCACGGCAGCACGCGAGTGGGATTCACCGACGAGATGATCGATACAGGGGAGGTCAAAATTGACATGGTTGTCATCTTTCGCGGGTTGTGATTTTCCAAATCGACACTGCGGCCTGCACGTACACATCAACCTTGATTCGCGACCTTTGTATACTTATTCAAGGCGTGTTTCAGCTTCGAGATGTAGAAGTAATGCGAAAGGATCTAGGCTTCAAAAACATAACCGAGATGAATGCATGGCTTGAAGGGCCACGGTTTTTGCTGTTTTTCCAGGAATACGCAAAAGCGTGGATTTACCCCGGGCAGGCGAAAATACGTAAGACAGGTGATGCTCGGGGCTGGTTTTCGCACACGAAGCAGCAGAGCGTATCAAAGACCAATGATTCAATGCTGAAATTGTCTAAGATGATGTGCGAACAACAGTGGCAAGCTTACACATAAAGAAATCGGTTACTTCAACCCTTGATACCCCTCCATTAACGACTCACCTATATCCAACAATGATGACTTTCAATGAGATGTCTCATGCCTTTCCAGTGCTAGATAGAATCACACTGGACGACGAGGCTTTCAACGCATGGCAGGAGGCCGCGCCGAAGCGCCTCGGCAAACTGTTCGAGAAGGGGAATAAGACAGTCGATGCGCAAGGGTGGGTTATCAACACGAGATGGTATAGGCGACCGGAGCCCCCTCGCGTCGATTACAAACATCATCTGGGGTATACTGACAATTTTGGCCACAAGAATCATGGCATCGCGCTCCATAACGCGCGCAAATGCCCTCAAGTCGTAGCTGTAGAGGCATTATTTGCCAAAAATGCTACTGAAGACGTGCAGACGATGCTCTGCCTCCCCTCTCAAGAGGCGATCGATCCCTCTGTTGACCTCCGCCTTGGGCGAGAGACGTCATTCACGGTGGCTGCGATGGTAAGTCCCCTATCTACCCTCTTCTGGTCCTGAACGCCGCTGAACCCCCCTGAAGAGCGCTATTCGCCTCTATCGAGGCTATGGAACGCTCCTGCACATACGTGCGACGAGGATGTTCGATGGTCCACTCCGCTGTAACGGCTGCCAGAAGACCCAGCCCCGTGGTCCCTTTGTGGAATGTCGTGCTTCCCCTGGCCTTCGGGGGCGCCTGTTCCAACGTGAGTGCTGACAAGAGCTGATTGGGGGTGATGAGGGCCGCGCTAACGTAGACAGTGCTGTTTTGCCAATTCGTCTGGGAAATGCTCCCACCAGGAGCCGGTGGAGGTCTACAAGGCCGCGCGTGGTGCGTATTGGGCCCGATTGGCTGTAATTTGATGCTGATCGGAGGTACACAGGCATGAAATCGCGCTGGAAGCGCTATGATCATCGCAAGTCAATCGAGCACCGGGTCAATTTTGGTAGGTTTCCTTCTATGTTCCTCTGATTGGGACTGATCAGGCAGTCCCCTCCCCCAAGAAGGGGGCCACTAAGGCCCAAAAGCGAAGCAATTGGGAGACGGTCAGCAGAGATCTTGAAGTTAGGAAAAGAGCAGAGGGAATTGCAGAAAGAGATTAAGAGGCTTAAAGAAAGCAACGTGATCTTAGAGTAGCAGATAAAGCAATTGGAGAAAGATATGCCGTCATCCCAGCTCAACGACAATGATTCGGACGACATCACACAAGACCATTTGCCGAAACTAACGAGCGGAATAAGGACTTGCCAGCAGCCTTTGGCTGTCATGGCCTGGCTTATGTTGGAATGTTCTGAATGTTCTTCAGGCGTAAGTCTCGGTTATCCTTCTTGGGATCCCCTGCCAGATGCTCAATATTCTCGAACAGAATAGTTCTTCAAAAAAATGCATTCTGTACGTAGCGGCAGGCAATTACCGGACAAAGACAGATGTTCGATTTTCCGACCCCAAACGAGCGACCGGTCGAATCTGCATGGCCGATTTGGGACGCCACATTAGAAGCACTGTTTCCTGGTTTGGGACCGCCCATCCCTGGTCTGGGACCCCCGACAACCCCAGGAGAGTATCCTATTGCGATGCAGTCCGGGACTGGTAATGAAAGAGCCCATGATCCCTACCACGAGTTTTATAATGAGCCAATGATACTGGCAAGATGGAGAAACACCAGAAGCTAAGGTTCGGTCAAGCGTTCTAGAAGGCAGTGTGCAAAATGGCGAGGGATGTCGAAACATCCTCTGTATGGAAAATTACCGAGACAAGCGAGGGGTGGATAGATTTGGTAGAAATGGTTGTTTCCTGGAGCAGATGTGCCAATCACGGCGTCAAATATAATTAAATGTCTAAAGCTGCCTCAGAAAAGGGAAACGCAAGAAAGTGACTGCGCTGTTCGACTGGCGAAGGCGAAGAAGAAGAATGAGAAGAAGAAGGAAGTGATAGAATGGTAATTGGTTGTAATCCAAGAATGATGACAAGGCATCAATTCATGCAGCAGAGACTTGCATTTTTGGCCGATACCCATCTGGGGCTCTGCTTGAAAAAAGAGTGGCTTTGCATTTAGGTCAATAAATACCACAGATAGTGTTCGTAGCGGTGACGAAGGAATATGAGAAGCCTGTACTGTCTGCGAAGGCTTTTCTCCTGTTCCAGCGCAAAGTTCTGTAAAGTATCTAAGTGCTTGTCCCAAGTAAGACCCAGCTAGACCACCCCTTTCTTTATTGCATTCAGAACTGCTTTGCTACAGCACAACCACCTAGCGGTAGGATAGGAATAGGGTTGAATTGTGGAAGCAGACTGCAAATAGTGCTGATCCCTAGGTCAGTGGTGTTATTGTTGAAAGATGCAGAGATCGAAGGTTTAGACTGGACAGTGAGTGCGATGGTTCGGCCAGTGGGAGGTTGTAAGCAACAATCTTATTTAGAGGACCAGCAACGTTCTGTATGGAGTTTTCGGGTAGTGAGTTTGAGGATATAGCACTTGTAGCAWTTGAAAGACAAAATACACAGCAAAGAGTGGAGAACGAGGCGAACATTGACCCTTTAACGATCTTGAACTTATGAAAGGCTCAAAAAGGAAGTGAATAAAGTAGAAGTGTATGGGATTGCTGAAGAGACTGCGCTTGCATATCGCCAATCTTCATTATCGTTGTCGCGTTTGAGCCAATCGATCCGACTAGGGTTCGTACAGAGCCGCAGCGATCATACTCTCCCAACAAGACCCGTCGCTTCTCGCATGCTCCATTGTTCACAGCCGCATACTTATATGCTGGATGATCTCAATGTCAAATAAAGTGTCKTACATTTATTCCATGCCTGGGTTTAGCTTCGAAGGTTTGACATCATGAATGGTGAGCTACCCCACCTAATTTTGGATGCGCTTGATGATGCCCTTAGTTCCTGCATTTTGGCAGCGGATCCGGACCCCACGGGGAGAGATTTGGGCGATCCTGCGGCTTGACGCTATTCAGCGGATCGCGAATCGATGCAAAGCATTTTGGTACAGGTTCAATCATCATACCATGACTGGAGCGTCCAAGTTGTAATGCCCTAATCGTTGGGTACTCAGCTCAGCCGAGGACCTGGTCATTCTTGTTTGCGGCGCCCTCTTTTCTCTTTCCTGTTTTCACATGGAACATTTGCTTCAGTCTCTTCAGCTTTGCCCACCTCTCCTTGTCTCTTTCATTTTCATCCTTCCGATCTCTGCTTATCGAGGCTAAACTTACCACGCTACCAACCTCGCTGGCAGCGTCATCTAAATCTGTTATCGTTACAGCTGAGGCCATCCCACGCTCATTTCTTTCGTGTTGCGTAATAGCAATTACAGTTCGTAGCAAGACCTGCCAGCCCGCAAGACCATCTAAAGAGCTCCGCCGCGACGAGGTACCTGTTTGGGACAGAGCATTGATCCAGGGACAATAGTCTCGATGTTCGCCTATCACGTCCAAACGGTTCATGCTCGACTGTGACGCTGGATCTAGTGGGGGTTTGAAAAGCCAAAGTCCCAAGCGGCGGAAACAGGCTGTGCACGTTGCGAGTCCAGATATGTGTCCCTCTTCTGCTTGCCAGCCGAATAGAGCAAGCGTCAATGCCGCGGTATTGACTGGTAGTGGTGAAGCGGTGCGAGCAATAGGGTCCGACGAACAATGTACGGCAGTTTTGGCGCCGTCTGTATAGTGGTCCGACGGAGATGAGCAAATCAGAGGAGCTACACGCGCCTGTATGTCCGAAATGTCAAGGCCTTCGGGCGTCGAGGGGTTTGTTGGGAGTTCAGAGGCCATAGAGAGAAGGGATTCATAGCGTTGGCGTAGGTTATCTATCGCTGTTACTCGATGCGCAAGAGGAAGCCGTTGAATCGTATCTGCAAGCTTCATAAATATGATACCAGTATGGAATTGAATGAAACATAATGCATACCATCACATCCCCGTCTCCTCCAGAGACAGCCACCGTCATGCCAGGTGACAATCATCTCCGAGTACGTCTCGACCAGCTGCTCCTGTGCTTTCTCTCGCCAATCGTCTTCATCCGCCTGCTCTTCAGAGGGTCGCCCTTCCTCATTCTCTTTATCTGCGCGATGATCCTCCAATTTAATTACTAATTCTTTCGCGCAACCGCCGATACAACCAACGGTCTCCCTTCCAATGCACGACCAGCCACGCTTGGCCCACTGCACTTCATTGATCTTCTCTGGTTTACCTATCCATTTGTCTACATGCCTGTACGTCTTTAATCGTTCCAGAAACTGCGCTCGGTCCCAAGGCGCAAAATTCGGTGCTTTGCGCTCCTCATTTGGAGGTGCGAGAGAGATGGGGGGCTGCTTGGAGGCTGTTACAGGCCGATTGCTTGATTCTGAAGTCATCATGATGCGTGTGCTTGGTGGTATATAGGCTGAAGTAGGTCTTGCAACCCGTATCTTCTTCGTAGGAGGATCCAAACTTGCTGGCAGTGTGGTTGTTGATGCATTGTGGTTAACGTGACTCGTGCTTAGAGACGTGCTTGACGCGTTCGAGATGGAATCTAGGATCTTATGAAACTTTCGCTTGGTAGTAGTCAAAGCCGGGGGCATGTTAGGACTGGTAGCATCAAGCGAACAAAGCAATCTCAATTTCAAGCTCAAGAGTATGAGATGCAATATCAAAGCGCGGCTGGCGGTTGTGGCGCCTACTTTCAACATGACCTCATACTCTTCACACCACCTTACAAAGCAGTATCCTTGTCCCCCCATATCATGTGGTCTTACTCGATTGAATTTTCGGAGCTCCAGAGCAGAAGAGCTAGCTACATTATCAAGCTATGCCCGCTCTTCACGGATGCTAGCAGATCGGCGTCAGCCTGTTAATCTCTGTACCTCTCGCTTTCTCTTACTTGTGCTTCTACCTCTCGTCATCCTGGCTCTGAACCAACTCTCAGGCTTCTCATCTCGCCTCTCTCTTTTTACCAGACAGCTTTTCCCATTTTCTACCACCAGTCATTGTTCTTCATCCTCTATCGCCATGTCTTACCGCAAGGAACTCAAGGTTGCTGAGCTCGCGGTCCAACGTGCTACATTACTGACACAGCGGGTTTTCCATGAAAAAGCCAAAGGAACGCTCTCGAAAGATGACAAGTCACCAGTGACAATCGGAGACTTTGGTGCTCAAGCACTTATCATACACGCTATAAGGCGAAATTTTCCGACTGACGAGATCGTTGGCGAGGAAGAGGCTAGCTCTTTGCGTGAGGACAAAAATCTCTCGAATAAAATCTGGGAGCTTGTAAATACTACTAAGCTGGATGACGAAGCGTCTGAAGAGCAATTGGGAGGTTCCCTGAAGACAGAGAGGGAGATGCTGCAGGCCATAGATGCGGGCCAAAGCTCAGGAGGGCGCCATGGGAGGATATGGGCACTGGATCCCATTGATGGTACAAAGGGTTTCTTGAGGGGTGGTCAATATGCTGTGTGCCTCGCTCTCATCGTGGACGGACACGTCAAAGTGGGAGTACTGGGTTGCCCAAATTTACCCGTCGACAATTCTGCGCCGCTGTCAGCAGATGTGGGAGATAAGGGTGGTGAAGGACGAGGGGTACTCTTCGCAGCAGTGCTAGGATCCGGTGCTGTAAGTAGACCTTTGAGTCGAGGTGCACTCCAAGATAGTCAACCTATACATATGAGGGAGGTAACGGACATCGCACAAGCTACTTTCTGTGAAAGTGTTGAAGCTGGGCACTCGTCACATGGTGATCAGGCCATGATAGCGAAGAAGCTTGGTATTGCTCACGAGAGCGTCCGTATGGACTCGCAAGCGAAGTATGGGTCTATTGCGAGGGGAGCTGGCGACTTGTATTTAAGGTTGCCAGTCCGGGCAGACTACCAAGAGAAGATCTGGGATCATGCAGCTGGAGATCTTATTGTAAGAGAAGCTGGTGGACAAGTCACCGATGTGGAAGGGAGGAGGCTAGATTTTAGCCAAGGAAGGACATTGAAGGAGAACAAGGGCGTGGTAGCAGCGCCCAAGGATGTCCATGAGCAGGTACTGGATGCAGTACGAAGTGTCTTAGGATCCAAATGACTAAGAATTCTACTACAATACATCTGTGCATGTTAGTTGAAAAGACAGCATGAAAGTTGAGGCAGACGTACCCTTGACCCACCCTCGAACATTACTGTCAATGTACCTCAATCTGAACTCGACTTCCGACTCCCTATCTGCTGTTGATAGAGGCAATAAGAATTCGCCCCCTATGTGCAACCTCATTCGACAAGCTTGGACAGCGTCAAAGGACGTATTCGATGTGGCTTTTGTGACCACGGGCTTAAGCGGTAAGGTACAGCTTTAGATGAGGAAAGATCCTGTTGACTGAGGTGGCCAATGATGAAAATGCACGAGGCACGATCGGAACGGCAATGTGTTGAGCGTGGCGAGGATGATGAAACAAAGGTAGCAAATGGTATATTAATTCAAATAAACAAAACCCCAGTGTCGGGGCTCGGTGGTGTAGGGGTTTCGTTTTCGGAACCCCTTGCCACTAGCCCCTCGAACACCGCACAGTTCGATACTGAGTCAGCCGCTTTGTAGCTGCACGGTCTGTTTGTGCGGCTGGTTGTGCAGCTACTCAGCGGCTGAACTTGGGTCAAGACACCTAATCTTTGGAACCACACCATCTCTTTAAGAGATAATTTTTTTTTGCTATTTCCTTAAGTCTATTGGATGTCCGTGGTTGCTTGCTTAATTGGATCATATCAAAAATAACAAAAATAAGAAAGACTCGCTTAGATTTTTTGGTGATTGTGTTTGTGTTATAAACAAAGTTTGGTCCCGATTCACCCTGATACTTACCGTGTGACAATTTAAGCCGACATGTTGTTGCATCACAATAACATCATCCATGGCATGATTTGTTTGAAAGATTGAATTGCTGTTCACATGTTTTGCATGGCATCATCTACTCGACCCAGAAACTCGCCTTTCTCGCCTCTCAGCAATTCATCAATATCAACACCGCCCGCAGTCAAATACCTCTCGCTAACACCCACATTGATTCTCTTCCCAAGCTCTTCTCTCAGCTCGGCCCTTAAGGCCCCTACTTCCGCTTTCGTCAATTCCCTTGCCTCCTTTTCATTATTCCTCCGGCCCTGGCCTCTACCCTTCCTACTCTCCCCTCCGGCAGCAAATTCGTCACTGTCATAATCCACACCAAGTTCCTCCGCCGCTGTCTTCAGCCAATTATCTTCATGACCTCTCTTCTCTTTGGCAAGAGCAGCGTCAGAGATTTTCTTGCTGAGTACTACACGCGGTTTAACACGCGATACTACGCGTCTATCGAGTTCAATAGTGCGCATAAAGAAGTTTTTGCTGTCTTCAGTCGAGTTGCTTGCATTTCGTGCATGCACTTTCGCAACAAGACGCCGCACACCTTGAACTTCCTCGGGCGCACAGAGTAAGATACTCGATCCCGATTTCTCAGCCCGTGCTGTCCGACCGGAACGGTGCACATATGTGTCTGCTGCACGAGGAAGGTGGTAGTGGATGACTAGCTCGACCGATGGAATATCCAAACCTCTCGCTGCGACATCGGTTGCTATGAGTATGGGATGTTGGGAAGAAGGAGCTGAAAATCGTTCAACGGATCTTAAGCGTGCTTTCTGTGGCATTTGGGAGTGCAGAGCTTGAGCTGGTAGGTTGAGATTCTGGAGGAATGGCGTTAGGCGGCGGACCGAGCTTATTGAATTTGTGAAGATGAGAGTACGGGTGTTGGGGTAGTGGAGCAGGAGGGAATAGAGATAGAGGTCCTGCAAAGCAACTCATCAGCAGGAAAAAATGAAAGGCGGCTGGGGTTGTACCTTGTCTGTGCCTGCACATTCCACAATACCCTCTTTCAAATTCAACGCCATCTGCGATATAGGATTGACATCTATGAATTGTGGTTTTTCTTCTCGGAAATTCAGCTTCTTTAAGAGATATTCCATAGACTCTCTTTTGTCCATGAGATCACCTCCAATTGATTTGCCCTTTCCTGCCAGTTTCTGCTGCAAGTCTCTATGGAATGTTGCCGAGAAGACTAAGGTCTGCCTCTGCTGTTTGCCATACAATGTCTTGATATTATCCTCAGGCTCGTCCTCGACGGTTTTATCACCTCTATCTAGAACTCGTAAAATCTCTTCTACTTCCTTAAAGTGCCCCTCGCTTAGCAACCTATCGGCCTCATCCACTACCAAGAACTTAATGGATCTCAACGACTTGGAGAATTCTGCACTTCCATTAATAACCTCCCACAATCGACCTGGCGTTCCGATAACTATATCGGCCTTAGCCAGGATACGCTGCTGTTTGTGCACCGACAATCCTCCTGTCACAGTTGCAATAGTTGGAGCGGGAGAGCTGGGTTCGGAACAGAGTACTGTCATATGAGCAGACAACTGATGTGCCAGCTCTCGAGTAGGTGAAAGAATTAGAGCTACGGGAGGAAGCGTTCGGTGGTCCGCCTTCCTCTCCTCAGAGGACTGGCTGAGGCTTGTCTTAAGGTAATGCTCATAGATTGGCAGGCCGTATGCTAATGTTTTCCCACTACCAGTCGGTGCTTTGCCAATAACATCGTGACCATCTAAGATGGCTGGAATAGCCGCCTGTTGTATCGAGGTCGGTTTTGTGAATTTCAATCTAGCAATAGACGACAGCGCGGCGCTAGATAGGTTTAGAGAATTCCACGCAGATACTGAGCCGTCAATAAGTGCTATCGCCAACTGGGACTATGACTTGCTTACCGTCAATCTCGTTGATAGCGTCGTCCGTGTCGTCATTCACTTCGGTCAACGCATCGAAAGGGTTGACCAAAGCTTTACTTGCAGCTTGCTTGGGTGAGACATCTTTACCGTCCTTGCCTTGAAGACCTTTAGGCTTCAGCTTGATATCGCGTGCGTCCCTTCCTGCATTTGCCATCTCTGGCGCGCGCTTTGCATCTTTGCCTTCTGCTTCATCATCCTCTTCGAAGCCTTCCCATTGGTCATCTTCTGCAGAATACCCCCGAGGCGCAGTATCCTTAGTATATTTGGGCTCTGCAACCTGGCTGCTCATCTCCTGAGCTTTGCTCTTGGGTAAGTCAGAGGAAATCTAGACAGCACTGTTAGTCGTCTGGTACACAGAATTTAGAGACAGCTGAGACACCCTGTATTCCACTTTGCCTAGCTTTGTATCTTTCACAACCTCCACATCCGATATCTCTTCCAACCCAAAAAACCCTTCCGCGTCTTCAAAACCACTTTCCGGGAAAGCTACTTCTTGCCATGGCAGGCTATCCAAGGACACTGGTCGCGCACTTGATTTTTGGAATAATATGTTGACCTCATGGCCATGCTTTCGCCTCTTACGACTTCCAGAATTGACTTCAAGCCGGGCTCTCTTCTTCACAATTGGCGCCATCATTGACTAGTTTTCTGCAGTGCTGCTGTTTGCGAAGTCCAGAAATTTGAGAACGGCCTTGTGCCGGGTAGCAAGGGTGAAAGTTTACTGTGGCTTGGGTTCCGCGGGCCCCCACCGTACAGCTCCGTGGACAAAACGGTGGACCGACGTCCACTGAACCCTTACATGCCCCTTTCGGCGGCCTTGGTTTTTGACAATGGGAAAGTCATCAAAGGATAAGCGGGACGCCTACTATCGTCTGGCAAAAGAGCAAGGCTGGCGTGCTCGGTCAGCATTCAAGCTTCTCCAAATTGACGAGCAATTTGACCTCTTCCGCGATGTCTCCCGCGTTGTCGACCTTTGCGCCGCCCCAGGAAGCTGGAGCCAGGTACTTTCCCGGGTCCTAATCAAGGGTGAAAGTTTCGGGAGGAGAGCGTGGGAGGAGCAGCAGACAAGGGAGCGCAAATTGGTCTACGGCAAGGGAGGGGGTGATGCCCAAGTAGTAGAAAAAGATGAAGGACAAAGCGAGGGGCAAACCGATGGGAAGGAAAAGGAATATGAAGAACACCAAGGAGAATTGAGGCCAAGAAAAGGAGTGAAGATTGTCGCTGTGGATTTACAACCTATGGCAAGCTTGGAGGGGATCACAACTTTGAAAGGGGACATTACACATCCGGCTACTATCCCACGCATCCTGCAGGCGTTAGATCCGGAGAGCTACAAGCCGGACGAAGGAGCTGGAGAATCAGGGAGTAACCCAGTGGACTTGGTGTTGAGCGACGGTGCACCAGATGTGACTGGCTTGCACGATCTGGACATTTACATTCAATCTCAGCTTCTGTATTCAGCTCTAAACCTAGCGCTAAAAATTCTGAGGCCTGGGGGAAGCTTTGTTGCCAAAGTCTTTAGAGGCAAGGATGTGGATCTAATTTATGCACAGCTAAGGTGCTTCTTCACTAGTGTACATTGTGCCAAGCCAAGAAGCTCTCGGGCAAGCAGTCTAGAGGCTTTCGTCGTTTGTCAAGGGTTTGAGATGCCGAAGGGATACAAGCTTGATCCGGAGAGGCCTGTTGGATTGGGAGCGCGAATTTCTCTACCAGCAAGGAAGGACAATAAGGATGATTTTGTCAACGGACAGAGAAAGATCGTTACTGAAGATGGCATTGCTGTTCTGGAACTCGAATCTGAGGGCGAGGACAGTAATCGCTGGATCGCACCTTTTGTAGCATGTGGGGATTTGTCGGCCTGGGATGCTGATGCTACCTATCAACTGCCCAAGGACAGGATCAGTCTGGATCCTGTGCAGCCACCAACAGCGCCTCCATATAAGAGGGCTCTGGAATTAAGAAGACAGAGAGGTGGCTTCTATGGTAAGACGGGCAAGGAAGTTCGGAAGTTAAGGGAGTAGAGTAGGACCAGGATTGCCGGTTTGAGGTCGCGAACAAAATTCAAGAACGCTCGCGATTCTCTGACGTCGACGCTTCATAACATTTCCATATTCTCATTAGAATCGCCCAGTCGCGAACTTACTGAGAACTGACAACAGCGGAGCCTAGCGCATGTTGTATGGAGCTGATGAGGCTGCATGTAGCCGTGTCGACCCCCCTAGGTTCTCCATCTATAACGGCGGTAGAATATCTTCCCCCATCATTAAGTCACTTGAATCAGGTATCCTCATATACCACGACTATGTCGTAGAGGAGCGCCATCATCAATTCGCGATATATACATAAAAAGCCGGCATATCTACCAAGGAATGTGGCAGCTGATGGGCCTTTTAGCGTCTTGCCTAGGACGGAGAAACTTAACTCGCAAGGAGTAGTTGTCGGTAGGCAGATACTCGCGCGTCCTCATAGCATTAATTCAACCAGCTTCGCTCGGCGTTGTCGGAAGTTCTACAGGCCTGGAAGGGGTCTCGACCGGCATTGGAAAGCGCTGCTGCTGTCTCCTTTGAAGGAGTTGCTCCTGGATGTGTGGGACATGGCCTTGCAATCCTGTCTCTAAATGATAGGTCTGTCCAGCGGACTGCATAGCGGCAACCGTATTCACCATACCGGCGAGAATCAAGCTGACTAATGGCAAAGATAGACTGAGGAGAAGCTCTGGCTGTGCAGTCGAGGCTTCCGAAGGGGTCATCAGAGTGACCGTCGATACGTCGAGTATCATAGCGGTAATGATGATTATGACGCCGGCCCTACTTCTTATTAGCCATCTCATACGAATCCAGCTCGAGTGCTCCTATCTCTCGAACCTGGCAGGTATCCGATGCTTGCTAAAGGCCACCCGACCATACTGATATGCCGACACTGCCCATAGAAAGATAACCCTAATTTTATCAGATCAGGATTGGGACTACTTGATATTTCGCGATTGACTTACACTGCAGAGATCTGGAGACTCGTACTAGAGTCCGCTCTGATAGTCCACCATCCAAAAGCCCAGACGCTCATCATACATCCCCAAACAAACATGGGATCCTTCGTATGTGCTAGATGTCGAGCCCCAAGGAGCGTAATGATCACAAATGCAAGATGTGGCCATTGCGCTAGCAGTATCACGGCAGCACTGAAATTACCAGTGGATTCTTCATTGCTAGCATTTCTCGGAATAGTCCGAGCTGTCGTAGGTGGGATGAAAAGTGTACAGATGGGGATAGTGAGAGCAACGGAGCTCCTAATCTTGTACGCCGCGCTTACGAAGGACCAACGAATGGGTCTCGAGGCTTTTCCACGTGAGGTCGACATCGTACTCCAATGGGAGAATCGATCCAAGGCTGACCTCACCACGTCTGGGAATGTGCTGGTTAGCTGATGCTTTGTCAAGCTTTCATCCTGCGTGCCGGTAGCAATAAGTGGCTCCGATTCATCAAAATCTCGATGAGGAACATCTTCATAGACGCGTTGCAATGGCCCCCGTGACATTCCACTCCTAGAAGATCCATATTCGAAAATGGCTGCGATGTTCGCAACGGCAGTGTAAACACCCTCATTATTGCATTTTACACAAGTTTTCGCTTTGACTCTGTCCTCGAGAAAATCGTTCCATCCAGTAACCGCTGAATCTCCGACGAAAAGATTCTCATGTGCCTTGATAAAGACCATCCCCAAAGAAGATGGCTGGTGTTCAGTGGTATACCTGCCACTGGTAATGGGGGTAAAAAGTGTCATGACACTGCCCCGTGCGCTCTCGAACGAAGTCCCACAGGTCAATGCTCTTATATATAACGACAGCTGCTCCAAAGAGTAAGGACGAGCAAGTATGGCAAGGTGATGGTATGATCCACCGACCCTCGGACTAATCTCAGCGGCTTTGTTGTACCAGAATCGAGCAACGTTGCTCCACACCTCACGGTCCTTACGGTCGTCATCTTCAATGGCCATACGATGCCTACCCAAGTCGCCTAGACATTGGATCCATGTGTCCTCGAATGCTGGCACTGTCTCATAGAGGAGCGCCATCATTGAATATGCGATGTAAATGAATGCTAACATATGCTGCAGCGATTCTGGCAGCCTGTGACGTAAGACCTCAAGGAAGGCATGTATACCATGGCGCCACATCCGTGCTGGCATGGAGTATTTGGCGGCGAGCCTGCTTAAGGCTGGGCTGGCTGCGGGATGTTGAGATGCTAGGAAAAATTCATGGTGTTCATGGAGCAGCTGTTTGTGGAGGGCTATCAATAACTCGTACTGGTCGTTTTCAAGTTGCATCTTTCTTGATGAATCCTTCTCCTGAGCTGCCGCGGTTTGTTTCTCATCAATGTCAATACATTTAACCTCTACCATGACCAAACCAGCATAGATTGCTTTTACTTCTGTAACGAGTTGATCGTGAGATATAGGTCGCGTCTCGGGCTGGAACAGCATCTTAGGCTGTACCTCCGGCGCCGTGCACATGTCGTCCTGAAGGATCTGCGGGGAATTTTCCTTTGCCTCTACACATGGGGTGGAGTAGAACAATGCCCGGTTTATAGATTTAGTCCCAGGTCTTCCAACGATTTCAGGTACCATTCGAGGGTTCATGTGAACCACGGCCTCATGAATATTCGTATCACCTTTTGGACCGGGAAAGAGGCCGCAGAGCAACTTCTTCCTTTCCAATGACGCCCCGCTGTGTCCTCTAAAGTCCCAAGTGTATTAGGATATGCTCCGTTGTGTGTGCCTTAAAAGGGTGGCTACTGACTCGATTTGCAATCCTATCTTTGTTGGTGGAGGACCTCCCGGTGATATTCAAGTCTGTCTTTGAATTGTTAGCTGAGCGTAGCTTAATGCTTGAGGCTTTTGTTACTTCTCAATGGTGATTGTGTGTGGGGATAAAGGGATCTTGTCCGAAGTTGCATTTGGGAACGCATCAAACTCCAGTATATTTGTTCTGAGCTGCATCATTCCAGAGTGCTAAACCAAGTTATAAGGTGTAGGAGGCTATCGCGAACTTGAGGCTCTTTCCTGTGGCTTTGGCGAACTGCGAGCAAATTCAGGCAAACGAGGCAATAGGGGCAATAGCGGGGTCAATGTCTGTTAGCCTTTTCAACTTTACTGCTGATAGATTCCGGATACCGCTTTGTGTTTTTCATACCCGTTATATCTTCTACTATGGATGTTCATCTCCTATACATACTGGCACTCGTCGTGGAGACAGCGGCCGCAGTGATAATCAGCCGATATGATCCATTACACAACCCCAGAACTCTTTCGTGCCTATCATGGTCTTCGCGTCAGGGCTGGTTTCTATCCTGGAAGGCTTGTGCAGAGATTGAAGTAATTCGATAAAGTGTCTAGATAGATGTCAATGCTGATTCTGAGTAACAGTGGTATCCCGCACGGCAAATAGCACGCAGCGTAGACGATCCATCGCCAGGAGCTTTTATTGGGGCTTTGTCCGCGTTCACCCTGGCAGCTTTGTTCGTACATCATTTTCATCGAGCAAATCGGTATCAGGATGCGGTCCTCGCTGGTTGTGTATGCATGGTAGCCTCCATTTCCTGTGTCCTGCATGTCGCGCTGCCAGGAACGACGTGGTCGAAGACAATGTACATGCGAACATATATGCCGCCCACTATCATCGTTGGGTCTCTTCTCGGCGCCATAATGCATAGGCTGGGTATACTAGGTCACGCGGACAGAGCGAAACAGCCACGCTGCGGAGAGAGAAAAGAAAATCATGCCACAAAAGTGCGGAATGCAATTTGAAGACACTGATCGTATATCATTATTGAAGGAAAGAGCGGGGAGCGCAACGGCGAAGTTGCTCTGTTCAAGAAGAGTACAACAGCATGGCTACAAGACAGTATGATCGCAAGACAGCATGGCTGCACAGCGGCATGACCACAAAGGATCTTCTAGCCAGGGGCTGTGTAGCAGGATACTTGGGCTCTTTCACAGCTATTCATACCATACATCCTGTTTCAAAGATAACCCTAAGAGCTGGGTATGACGCGGCAGGACTACGAAGTAGCGATGATTCCCCGGCTCTGGAATCCAGGTCAAGGATAATTTGCACCTTGGCTAAAGAAGATACAGCATTAGCAGGAAAGAGGCCAATCATCAGTAGCAAAAGCTCGGTGTGGCTTTGGCCGAAGATTGGGAGGATCAATTCAAACACAACTCGCTTTGAACGGCGCAATGCACTTGGCACTTAGCATGGTGCGATCGTGTGTTACTTTCGCGGTAGGCGGTAAGGTACTGCGGCAGTTTAGTCACTGGGTAGGCATCGAAGTTTGTTCGCTATCTAGAGGAAGACTACCTATGACACCGATATAGTAGCTCATCACTTGGCAATTCAATTCCTTTTCAAGCAAATAATCAGTCTATCTGACGCAGTTCCGAATCTAAGTCCATCATCGATTGATTGCAATACTGTGCGCATTTGACAAGATTGGGGTTTGATATCGAAGTTCAATTATTGGCTCTAGTCGATCTGAATCGTTTAAAATTGCTTGCTCCATGGCCCAGCGTATTTGGACAAACATCTTCCCCTATACCAATGGAACGACTGACAGCGTGACAAGGGTAAGGGCGAGATGAACGAGAAACGTGACAACTGGTTCACGTGCCTGCTATCCGCCGATGAGTATGAAGATATCTCGAAAGCACGAGAAGGCGGAAGGGAAATCCATCAGTGCGAAGCAGTGCTGTCCCTACATGCGCAGTGGCTACAACAAGTTTCATGACGCAAGAGTGAGTTTCGTGCTTTGACGGCGCCTCAAACATCGGACCCACGAGGACCATGGCATTTTGCATGTCAACAACACAGATGAAAGCATGTAAACCTCATATTAGCTAGGCCTCTACATAGCAACTATATGAACGAAGGCAAATATGACCAGCACGAGGGATGTTGAATAAACAAGCTCCGCAGAGATATCGCTTCCAAGACCAGTTGTCGAAGGGAGCACATTCAGTCTAGACGCTTCGGACAGTAGCCACTCCCAGAGCTTACTGATGGGGGCTCAACGGGCAACTAATGATGTCCCTTGTGCTTGCCATAGATGGTTGTATATTGTTGCTGTACCCAATACGCCCCCAATGAAGTAGAGCGGTGAGTACTCCGTGAAAGTCGTTTAGCCGAATGGAATTCTGCATTCGAAGGCACATCAGAATGAATACTTATCTGTGGCCAGGTGTTGGTCTCGATTGCCACCAAATACCCACAGCCTGCTAGGCAAGTAAGTTCAATGGCAGATGTGGCTCGTTTGAGTTTGCTTCAGTTCTTTACTCCTGTGGAGCTAGCCACGTTGGGTCGGACAGCTTGTTAGCGGCTTGGCACGGATTCAAAAAATGATGGCCCTCTCACTTGTGCCTTCCGAAACTGAACATTCAACACACCTTCACTTCTCCCCTTCAACCTAGCAGGCTCAGCATTCTTGTGCTTCTCTGTACATCATCTCTTCGACCAGTCGGCCAGCCGGTGTACATTGCCAGCTTGCTCCTCTTAGATCACTCTCCACCTCTCAGTAATAACCCATAGCTTTGATGGCTTCTGTAAGTTTATTTCGTCTGAGAGCTACTGCCAGGCATCATCATCATAGCAGGGACCCCACTAATGAGCGCATAGCCTCGCCCATACTACAACAATCAACAAGGTCACTTACCCAATGGCGCGAACAACGCTGGAAATATGAGCTCAACAGGTGGCCAAGGAAATACCTTTCTTCCAAACAATGGTCGTGTCTTACAGAGTGGAGCTACACGTATCTTATGTGTTGCGGACGTTCGCGGTATGCTCAAAGCGTTGCAGAATGAAGTGCAAGTTCTGACATCCGCTCGCACAAGGCAACCTGAAATCGCTGAACGACCTTGCACAACAAGCGAAGGCGAACTACATAATTCATACTGGCGATTTTGGGTTCTATGATGAAGAGTCATTGAAACGTATTGCAGATAAGTATGGAACTAAATGGATTGTTATACACTCAGATCACGCGACTGACCCGTCATATTAGAACTTTGAAGCATGTCGCTCAATACTCTCCACTACTCTCAGAAAACACCAAACGTGTTATCCAAGCATCGCAACCACAAAACTACGATGTGAAGTCCCGCTTCTCTCCTCACGAGCTCCAGCTCTCCGAACTGTCCATGTTTATCAACAAGCAATTAAAGCTAGAGGTGCCAGTCTACACTGTTTGGGGTGCTTGCGAAGATGTCCGCGTTCTGGAGAAATTCAGATCTGGAGAGTACAAGGTGGACAATTTACATATAATTGATGAAGCTAATTCAAGACTTTTGGAGGTTGGTGGCGTGAAGCTACGACTACTGGGCTTAGGCGGCGCCGTGGTCATGCACAAGCTCTTCGACAATGGTGAGGGTCGTACAACTATTGCCGGAGGTCAGGGCACAATGTGGACTACACTTCTACAGATGGGAGAGTTAGTCGATACAGCTAATCGCGTCTACGACCCAACAGAGACCAGAGTATTTGTGACTCATGCTTCTCCCGCACGCGAGGGCCTTTTAAACCAGCTGTCTGTCACTCTCAAGGCCGACTTTTCGGTATCAGCAGGCCTGCACTTCCGGTATGGTAGCTCTTACAACGAGTTTAGCGTCAACCCTACCTTGGATCATTACCGTGGCAAGCTTGCCGCGTCAAAGGCATCCTTTAATGATGTCTGGGATACTGTAAAGAGCGAGGTTGAGCCAGCTGTGGCAGCCAACGAAGCTCAGCGACAGCTGCTGGAAAATGCGCTTGATATTGTGCACAAAATGCCTACCATTGCGAACGGAGGCAACCCTTTCAGCCAGGCTGTACCCGGACAAGGTACGGGTGGCCAAGTGGATGAGAGTGCTTTCAAGAACATGTGGAACTTTAACCTGGCCGATGCAGCATTCGGATACTTGGTGCTAGAGATCGAAGCTGGCAGGATAGGCACAGAGATGAGAGCACAGGGTTTCAATTTCGCCCATCGTGGCACTGGCGGCAAGCAGGCTGTAACTCAGCCAATCCAATCACCAGCTCAGGGTGGACCAACAAATGCTGTCATGCAAGGCATGGGACCTCAAAACAACCGTCCGCCTGTCGCTCCCTCATCTCAGTCTAGCCAACAATTCAGTCAAGCTCAACAGCCTGGTCAACAGCCAAGAAGCCAACAGCCTCCAACTCAGCCAAAGCCAGCACCACCGCAACAGCAGCAACAGCAACAACAACAATCAGCACAACCGCAACAGCAGCCTACCCAACAGCAGCCTCAGCAACAGCAGAACAGAGCACAAGCAAATCAAGCACGTCCAGCCCCTTCACCAGCTCCCCCTGCCGCAAGTCAGACTCAGGTAAAGCCAGCAACTCCTCAACCTACGACAAACACTACGAATAATGCTACTCCCTCTGCCAACTCAGAAAAGCCGGCTACGTCAAATCAGCAACCTACTAAACCCTTGGAAAAGACGAACGGAACTACAGGTTGGGATAGCTCAAGCGCAAACCCTTCAGGGGAAAAGAAGCCAGCTTCGCCGGCTGTCGAGAAGAAACCAAGCACGGGCTTATTCATTCACAACATGGAGAATGAACAGGCAGTGCGTGACATTTTCCCCGAAGAGGATAAGGCAAAAATTATCAAGATTGAGAACCATGGCAAGACCAATCACGTCGTCCATTTCGCTTCACATGACGATGCAGCTGCGGCATTGGCGCGTCAGCCAGCAGAGCATAAGCAGAGGAACCCTGGGCCACCTCAAGCTGGTCAAACACGCAAACCGAACGTCAAATGGTACGACGATCGCGGGCCCAAGCCGAAGTTCCGAGACGGCCAAGGGACACAGGGAGCGGGGACATGGCAAGGTAGCAACCGATCGGCGTCTGGCTCCGGTGCTCGGGGTGGATATCAAAGTGATCGTAATGCCAGTGATAGCGAGGGTGGTAGAGGAAGAGGCGGATTCCAAGCCCGTGGACGAGGCAGAGGCAACAACGAGCGAGGGGGTAGAGGTGGTGGGCGTGCAGGCCGAGGCCGTGGTGGAGGTGACGATGGACCAGCATCCACAGCAACAGGTGCCGATTCAAAACCGGCCTCGACTTCAGCACCAGCGGCGGCAACTTCCAGTGGTGAAAAAGCTTGATCTTCTCCCGTTCAAAATAATTAGCAGCAAGGTGCATGGCTTTCGGCGATTAAGTCTGCTTCATGGACATAGTGTACTGCTTCAGTGGCTTGTCTCAGTGTCTTCACAATTTCCTACTTATGAAATTTAGAGCTAGACCATGTCGTCTGGCGAGCGGAGTGTCAGAGGCTAGAGGGGAGTTGTCTGCGGGTGCTCAGCATGCGCCATTTAACACATAGGAAGCAGCTCGTCGTGATCTTCTGCTAGGTCACCGAGCATTTGTGTATCAGTCAATTAGTAATGTACTTTAGCCTAGAAGAAGAACTTGCCCGCACCCCAATGTATCTGCACACATATTATGTACCGATGTGTGACCTCCGTGCTGCTCAGTCCATGAGTTCATCTGTGATTGAGCTTTGCCCTGGTTCTAGTGTGAGGTGGTGTGGCTGTGCGGCTAGCTTATCTAGGACTGCTTGTCGATCAGTTCTTCGGAGCTCCTCCGCCTTACATGACTACTTTTCGATGATCCTGTTTGCCATGCCCTCAGACCGCGAAATATACAACGCCATCCCCGCCTACGCCTTCATTTCAGTCACATACAGACGACACATGCTGTGAGATGTGTTTGATATGGTCCCATCTATCTGATCTGGGGGTTTGACCTAACTCAAGCGGCTTCTGTGCAAGCACCTGAAACCGCTGTTGCCTACCTCTTGCGGTCCTAGTTCTGAGCAACCAGCAGCTCTGTTGATTTCAAGCAGTTCTTTCAGCTACGACTATTCCATGCGACTTCGTCTATCAAAGCTTTGAGGGGCGAATACAGCTCGCTAGGGGCTAAGGGCGGAAAGATACAGCTATGGCGTGGCGGGCGGCTCTTGGGCCAGCGCAAGGGCCAGTGAGGAGACTGCTCACACTGACCACCATCGCCATTCTGGTTCTTAGCATCTTTGCAAAGGAGATCGACTTGACTGGAAAGCATGAAGCCGGTCGATGTGCCATAAGAGGTCAATGTGGCAAACAGTCTTTCTTCGGCAGCGAGCTTCCATGTCCGGACAATGGCTTAGCCAAAGAACCTGATGCGGAGACGCGAAAGAAGCTCGTCAATATTTGCGGTGATGCTTGGAGTGAAGGCGACGTGTGTTGTGAAAGTGCCCAGGTAACGATCTCTTTTACAAGTCTAAGAGATCTTTAGTTGACCAGGGACTAGATTGACGACCTGACTTCGAACCTCAAACGCGCTGAGCCTATTATATCATCTTGTCCAGCATGTAAAGAGAACTTTTTCAACCTCTTCTGCACTTTCACGTGCTCTCCAGACCAGTCCCTTTTCGTCAACGTGACAGCCACCCAGAAAGCCTCATCCGGGAAAGACATAGTCACGGAGCTGGACAACCTATGGTCAGATCGCTACGGGAAAGGCTTCTACGACAGCTGTAAAGATGTTAAATTTGGTGCGACTGGTGGAAAGGCTATGGATTTCATTGGGGGTGGAGCCAAGAACTACACCTCGTTTCTCAAGTTTCTAGGAGATAAAAAGCTACTTGGAAGTCCATTTCAGATCAATTTCCCTAGACCAGCTACGAAAAGCTTCGAAAACATGACGGCTATGGATCCTACACCTAAGGCGTGCAACGACACTGATGAGGCCTACCGTTGCGCATGTGTAGACTGTCCAGGCTCGTGTCCAGAGTTGGCGGAGGTTAAGGAGCAGGAATACTGCCATGTGGGCGCTTTACCTTGTCTTTCATTTGCTGTCATCATCGTTTACTGTGCTTTCTTATTACTGCTGGTAACAGCGGTATCCGGCCATGTGGCATACCAGCAGCATAACCGAAGGAAGAGCGAGAGGTTGCAGCTCCTGCAGGATGCGGCTCTAAGTGACGACGAAGATGAGGGTGAGATGGTACACAATGCAGGCATGATGGACAGGCTCCAGAGGCAATACAAGCTGAATACTATATGCGACAACGCTTTCAACGCTCTTGGGAGGACCTGTGCAACGTATCCTTTGATTACAATAGGCGCCAGCATCCTGGTTGTTGTTGTCTTCAGTATGGGCTGGATCAACTTCGAGATTGAAACCGATCCCGTACGGCTCTGGGTTGCCCCTTCATCCGCAGCAGCTAGAGAAAAAGAGTTCTTTGATGTTAACTTCGGGCCTTTCTACCGCGCAGAGCAAGCTTTTGTGGTCAACGATACGCACCATTCTAGCCCAGGACCTGTTTTGAGCTATGATACTTTAGCATGGTGGTTCGATGTTGAGAGCAGAGTTCAACGCATGATGTCGCCAGATGAGCGAGTAACTCTCGGCGACGTCTGTTTCAATCCCACTGGGGAAGCTTGCGTCGTACAGTCATTATCGGGTTACTTTGGAGGTTCATTTTCAAGCGTCGATCCAGATACATGGCGGGAGGATCTCAGGCACTGTACAGAGTCACCTGTAGAATGTCTGCCAGACTTCCAGCAGCCGCTGAGCAAGGACATGATCCTGGGCGGCTATGACCGTAGTGGTGATGTGCTTGACGCTGAAGCTATGATCACGACGTGGGTGGTAGTAAATTATCCTCAAGGCGATCCAGGCGAAAAGCGCGCAATGGATTGGGAGAAAGGCCTCCAGAACGTCCTTCGAACTGCACAGCAAGAGGCAACGGACCGAGGGTTGCGATTGTCATTTTCCACCGAGCGGAGTCTAGAAGAGGAGTTGAATGAAACGACTAACACGGACGCAAAGATCGTCGTGATCAGCTACATCATCATGTTCCTCTATGCATCGATTGCTCTGGGGTCTACAACGCTTTCAGTCAGATCAATATTGCATAACCCGGCCAATGCACTAGTAGCGTCAAAATTCACCTTGGGCGTCATTGGCATTGTCATCGTATTGATGTCCGTCTCGGCCTCTGTGGGTTTGTTCTCAGCATGCGGGATTAAGGTCACTTTGATCATCGCCGAGGTCATACCATTCCTGGTGCTCGCTGTTGGGGTTGACAATATCTTTCTCATTGTTCACGAATTTGAGAGAGTCAATATCAGCAATCCGGATGACGACGTTGAGACTCGAGTCGCCAAAGCACTTGGAAGAATGGGACCCAGTATCCTGCTCTCGGCGTCTACGGAGACAATTGCGTTCGCCTTGGGTGCTGCTGTCGGAATGCCAGCTGTGAAAAATTTCGCAGTTTATGCTGCCGGTGCTGTGCTGATCAACGCTCTACTTCAAGTTACGATGTTCGTAGCGGTGCTTGCTCTCAACCAGAGGAGAGTCGAAAGCAGCAGGGCTGACTGTTTTCCGTTCATAAAAATAAAGAGAGCAGACGTTGGCAGTGCTCATGGAGCCGGCGCTTACGGCTATGACGATGAAGGCCCATTGCAAAAGTTCATACGCAAAACATATGCTCCGGCGCTCTTGGATCGGAAAGTCAAAGTGGCAATTGTTGTCATTTTCCTTGGGCTCTTCACTGCGGGCCTCGCGCTAATCCCGGAAGTGGCACTCGGACTTGACCAACGCATTGCATTTCCGCGTGGGTCATATCTGATCCCCTACTTCAATGATCTCGACGCCTACTTCAACACTGGCCCCCCAGTCTACTTCGTCGTTGAAGACGCCAACGTATTAGAGCGCAAGCATCAGCGCGAGCTCTGCGGTCGTTATTCTACCTGCGACTCGTATTCCCTTACCAACGTCCTAGAACAAGAGTCAAAAAGACCAAATGTATCTTACATTACGGGCTCGACGGCCAGCTGGATAGACGATTTCTTCGCCTGGTTGAACCCGGTCAATGAGGCATGTTGTGTTGAGCATGGGGAGACATGCTTCAAAGGCCGCGWTCCACCATGGAACATAACTCTCTACGGGATGCCCGAAGGTGAAGAATTCGCACATTACCTGACCTACTGGATTCATGCGCCTACCAACGAAGAATGCCCCTTGGGTGGTGTAGCGCCCTATAGCACCGCCCTCGTCATCGACCCCTCAACCCATCCCCCTTCAGTCCCTGCCTCCCACTTCCGCACATCTCACACACCATTGCGTAGTCAAAAAGACTTCATAGACGCCTACGCCTCTGCCCGCCGAATCGCTGACACAGTCAGCGAGTCCCAAAACATCAAAGTCTTCCCATACTCCAAATTCTACATCTTCTTCGACCAATACGCCTCCATCATCCGCCTCACAGGTACCCTCATCGGCTCCGCCCTCGCTATCATCTTCGTCCTCTCCTCTCTCCTCCTCGGCTCCATACCCACCGGCCTCATCGTCACCCTCACCGTCGCTATGATAGTCACCGACGTCATCGGCACCATGGCCCTCGCAGGCGTCTCTCTAAACGCCATCTCCCTCGTCAACCTAGTCATCTGCGTGGGCATCGGCGTTGAATTCTGCGCCCACGTCGCCAGAGCGTTCATGTTCCCTTCTAAATCCGTCATGGAGAAAGCAAAGGGCAAATACCGAAGCCGAGACCTGAGGGCTTGGACCGCACTGGTGAATGTTGGAGGGAGTGTATTTACGGGGATTGGAATCACGAAATTCCTTGGTGTATTCGTACTGGCTTTTACGCGGAGTAAAATATTTGAGATCTATTATTTTAGGATTTGGTTGGCATTGGTGATATTAGCGGCGTTGCATGCTTTGGTTTTCTTGCCGGTGGCATTAAGCTTGGTGGGTGGTGAGGGTAAGTCGAACACTATCCTTCCTCTCCAGGATCCTTTTCCTACAACCAGCCTTCGATACTAACCCGTTGATAATCAGGCTACGCGGACCCAGAATCCGACGGCAGTCTCGAAGACGATTTAGCCGCCAGAAGATACAGAGCCTTGCTCCCAGAGGACGACTACGATTCCGACGACTATTAACCCTCGCCCTCGCCGTCATTGTCCGTTTTAGGGGGAAATTTACTTCTGGGTTTAAGTATGCATAGCGAGGAAAGGAAAGGAGGAATGTTGTAAGATACAATATAGCGAGATCTGCAAGTCTAGCATAAGGGTTTGCATTTGCATTTGCATCAATTGTACCACCATTCACCCATCCATCCTCCTGAGTGCAATCTTCAACTAGCCTATCTATCGCAATCCCTCTGTTTCACAATCCAATCCCATCCTTACAATGTCCACGCCAGCGGTCCTATATCACGAAGTAGTATTGGTATCTCTGTTGCTTATGACAATAAACGTAGAATATAACTGTGCTCTCTGTATATTATGTTCCGTCGTTATCAAATACATGCCCCTTCTTCAAATCATCCACGGAAGAAGAGAAAATGTGAAAAAGCATAGATTGCCAGTATCTTATTTTACACTATAAACCAACACCTAAACATTACCAAAATATCGTTTCCTTTTCCATTTGTTTTCTCAGGACCGTGGTTCACACCTACGCTCCAATCCGCGACAGTGGAAACACCACTTCTGCCACAAACGCAGGGGTCGACTGCACTTCCGGATCTACCAGCCATCTTTCCCTCCCTCTTGATTGTAGCACTCTCATCAATCGCTGTGCCCGTGATGCAAGGAGGGTTAACGGCGGATGTAGCAGGCTAGGGTTACTGATGACGGATGGAATGACTGTAGTGGGAGCAGTGTTGAGGTACTCCTTCGAGGAAGTTACGGATCATGGGAAAACGGGCATGGATTCAAAGATAGCAATATAATGTGCCAAAGCCTCGAATTTCTCCCTCCAGACAGGTAGGTACAATCTCATAGATATGAGCGTTCCCGGGACTGAGTTAAGGGGGCTGTTAGTACGTTGATTGCTCTTTTTCGATTTTGGAACGATCATATCATCTCAACACAAATTCTCGTTCCTCCATTGTATCCCTGAAAGACGGCTGGTCCACTGCAGCCCCGTACATAAGACCGTGAATATAGCTTTCGCCTACAAAACGATAGTCTTGGCCATACTTCCGAATGATGACAGGGACCGAACAACCATACAGTATACACACCAAGTCTCCTTTTTGTGCGTTCGTTGGTCCTAGACCTAGATATCCTTTTTTGGTGAGAATCAGGGTTCGAGCACAAGTGCTCAACATCATATTCTCGACGAGCAGTTTCTGAATCTGAGCAGTGCTAGTGGCGGCTGGGTCGTTGAGCCATTTTGGGACCTTGGACCAGAATAATTCGTAATCGCTCTCATTTATTATTGTCGTGCCGTTTGAGAGTCGGTTGGTGGATAATGTTCGCATGTAGGCTTCAGCCAAGGGTCCTCCCGTGATATATTGAAAATTAAAGCCTTGAAACAAAGATCTGGTTTTCCTGCGCAATTTTTGGAGGCATCTGTATGACAAGTGAATGAGCTTGCTCAGAGCATTCTGTAATCTTAAGCTCATAGCTAGGCTTATAGAAGCCCGCGGTGTGAAGTTGGGAGTCTCTGCCAGCGAAGCAAGAAGTCTGTGGTATTGGTCTGAGACGTCGAATATTGATCGGCCATTCGCTGATTGAGCTGCTTTACTTTTCAGGCCTTCGAAGTGGTTCAAGATAAGGGTTTCCCATGGATAAAGATTGATAGGGAGTCGTTTCCAGGCGCGAAGAGATCCCTTTTCGATTGGTTCGCCAATGACCTCAACCACATCTACTAGTAAGCCCTTGCACGCTAAAGTTGGGGGTGATCTGATGATTCTTGCTGCCGGCAACTTGTCCCCGCAGGCATGCCACGGGCCATTGGACAAGATATCCTGATGGGCGGGATAGGCGGGATATTCGGGAATAAGGGGGTATGGGGCATGACCAGATAAGTCTGATCTGTAGTCCCAGCCTGAGCGTGGGGGCTGCGTCCAGTCAGGACACCAGGAAGGAAGGCCATTATGGATTCTTCCTTCACTCAAGCAGATAATGTCTAGGCTATTCTCAACTCGCACTGAATATTCGATCAGATTCAGGAAGACAGCTGGTGCTGAGTTGSAGTCCAAATAGTTTGGTCTGAGTAAGGGATCCTCGTTTTCCTTTGCGAGTCCAAGGAATGCGTAGACCAGGTCCCTTGGATCAGTGGCCGCTGACTGGTTGGCTGCAACAAGTGACGTTATGGACGGTAGGGAGCCTTCTTTGACCCTCCCCCGAAGTGCTTCAATGTTCACAAGGTTGGTTAGGCTATTGAGCTCCTTCTCGAAAGATCGTATCGAGCCGAGCTGAAGGGCKATTGGATCACTGGCTATTGGTATTATCGCATCATATACGGAAGACCATTCAAGCTCAGAGTCACCGATGACGACGGTGGCCCTAGAGCTGACAGCAACTTCCTGTATTACCCAGACCCTACCCCACCAGGGCTGCATCAGGAACGCGCGGAACAGGAATGAGAGACCTTCTTTGGCTGACACATTGGTCTCCAAGTAATTCCGCACTTTCGCTATATCCGTCTGGCTTGGCCCGTCCGCACCTCCATCGAATTCAATCATTTCTTCGACAGACCTCAGAAGATTCAAAGCTGATACATTCTCAGGGGTGTCAATGCCTAGGCAAATGACAACTCTGCTAGCGTAGCTGTAAATCTGGCGCATGAGAAGTACCTGGGATGACCGCTCCTCTTGGTCGCTTTGGTTGATGCATATTGCGTCAATCCACAACCTGCGAGGTCGATCCGCGCGGCGGAGGCTTCTAAGGGCGGATGCCAAATTCAATCCGACATGGAAGACCTGGCCATCAAGTAGAATCTCTAGGGGATTGCTTTGGTCGCCCCACACGTATGACAAAGCTTCGTAATGCGGCTTTTCGTCCAGTGAACAGACTTCCAGGTCACACCTGATCTGTTGGGATTCTTGATCCTTTGGATGGATTGTGACAGTCCGGATTTGTGACTTCTCTGAATGTAAAAGGTTGTAAATGTTGCTGTGCGGAGTCATGGCTCACCTCGAGCTTCGCCAACGGGAGCAGTCCTGTAGGTAGAAAATACTTTAACGCTCATGATATTTGGACAAGGCAGAGAGAGGTCCCGGCGAGGTGACTCGGAACTTGCCAATGCGCATGTTCTTCCTCGGCCAATCGCCCCCGCATAGTAGCACTGGGGGCTGAAGTGGCTTGGTGTACACCTATCGATTGGTGGTTGTGAACTCCGACTTGAGCTACAATCTCTTGCAGGACTAGCACAGAACGAAATCCGAAATCGCATGATAGCGCCTGTAGAGTATCATGTTCAGTTTTTGGTGATGTTGAGACAGAAGGGCTTGCTATTGGGGATGAGGGCAACCTTCCTTCCTTCTTTCCCGGCTAAACTAGCGCAGCCGCATGCTCTCAGTACCTGGCCTTCCAGCCATTACAGATTGTACCTCAGGTAACAAAAGTCCAGGTTAACAAGTATTCATATAACATTTCGTCGAAGCGCTATGAGGTATATGTACAGAGCGAAGAAGAGGGTATTACTATCAAGCCAGCAAGCCATATTATATTTTTCAACCCTCCCTCTAGTCCCAACATTAATCACGTTATCGGCCCTCCGGCCTATATGGCCTGTACGTCGTCCCTGGTAATTCAGGAGGCAATTGTTGTCCTTCTTCAGCTTCGCCCACCACAGGGAGCTGGGGCTCTCGTGGTGATGCTGAAACTCCTGTGAGTGGACTTGACCCCACTGCAAGATCGGAGCCCCTGGAGTCCCTGAATGTTGGTACAGTAGGGCTGCCCTGCAGCTCCGACAGCGGACGCTGCTGCCCATCTTCGCCCCGATAACTTGGTGGCGCCGTACTAGGATTCGGCGAATGTCCTACGTACGGTGAGCCTTCGAGTTCTGATTTTCCTGCATAGGGTTCGGTTTGCACGGGCGGTTTAGTCTCCTGCGCGCCGTACATGGGTGTGAGCTCGTCGACCTTGGTTTGGTGATCGGTAGTGGGAGATGCGGTGCGTCGGTTCCGGCGCCGACGCCAGAGGAGGAAGAACGCCAGGGCTAGAAGGGCGAGGACGGCAACGGGAACTCCTACTGCAGGGCCTATAATGGTGCCTAAACTCTTCGAAGTTGAGGAGCTTGCGGAGGGACTGGAGGAAGATGTCGCTGCGACTGCGGTCGGGGATGTAGATGTGATTAAAGTAGTTCCACCACCACTTTCTGTGACAACGGATGTGTAGACTTCGATGGACGGGCTTGCCGAGCCCTGGGTGGCTGCATTTTTGCCAGAGGCACTTGGCGAAGTGGGAGAGCCTGTAGAAGGAGATGGTGACGGTGACGAGGGGGTATTGGATGCTGGAGCGGAGCTTGCGGCTGGAGCAGAGCTTGAGGCCGGGGCATTGGCTGTAGATGAGGGAGCGCTACCCATGCTGCCCATGCTGGTACCACCACCTGCGATGATAGGTAATGCAGCCAACGAGAATCTGCTTGTAGTGGTGTCGCAACAGCCGGGATTGGGTCGGTTCGTATCGCAGCAATAGCTGCCAGAACTGCATTGAAGGATGGCTTCATCGCCAGCAGCGGTCTTGTCTAGAACACTATTAGTAGATTGGCCTTTGCGATGTTGAGATGGATGTGGATACACACCATAAGTGCAAATTTGCGGGCAATTGGAGGAACCCCAGGTCTGGTCGGTACATGTGTAACGTCCATAGTAGCCGGCATTGGCTAGATAGCAGAGGCCATTGGACTCGCAAGACCAATTGAGAGGACAGCAGGGACCATCACCACCGCTGGAATTGCAAGGAATGTCACCCGGCGAAGGGCTGCCATTGGGGTAATAACAACCTGAAGTTGACATTGTGTTGAAAGAGAGTTGAAGGCGGTTACAGAACGATTAGGTAGCTCGTGTGCAATTCAATTCAACCATTCAGGACAGTTTGAACTGAGCCAGCAAGAGAAAGGTGGCAGAAGGATTGAGGGTGGCTATGCGACATGACCCGCGCAAGTTGGGGTTAATTGGAGTTGGGATGCAGGCTGAAGCAGTAGGGTAGGTGTATGTAGGGTAGAGTAGATTTTCGCCCTCAATCGGAATTCCAAGTTTGAGGTGGCGCATGATGCAGGCAGCCTACTACGATAGTCAATTTTTGACAGTTTTTAGTGTACTGCCATTTCCCATCAACCCCCATCACTAGGTGTGAAGTATGATGTCAGCCATATGGGGATAGAGCGACAGAGCGCGGATATGGGTGTGCTCTAGCGCTAGAGCAGCGTTCAGTGAACTGGCCATGACCATGACTATCATGGTGACTGGCGGCCCTTGCCATTCATGCCAACCAGAACAGGCGGATTGGCAATTGGTGATGTTGTTTATGATCAGGGATGGGAAAGATCCTCACTGATCAGGAAGGCGAACGGCAGTACTAAGCTAGAAATGGCTTGACGTTATAGCTCTACAGTGCGCTAATACATGTCATCCCGAAATTGCTGTTCTTCCCTCATTTCCACCTATCTGCTACGAAGTATGTTACCACAACTACCCTGCCATTCATGCACTTTTGCTTTGCGGATGTGTACATAACGACATCTACACCGCGCACCAAATTGCAGTGCAGGATCAAATCAACATCTAMCCAGCCACTTCGTCTCTGCCTAAGTGTGTTGTAGATCATGCCCTTAAATGGACAATCTCCCGGGTCTTCCAAAAATAGTCCCCTCTCGTATCCGCCGCTGATCCCTCAAACGACAGACATAGGTACCGACGTACAATTGAGGTAGTATGCGTTTTAAACCCCAGCCCGAGTGGTGCCACATGTCTTGCACGGGAAATCTATGTTTGGTAAGGTAGCGCTGGAAAGCGGGAGAGCTCCCTGCTTTTACAATGTCAAGCGCCCAACAATCATATCAATCAGCGTAAGGTGCTGGTCGTTGTTGTATGTTTTCAGTCTTTCAAGAGGACGGAAAGTTTGCATGTTGTTCAAGCCATTTGCTACCTCTGTGTCTCCCTTCCGCTCCTTGATTTAGTATTGCCTTACCGCATTGGATCTCGAGTATCATTATTGGGGAGTTTGTTTCAACTTCTGTCGCCTTTGCTTACTGAGTCCTGCAGCACCAGCCACCTGATGTGAGAAATGTCCGGAGAGATTGGCAAATGGATTAGTATTCGACACGCAAGGAACCGAACATCGTGATCCCAATTCCCATTGACCCTTTCAAGATGTCAAAGATCATGGCGACGAATTAGATGGTGTGGGAAGAAAAGCGAAATCAAAACTCTTCTCAATAGATTCTCGAGGCCAATCAACCACGGACAGCCATTCGGATGGAAGCACTTGACAAACAGCTTCAAGTAGAAGCCTACCTCGGCCTTCTAGCCACCATGGACCATTGCTGCTGTGGAGGAGGACAGCGTAGTGTCCGAGGATGGCTAATGCCATCGGCTCTCGATTCCTCAATCCCATCATGTATCTTTCTGGAACCACTACCGGCCAAATGAAAGCCAGACCAGGCTCATCCCGGATCAACTCATCAGTCTGGAAAGCTACTTTGAGTCTTTGAATGGCGTTCGCGTACGCTTCACAGAGAACAGGCTCATCTGCTGCCTCTTCAACCCTCCTCTCTAGGCATTCGAATGCCGCTTTGACATCGTCGGCGAGCGGTGCCAAGCTGGGTTCCCAGTTGTGTTGCGTGAAGGTGGCGAAAGGACCCTGCGCAATCCATTCTTCGGCACTTGAAAGAACGGTTTTGACTCCTCGTATAACCGTGAAAAACTCCAAGGTTGTGTCTAGTGGGTCTGATGGCAAGCCCGAGAGTGGTGGAGCCGCTGGGTGTGGGAACACCAAGCTGAGGACAGAAACAATGTTGGACAGAGCGAACAGAGCATGACAATTGATTGGAGTGATTTTGTTCAAGAATGGAATAGAGGAGGTCAGTGCCAGATTCCGATGCTTTGTTGCTGCCACTACGTATATATGTTGCTTGCTCGGACGAATGTGCATGAGGTGTGCCGCTGAAACAGCAAGCAAGGCGTGCATGAGAAAGGGGTAGGTCAGTGCCTCTCTTGGCACAGCAATCTGCCAGGTTGATTGTTTTGCTGGTATCCTCGATATTTCAAAGCACGTGACCGTGGAATAGTGATGCATAAGTTCCAAATCTTGGAGGCTTAGTTGCGATCTGATGGTAATTTGCAAGCTTGAAGGTGCTTCAACTGCGTCACCCTGACTCGACGGTCGTCGAAAAGGGCTGGACGGTACTTCCATTGACCCCAAAGGTAGCTCGCCGGTGGGAGTAAGCTCACTGCCAGTTGGCCTTGGCTTTCCGAGAGGTAAACCGCTGGGCCGTAGTTCTACAAGACTGCATTGCGCACCAGATCTGACGCATCGGCTGCAACCAAGTCGATTCTCATCACACTGTTTCGGACAGATCAGATCGAAAGCTCCTACAGGATTCCGGAGGGGTTGACTTACTTTTACTTTTCGTGCCTTACATTGGTTGCAGCCATGCCGCGTCTTCTGATGCAAGCGTCGTGAAGGCATCGTAGCTTGCTAGGCAAAAGTGAAATGTCAACATCTCGAATGATAACAGATGCAATTGAACGGCACTGAGTGCTCGCTTAGGTAGTATGCAAGAATTCGGTCTAAAATTAGGTCTTCCACATGGCAGGCTCCGAAGGCAGCAACATGAAATGAATTCGGTTTGTGGCGGCTGAGACCAGTTTGGTAAAGTATACGACAAACGCGTCACAACTTCCGAGCTGCTTCGGAAAAAGATGCTAAGCCTCTCGGAGAAGTGAGAGCTAGCACGAATACAGCTTAGTACCGATGTGCAAGGGCCGTCGGGAAGACCCCTATCTGACCCACCCCATGCTGTCAACATGTCGCCTGAGAAGGCGGAATTTCACTAGGGATGGCCAAGTACAGGGTCGCGGGATTATGTGGAATGGATATGTACGAATTAAGCAACGGAAGGAGGCAGGGTACTTGGCTAAGCGACAAGCACTCTACTCGAAAAGGCATGGTGTACGAGCGAGACTTGCAAATCTACTGATATGCCTCGTGGCTTCCATGAGACCTTCGGATATCTCTGTTCTTTCTATCATACCTCCCATCGGTATATAAAGAGTCCCTCGTCACTTTCTTGACATTCTTTCACTATGCTCTACGACTGCGATCAGTTGTACGTTGGTCTTCTTCAAGCTGTTCACTCCCTTATACAACCAAAGTACGCGATTAGCATTCAAAGATATTCAGTGCCTTTACCGTCAATATGGCAGGAGACACTGATAATTTCTGGTTCAAATACTATCGCTATGATCCTTCAATGGCTGCTGCCATCATCTTCATCGTTCTGTTCTTTGCAACGACAATCCTGCATCTGTATCAGCTCGTTCGAACGAAGACATGGATCGTTATTCCACTACTTGTCGGAGGCATCTGTACAGCACCCCATTCGAGGGATAATAGTAGCAAAACATGCTAACATCTTTGCGTAGTCGAGTACAATGGCTACATCGGCAGAGCAGTCTCGAGCCGGCAAACTCCTAATTGGACACTTGGCCCATACATCGTTCAAGCTGTACTTCTCTTAGTCGCACCTGCTCTCTTCGCGGCCACAATTTACATGGAACTCGGCCATATCATCATCCTCGTTAACGGAGAACACCACTCCCTCATAAAGAAGAAATGGCTCACCAAAACCTTCGTTTGTGGAGACATTGTGAGTTTCTTAATGCAGTCTGGTGGTACGTTTCCCACACACAGGAATCTCAAGGGGCGCTGGATTGACTTCATCAGGTGCCGGCATCATGGCCGGAGGATCAATGACCGCTGTACGCAACGGTCAGCACGTTGTGATTGGAGGCCTTGTCCTTCAAATCATCTTCTTCGGCTTCTTCGTCGCCGTTGCGACGGTCTTCAATCTCCGCATCAACAAAGTCCCCACCGCCCGCTCTGCCTCGAGTAGTGTTCCATGGCGGAAACACATTCATGCTCTCTATTACGCTAGCGGTCTGATCATGCTTCGCTCTATCTTCAGAGTCGTGGAATATGCGCAGGGAAATGCTGGATACATCATGTCGCATGAGGCATTCCTTTATATCTTCGACAGCGTGTTAATGTTGGGTGTCATGGTTCTTCTCAATGTTGTACATCCTAGCGAGATATATGCTCTGCGAAGAGGTGGCAAGGTGTCACGTGGTGGATTGAAGCTGTACGATATCGGCCCACAATCTCTGGAGTATAGTTGAGCTGCATGTTCTGTGGGCCGACGCGGCATAGATTTTGGAGAAGAGGTGAGCTTGCGAGACGTTACGTCTGAGGGCACCATGTCAGACGGGTTGACGTGCCTATGAGAAGACGCATTAGAACCTAAGATGGTTGGGACAGGCATTGCTAATAATAGGGTGTAAAMAATGAAGACTAATGTTGCCATACATTTCTAGTGCCGGCAACGGATTTCTTGCGCCTACCTATACATTGAGCATCAGTAGTGGTAAGATACATCAATAGCTTTTGCACCTGCAGGGCTGACATGGATCCCCCTAGAGGGGAGCGGCATGAGGTAGTATGTGAATGTAGGTTGTCCAGAGGACTCCTTCGCATTGGCTCGTCAGTGCCGTGGTGGAGTCTCCACTTGATGGCTACTGGCTACCGTACATGTCTCACACAATTCCCAGCGCATCTTCCCCCCTTGCTGTAGGTACCATGTGCCCCACCATGACACAATGAATCTTACGCGGACTGGAAAATTACAGTCTTAATCATTCTGATACTTTAGATACCATGTGTGTCATGGTCATCTGAGACCCGTGCAGACCTTCGCAGCTTTCCACCGTGAACATCAAGGTGTCACAATTATCCTTTGCCCTTTCATGTCGGTGCCTTTTACGTGATCCTGAATTCCATTGATTTTCAATCGACCTCTAGCGTCCAGATTACTTAGGATGTCTTCCCAGTCTTTCAAAGTGATCGAGCACGTTGTTCCGTGTCAACGCATTCGCGAGTACCCCAACGCGACTCGTGATCAGCACCCGAGTGTTCTGAAGCTGGCCATCAAACAGTACATTCCGTTGTACGAGCATGAACCCAACAAGGATGCGATTACCCTTATCATGGGACACGCGAATGGATTTCCTAAGGTAGACTTGTGGTGTCCTCTTATTGCCAGCAAAGGCTGACGATCGTGCATAGGAGTACTACGAGCCTCTTTGGGAGGATATGGAACGGCTTTCGCGAAGCCACGGATTTTCTATTAGGGGCATATGGGCTGCAGATTGCTCGAATCAGGGGGCGAGCGGTGTATTGAACGAATATACGCAAGGCGATGATAGTATGAAGGTCTTGGTCGAAGCTTGAAGTACATTGGGGACTGATAACAGCACAGCTTCTTGGTTTGATCACTCCAGAGATCTACTCGTCATGGTAAATCACTTTGCAGACCAGATCCCGCGTCCTATCATTGGGGTCGCCCACAGCATGGGCTGCGATCAACTGCAAGAGCTACCTGTCCATCTGCCTTGCTCTATCAACTAACTTACTGCAAGCGTCAATCTCTCCTTATTTCATCCACGACTATTTTCGGCCTTAATTCTGATTGAGCCGGTGATCACCAAAACCCATCCGTCAAATGTCAACTCAGCATACATGTCTACTTTTCGAAAGGACTTATGGCCATCGCGCGAGGCCGCCGAACCTTCATTCGGTAGGAACAAAGTCTTCCAAGCGTGGGACCGTAGAGTATTCAACAAATTCATTCATTTCGGTCTGCGCCAGGTGCCAACCGCAATATACCCCTAACCGCATGCAGACAAGTCTGTGAGGGACGAATCCGTAACCCTGACCAGCACCAAGCATCAAGAATCCTGGTCATACRTCCGTCCAGATTTTGAGCCGCAAGATGAAAATCTGGATCATCTGCTCTCACCAGATCTAGATCCAAAGTTCGAGGGACAACAATTGTCGCAGCGTGCTGAGAGTGTTATCACCCTCGAAAATCTTCAGCATCTCAGACCAAACGTTTTTTACCTCTTTGGAGGTAAAAGCGCTTTGTCAACGGAGGCCGAGCAGGTGGAAAAATTTGTCAAGACTGGCGTAGGCGTGGGAGGTAATGGGGGCTCTAGAAAAGGGAAAGTCCAAAGAGCTGTAATTAGTGACGCAGGGCATTTACTGCCGTTTGAGACGACCACACAATGCTCCACCATTGCCGCCGAATGGCTGGTAGCCTATCTTGAAGAGTATAGAAGAACCGAGGATTTACTGAAGGCTTATGGAAGTAGAAAATCCGACGCAGGAATGCGGGTAGCGTCAAAAGAGTGGAACGAGTTGGTCAGGAARTCTCCGTGGACTTTGAGACCACTTCAAGGGAAGCTTTGATTGACGTGCCTGTAGATATCGGAACTATGAGACTAGTAATTGACATTTGACTTGATGGGTGAGACACAGGATTATCGCGAAAATGATCRTTCTGATTCATATCATTATTGATACCTTCATAATCGCCTAGATATCACCGTTTTCCACGCTATTCATTACAGAAGTGAAAGCCATTGGCTTCGACTTATATTCCAATGAGCTCTTCGACCGGCATTGCTATGGACAAAGACCATGACATCGACAAACCAGTTTCAAAATGCAGCTAGACGGACCAGGCTGGAACATTTGCCTCTCCTMCCATACCAAGCACGATTGCATCGTCAATCTAACTGATAGCGAACAGACTGGTCTAAAGGACTAGCATAGAATTGCAAGCGAAAGGGTTGATCTGCCGCAGTACGAAATACTCACAACCCAACATTGACACAAGTTTGTACTTTGTGTCYCGTTATATCGAGTTAAGTCTTCGAAATAGATCAGCAGCAGATCTACAACGGAGATCGAAGATTTCCCTCATTGTGTTCGACCCGAGCTAGGCACTCCATGACAGGACTGTAGAACGCTCCAAGTTTTGCAGACTTATATATGCTAATGACCAAGGACCCTACGCTTGTCCTCACCCTACTGTCATTACGGGATTGATATTGTCCGCCCCGGTCTAAGCCTGTTGTACTACTTTGCTTTTCTAGTTGAGATCCACGTGCGAATGGTACCGACATGTCGTAGCGGACATATTTGTACATACGAGTTAAAGCTACCGAAGTGAGTGGCGTTGCATCAGGGTGCATCACATAAGACTCACGGGTAAGTTCAAATATCTCTAATGCTGAGTCAGAATAGCGTTTCGTCCAATTGCGCAAAGCGGCAATGGTATCTTTAAGCTTTGATCTATGCTGAGTCGGATCTTTTTCCTCCTACGAGACACTTCTGAGTTTCGTGCCAACTTTCGTGAGCCGAATTGCAGTCAAGCATATGGCTGCGATGAAGATACTTGTGCCACAGAAAACTTGCATCGCCACCCAGCCATAGCGGATAAGTGAGCCAGCAATCGGATTCTCAATGAGTAGGCCGACACTGAGAGGTATACATATCATGCTCATTCGGGTTCCTAACGAGCCAAGATCAGGGCACAACGATGCAGTGACCGCGGGATTTAGGGAGACGAATGCACCAGAGAAGAAGCCGTACAGCAAACAAAGCACGACAATACCACTACTGGACTTGATAGATATCCAGATCAAGGCTAGAGTGGCCGCAAGCGATGTGCAAGGTATGAGGATATTGACCGGTCTAGTTCTATGATATCCACGGTCATATAAAGGTCCTGCCACTATACTACCGCTAATCAGAAGAATGGCTTGCACAGAGCCAATCCATGAGATGTCGGATGGGCTTTCACCTGACAAAGGGTTCTGTTCGTAAAAGGTCTGAGACACTCCTGCATGGGAAATGAGAGACTTTCTAGAGTTTCCGGGGGAAGAAGACCAATCGAATSAGTTGACGATGCCCCAGGAACTGAAGAAGAGGAAGAATGATCCGGCACGTTGAAGCCAAGCCAAAAAGCCTCCTTCAAGACTCCATAGTGGACGAGGCTCTGGCGCTGCAGCACTCTCCGTGTATTGTTTGAGGGAGGGTGACTTATCAGTGCTTGGAATGGCAATCTCATTTGAGTGATCTATGCTCAGGCCAACAGCGCTAAAAGATGGCAGAACAACGGAGGTATGCGCGTTGGCGCAATTGCCATATCACGCATACTAAATCACATGGTTGAGGGCTAAAACTGACAAAATCAATATATCACGTTAGTGTAGATGAGCTTTAACAGCAATATAAAGGTGTAACCTCTCTCGCAAAGACGAAGATAGCTTATACGTCTGAATACTGGGAAGTACAGTATGACTGATTCGGGGAATGCAATCTTCTGATACCTTTAATAGACGGATGAAAGGGTTACGGGGTAATCTACATGCTCGATGGTTAGCAGCATGTGTAACAAATCATCCCCGGGTATCGGAAGAATCGACTGGTCGGTGATCAGATAAGGCAACTTCATGTTCATTGGGGCTAACCCGAATGGAGTCAAAACACTGTATGATTACCATACGCTTTCAGGCAATTATCTCAGCTAGCAGGTACCGCGGTACTGGTCACCCGAGCTTGGAGTTGGCGTACAGCGCGTCGATCTCTGCCTGATACAAGGCAAGAGATTCTCGCCTCAGAACGGTATTCTTCACAGATCGAGCTAACGGCTTCGCAGCACTGGCGCATATGATCAACTCCCTCCGCAATTTCACGTACTCGGAACACAGCCTGTTTGCCTTGTTAATCTGTGGCCATAGTTGGTCCAGTTTGGCGCTTTGCTCCGCTGGGGACAGGTCTACTTCTTCTTCTGCAAGCTCAATAATCAAGAATGGGTGCATCCGACCTTCGCCTCCAACCAACGCGGCTCGTATGTGTTCGTCATCGGCAATGTCAGCTTCAATGAAGGAAGCCTGCAGGCTTTCGCCGTGAGATAGAATTATCACATCGTCAGTGCGACCAGCATAAGCTCATAGATCCTCTTCACTTGGGTGCTTGGACCATAGATCCTTAGTATGAAACCGGTCAAGATCAGGGTAAAGGTAAAAGACCTGTTGCCATCTCTCAAGGCTCTTATCTTTGTAGAACACCATTTTGTAGAGATCGTTGGCCCAGTGTTCGAACTTGACACCCATAGCAGGCCGAAAGGTGTAATAATCCCAGTATTCATCGTTGCGGATCTTGGTAAAGTACGGGCCGGCCTCGGTACTCCCAATTCCCGGATGCAGATAGCAGGAGCCTGCAAGCTGATCGCCAATTGATTTTCTAAGCGGAGCTCCCACATAATATAGGTACTTTAGACCTTGTAAGCGCTTGAGCATCGTGGGATCTCGGCACATCTCCTCAATTAARGAAGGTGGCAGTTCAGCCCCCTCAGCGTTGCCGTAGTGTAAAATTTGACCTACGGTGTGAGCTKTTGGTGGGGTCGCTGCAGGACCAATCAGGAGTACCGTGTTTAGAAAGGTAGTCATCTGCAGGGCAAATGTCGTGCCAACGAGCTGCCGACAGCGGTGAGCAACTTTAACTGTGCTGAAAGACTTGTTGGGTAGGATTCAACGTACATGAAGGTTGGGAATAGGAGTATACCATCGTTTACCGGCCCACTGTGAGTTGTTGGTCTCTTCACCTGCATCAGGCATCAATTCCGCGGCGTCCAGGGAACTCATCATGTAATTAGTGTACGGAACTGGTCGTGGCAGCCCTGCTCATCTCAGTGGGTCTCACATGCAATGGGCTCTCAGGGTACCATACCTGTGGTTCCAGATGTGTGGAAGACTATCCACGGGTCATTTTTGGCCTCATGAAAAGATTTCGTGTACTCGTAGACAGGTGCCTCATCTTCCCGGAGCCAGTTATCCAAGTCTGGGACTGTGATATCTTCTATCTGCGGACGTCCAACCAAGACTTGCTGGACGGTTGGCGTCAAAGACGCTGCGTGAAGATATTTCTTACACGTGGTCTGATCGATGATATGCTTTTGTGCCTCGATAGTTGCAAAAGGAGATGGCAGGATGATCTGGAAGGCGTTCTTAGTTAGGGGTAGGCTTAATGAAGGCTACTCAATTTCATACTTGCCGGCCAACTTTGACCGTTGCCATGATGAGGATTGGATATCTTAAGTCTTTAGGGCCGGTATAAGCGAATGGTTCGAACTCATTTTCGCAGCGGCCAAGCGTGCAATCAAGCCACCTAGCAGCGTGGTTGATGGCATTTGCAAATTGAGCGTAATTGATGTCTTGAAAGCCCTTGGACAAGTGCTCATCCTTCTTTGGTATAGAGACCCACGGTCTTGTCGGATCATCTCTAGCATAGGAGTCGATCAGGCTGACGATTAGCCTTTCTCCCTAAGCAGTTACAGGAGCCATGATTTTGGAGACTGTGGTCGACTACTCAAGTCGAAGGTGCTCGCCTGATATAGGTATGATGTCGCAGGTGATGAGCTGCAGAATGGATGATGCCTCGCCTGAGGCGCTAAAACCTATGGAGGCCACTCCTGATATTAACACGGTACATGATAACACTTGATGGTGGCAAGCTAATGATGGTGCAGCTGATCCCCAACATATGATGATCTTATGCAGGTTCACGTAGTACGCCAGAGCGTCGGAAACCACTACGGACGTTTTGCATGCATGTATGCACGAAATGAATGAACGTCCGAAGCTTACCGTGTAATCCAACGATCCTTCCGGCACAGCAGCATCAAAATGACGCCATTGGAGCCTACTCTAAATTCACTTATGTTTTTCAGCCTTGATCCCCTTTCCCTGCCGGTCTCTTCCATACTTGTTTCTGAGCTTGATGAACAATCAAAGTCCACTGTACCTTAGGGGTCGAAAAATCTCCTGAGGCATTACACCAGGGATGATTCTCTTTCGCACATCACCGCTCTCAAGACTAGACCCTTAGTGCTAATTCTACGACCGACTCGCGGGAAAAGGGGGACTCCAGCTCATTAGCCACCTAGAAAATCGTGGGGCAGGCGTCTACAAACGCAAGACAGCAGAATTCTGTCTTCAATTTCTGGTGAAGCACAGCCGCTTACCTACTTGCTGTCCTACTGGACCAAGCGGGCTGCTCTAACGCATCCCAGTATCGATCTTCGCTGAGTTCATTGTACCAGAGTTTGGATTGCCTCCCTCTTCCAGCCCGAAATCATCTTCCAAATGGAGAATCTTATGACCGATGACGGCACCCCTATAGAATTCAATTGGGACTGGGTATGGAGAGGCGGTGGGCAATCCTCGATTGTCAAATTCTCCATTGAACCAATTGGACGCGAGGCAGGCAGCCAGACCGATCCGCTAAACGCCTATGCTGGGATTTCTTTGATGTCTAGGCTTGCACACAGTCTGTCTGATATCAACCTGGAGTGGTTCAATCAATTTTCTGATCGCTTCCTCACGTTCAAAAGCGACAAAAACCCTAACAACTCGACTTCGATTAGCGAAGGGCATCAATCGCAAATCTTTGTGGCCTTCGACCTTCATGCAGACTCCATCGTGGTGAAGGTGTATTCTCTTCCCGCATTAAATCCGTGCAGCTTGCTATCTCCAAATTAGACCTGGTCTCTCATTCCCTTGACCACCTGAACGCCCGGAAAGGTTTGCAGCTCGGTGCGTTCGGTCTTCTCAAACGTTATATAATATATTCGCCGCTTCGGAATAGTGATGTTAAGATGCTCGCTTTCGATTGCATTTCGCCTGCGCGGTTGCGTCTCAAGATCTACGTCCGCTCGCCATACACAAGCTTTGATTCCGTCCAGGATATAGATAATGACCTTGGACCATAAAAGACGCCGGGTGCAGATGTCAAGCAGCCTTGAAAAGCTCCATGAGCTCTGGGATCTTGTAATCGATGATGGTAGGCCTAAGTCTGCTTCTGAGGAGCTACAGTAAGTCGCGCACCGTACGGCCGGCATATTATACTACTCCGAGATCAAGCATGGGAAACGAGAGCCAGTACCAAAAGTCTATATACCAGCAAGACATTATGGGGAAAACGGTTCATCGGTCTTGCGAAGCTTGCGATCATGGCTTCAAMGAAGCCTTGACTGGGCTGGTGGCAATTATTCTAGCGCTCTCCTATATCTGTTGTGAGTGTCTGCATCTAGCTTACGATAGACTGGGTGATGCCAAATAAAAAGCACTTCTGAAGGGCTTGGCAACGGAAGTGGAATCGGTTCATGTAGAGGCTGTACAATAACTCACAAATTCCTAAAGGTGGTCTCTTATTTGAATACCAAATTCTCCTCAAGCCGATATAAACGTATCCTCTATTGGAATGGGTATAGATGAGGTGGACTTATAAGCATAGTTCGAGGCGCTGGTTGTTGTCATTAATGATTCCGAGAAAGCTGGCACTCTTTGTCTTACAGTTCACTGTATGATCATACCCCCCGCTCCAAGCGTCAACTGCTTCGAGCACCTGGAACTAGCTGTTCCCTCTGAATATCCGATACAAAGCACAATGTCTGTACACCTGCACAGGCATCTCTATGGACCGTCTGACTTGCCGGCCACGCTTGCATACCGCGGATCCACCAACTAAACCCAGCCATTTCAAATCTTCGTTGTATTGCTGTCATGTCAGGGAGTCCCTAACGTCAGCCCGTAGAAGAGTTCACCTATCAACTGGACACACCTATCAAGTGGACAGCCCTATGGGGCTGGTCCTAAAGCTGGCGAAATCGCCCCCGAAGATACCGTAAAGCTAAGAAGCTCGGGGACCAGTCCGAAGGGTCTTTGGGGGCTCTTTTACGGCCCGGCTCGCCAGCTTTAGGCTCAGCCCTATGCTGCTGTCCGCTTGATAGGTGAACCTTTTAGCCGTGAGAAGGAAAGCGTCCTTGGCATAAGCAATACGCGATCTCATCGCGTTCCATCCTTACCAAATGATCTACAATCACACATAGTGACCCGTGACTGAACAATATCGGCAGTATGTTCTCTAGAAGTTCTTGCTTCAGCTATTGGGTCCGATCCCAGACCAAATATCCGTGTTGGCAAGTCCGTGTGAGGCATGCATCACGCATGTATCAGGAAGCTCACAAACCACTGACGTGGAAATCGCGATTGTTGTGGGCTTCTGGTGTGCAGCGTATAGCCAAAACAAAAGTATGTGGAAGCTAATGCCAGAGCAGTGTGTTTGGGTTCCGGCTTCAGTCTACGGGCCTACGAGGTGTTAAGGGACTGGAATCATGTGGATCCTGCATCAAGCCTCAAGCTAGAGGCCGCTATATTCGGGTCAACTATGCCAATAGCTGTCTTGAATCCTGCTTTCTCACCTCACCACGACATCTCACCAGAAAACATAGATGAAGCCCGAAAGGAGTTCTTGGTTATCGTTGGCCAGTCGGGTATTGATGACCATCCAGGAAATCTACGGTCACGTTCCAGTAGCGAATGGTCTGTATTTCCAGTTGATAATTACGCTTCCCTTATCTTGTTCCCCCAAAGCACCCTGCAAGTCAGCAAGATCATGAAAGTATGTCATAGGCGGCAAATCCCAGTCACAGGATTCTCAGGAGGCACAAGCCTTGATGGTGCGCTAGCTGCCACGAGAGGTGGTATCTACATCGACTTTTCCCGCATGAACAAGATTCTAAAGCTCCATGAACGAGATATGGACGTGATAGTGCAGCCAGCTGTCGGCTGGGAAGATTTAAACCAACACCTGGCCAGGGAGGGCCTATTCTTCCCTCCTGATCCTGGACCTGGCGCTCAGATTGGCGGCATGATTGGTACTGGCTGTTCAGGCACGAATGCCTATCGCTATGGTACTATGAAAGATTGGGTCATCTCTACAACTGTTGTTCTTGCCGACGGGACTATTGTGAAGACTCGCAATCGGCCAAGAAAATCAACCGCTGGATATGATCTTACCCGGCTGATGGTCGGATCATCAGGAACATTAGGTTTGGTTACTGAGGCGGTTCTGAAAGTCACAGCGAAGCCAGAGAACGAGCAAGTCGCAGTCATTGCGTTCCCCAGCACTTACAAAGCCGTTAGTACAGTCATTGACGCCGTTCAGCAAGGCCTTCCCCTTGCAGCCCTGGAATTACTCGATGAATATACCATGAAATGTGTCAATGAAAGCGGCTATGCCACTAAAGATTGGAAAGAAACCCCCACACTTTTCGTGAAATTTAACGGTACTAAGCAAGCTGTAAAAGAACAGATCGACGTCATAGGAGCCCTGGCAGAGAAGCATGGCAGAGAATCGTTCGAGTCTTCCAGTGATCCAGAGCAGATCGATGCGCTTTGGAGTGGACGCAAGACCGCATTGTGGAGTTTCATTGCCCAGAAAAGACACCCAGATGACAAATTCCTAAGCTCCGATGTGGCGGTGCCTATTTCGCGACTCGCTGATATCATCGAGGAAGCTAAGGACATGGTACGCAAGGCAGGCCTATTGGGATCAACACTCGGTCATGTTGGAGACGGTAAGAGCCTAGCTTTTCAGCATTGAGGTCAAGAGCAATTGGCTTACAAGAACTAGGGAATTTTCACACAGGTATTCTGTACAGCGAAAGGGATAGAGTAGCCGCCGAGAAGATAATTTTGGATCTGCAAAGGCGAGCCATCGAAATGGAAGGCACAGTCACCGGGGAGCATGGGATTGGTCTAGCCTTGCGAGACGTATTAGAGGAAGAGCTGGGTGAGAGTGCAACTGACATGATGCGCAAGGTGAGCAGGCCAAATACTATGTGGCCACCGTCTAATGGTTCTCAGATAAAATTCGCGCTGGATCCCTATTGTCTACTCAATTGTGATAAAATCATTCGAATGGAGCCGGTTACTCGCGAAGATAGCAATGGCGAACTAGCCGACGAGTAGTCTGTCTATGAAAGATTGAAAGGCTGAGCTACAATAGTGAGTTCAAATAGCACCAAATGGAAAGCCTGAACACTTAGTCAACATACCAATACAGAAGACCAACCTACCATGGACCCCATAAGCGCCATGTCTCTCCTTCGACAACGTCCAACCTCCCCAACAGGCGTCGATTATATATTGATATCAAGCATTGAAATCAGTGCCCACCACAGGTTGCAAGACGGTAAAGCCATCGGAGTCGCAACGAAGCCATTATATGTTATCGATTGCGAACGATCCTCAACTACCTTCATTTCTTCTCCTTTACTACTATCCAAACGACCGTAGAGTCTACCTTCCTGAAGATGATCCCGACCTCTTCGAGCTGTTCATTCATCGGATGTACACTTGCACTCTACCAGCATTATCCGAGCATGTCCGTCACCCCATTAAAACATGGATATTAGGAGACAAGCTTGGATGTCGAATGTCTCCAAATTGTGCCATGCTTGGGCTCCTCGCGTTCTACGCCATGACCATAGTCATACAATCTTTTACTTCTGGAATTCATACGAACGGTCTGCTGCAGGGTCAAGACAGCCGAACTGCGCTCTTGGGTAGCATCACTACGAAGCCGTTAGTGGGACATTGACGCTTGAATCCAGCAGAGTGGATATCTATGGCTAATTCATGGCAAAGCAASTATCATCATGACCATTGAGCTGCATTGGGTAGGATATGTTTAGGTATGCTCTAGGTCATCTCAACGCCCACGGAGGCTATTCCCTGATCGAAATGCCTTTTCTCTACGCTAAGTTTATAGTCTGAGGATGAAGCGGTATCCCGGGAAAGCTCTAGCGGTATTCCGGACTCAAAGTCTACACGGCGAGGATGTTTCCGTTGGCACTAACGTACCATATACAGGTCTGACCTAAGATATCGATTTCCTGGCTCGCCTGCCCACGTGTAGTTCAAATGAGCTTCCATGTAATCCTGGGGAAAATCGTCAATATCCTTAGCCCCCTCGAACCAACGCTTGTTTCGTTGCATAACTGAAGCCTTCTCACGATCTTTCTTCCCGGTCTCAAAGAGAAAAAATTCAAGGGCCCATTCCCGAAGCTTTGATCCTGGTACTGATCCCTCATAGGCTGCGCGCAAGGTCGAAGGCCCAACGAAGTCCTTGGTGCGATTTGGCGAGTGGCATCCAAGCAGTTCCACCATGAGAGTGTCTTGAAAGGTGTGGCAACCAAGATTGTCGCCTAGTATCCAACCCTTCACCAACATATTGCTAAGATCTTTACGGCGTGCAATACTGCGGGTGCTTTTGCCGACGTAAAGCCATTGAACCCAGAATCTGAAAACTTCGGGATCATCGTCTGGCAATGTGACACAGTTCGAGTTCGCTTCGGCAAAGGATCCGTTCAGTGCCGCAGCGAAGAAGGGGGAGTGGCGGATTAAAAGCGCTTTTGGTAGATGCCAAGTTATTGATGCACCTTGATGGCCTACTGTGACAGTGATGGATTCGGGGTTTTCAAGCCTAGATTTGGCTTAGCAATATGGTAGGTGCTCTGGTGAGGGTACTTACAGTTTCAAATTCTCCACCATGTTCACGCCGTCGTAGGAAGTCTCTATCTTTACAGAATCCGGGGAYGACGCTGTTGATGCCATTTTTGACGTACCAAAGCYGTCTGTGTTGACGGACAGGGAACGAAGAGCGTTGTTGATGAGTAGGAAAGCAATAGGTGGCCCCGGCTGAGTATAGATGAACGAAAAGTGAGAACGACAGTGAGTGAAGGAACGCAATCGGTTGATTTACAAATAACCCGAGCAAAATAAAATCACAAAATCAACTGATCAGTACGATCTACCCTTACAAAACAAGCAACAAAATAATAACAAACACCTACTCTGCACTACCAAACCCTCACAATCATCGCACTGACCACATGCTTGCCAATCACACATTGCTCACCTCATTGCCCACCCTGCAAATACCACTCCTCCCTCTCATCCCAGCACCGACGCACAAACACCCTCCTTCCCCCCCCCCCCCCCACGAACCACTGCCTCACCAAAACCCCCTCCTCCTCAACAAGCCCCCTATACCTACGCCAGATCTCAACAACAATCAATCGATATAGCCATCCAAAACATCTTAGCCTGGTATCTACACCTCAGTCATATATATTAAGGTAATGATGGATCAGCGGTGCTAATGGTAGTTAAGGTTAGGTACAGGATCGAAATGAGTGAGAATTGATGTAGATATCGAATATATCTCAGCTTTGTATCGATAGGTATGTTTGGTAAGGTAGTTGTGGAGTAGCGATGCTGATGGTGTGTGGTCGGAGGTGGCGATAGGAGTTATGGGATGAGGTGATGGGATGGTTTATGGGGAGTGATAGGGTTGCTAGGCCTGAGGAATGGTGGCGTTCTGATCTTATGTATGCATGGTAGGGTTTCTGAACCAGGATGGAGTGTTTTTTGGAATCCGAAAAGGACAGAGGAAGAGAGAAGCAAAATGTAGGATTCAAAGCTCTGTATTCCCATTCTTGCTACATCTAATACGAAACACACTTACTTTTCGTGATATTATCCCCATCCCAGCCCCAAATTCACCCCCTACTGAAACAATCAAGGTCCATCAAGGACCAACATTAAATCTCATCTTCACCCCCATAGCACTCAACTCCACATCCAAATATCTCAACACCCCCGGCACCGCCACAACAGTCGTATCCTCCCCCCCCACCCATTTCTCCCCCGCACCATCCTCCCATTCCTCCCCAATACCCACCTCTTTCCCCTCTTCAATCAGCTCTGCAAGTTTAATCGCGCAGCGTCTACATCTGACGACGCCTGTGCCTTTTCCTCGCTTATTTCCTAGGCCTAGGCCGCCGCCCCAGACGGTGGGTTGGGTGGAGAGAAAGCTTCCGCAGCCTTTGCAGATCCATTCTTTGCGGTAGTCGCTGCAGCCCATTAGGCGATCTTGTAGGAGGTATGCAGTCCCGTGGGCTAGTAGCGCGTCTCGTTCCATTTCTCCGACTCGGATACCACCGCCCTTTGCTCGTCCTTTGATAGGTTGGCCTGTTAGTTGGGTTACGGGACCAGTTGTTCGGACTTGAAATTTATCATTGACCATGTGCCTCAGACGCTGGTAGAAGACCACACCCTGATAGATGTCGGCGGCGAATTCTCGGCCTGTGATACCACTGTACATGGGTTCATTGCCATGGTAGTTGTATCCTGCGAGGAGGAGCTGCTCTCCAAAATAGTCACCTGCTGTGTCTTGCTCTGTGAAGCGCCAAGGGGTTGAATCCTGTGCTAAGCCGTGCAGTGCACCAGCTTTTCCGGCGAGTGACTCGATGAACATACCTATGGTCATGCGAGAGGGAAAGGCGTGTGGATTGATAATGATATCGGGTATTATACCTGACTCGCTAAAGGGCATGTCGATGGCTGGCCATTTTTGGGAGCAGACACCTTTCTGACCATGGCGAGAGGAGAACTTGTCACCGATGATGGGAGAGCGGGGAATGCGAAGTTTGATACTCAGAGACTGGCAAGGCTCAGCGCCTGACTCCGAACCAATGAGGCGAACCTCTTCCACGTAGGCAACTTCGGCATCTTTGTATCTGTGAAGATTTGTAACTCCATCACGATTGATGTACGGTGATGTCGTTTTCGTAGGGTCATAGGTCACGCTATGAGAAGCGCACAGTGAGTCGCCTTCGCTGATCTTGGCACCAATGTGGGGAAGGCCATCGGCGTCTAGCTTGCTGCGCGTAGAGGCGGATACGAAGCTATTTGGAGCGAAGCCAAAGAGCTTGGTAATGGCCCGAGCCGACTTGACTCGGGCTCGACTCGTTCTCTCGTTCTCATCGAGGTGGATGACCTTAGTCTTGTAGATAGTGCCATGACCGAAACCGCGCTCATGAGCTGACTTGTTCAAAATCATAGCGTCATCCATGTCATAACCCGTATATGAGATGACAGCTACCACAGCATTCGTACCGTTGGGGAAGTTGTCAAGACCGTACTCATTATATAGGGGTGGACGGACAATTGGCGTTTGACCTGTCTGAAGACGGTAGGTCTTGTTGTCAGTACGATACCGAATAGATGTGCCAGGCGTCCCCATAGTTTGCTTGCTCATTTGGCACTGATACATATTGCGTGGAGACTGGTTGAAGTCCGAGAAGGGTGTTTGATTGGCGAGAATGGATAAGATATTGGTGGGGTCAAACTCGACATGAGTTGATTCGCCGGATTCGATCTCATTTTCAGTGCATGCTATCGACATGAATGGCTGTTCGAATGGCCCAACAAAGTCTTGCTTTTCAAGAGGAAGATACTTGACAGGCCGAACCATTCGAGCTGCTTGGGAAAAGATGTAGATGCCTGGATACTGTCCGCCCTCTGCATTAGGTACGTAGCCGACTTCAAGTTCCGCAGGAACATTGTGGGTGCCTTCAACTTTCCAGTATCGTAAAGTGTCTCCAATGATACGAGCTTGCTTAGGCGTGCAGAAACCTATGATTCTGCCATCAATCTGTACTACGACACTTTCATCCAAGGAAGCAGACGAAGATTCGGAAACGCCAAGCTGGGCCAGTTGCCGCGGCAATGTAGAAACATTCAGATTGGTTGTAGTAATTTTGCATTTGTGTGCCAAATGGTTAAGCAATCCGCAAGGAGCACCATCAGGAGTGTGTACGGGACATAGAAAACCCCAACTCTCAGGTAACAGTTTGCGGACGGTTGTAGTCTTCAATTGAGCAAAGAAACTTCCTCTATGAACCATGCGGAAATGACTGATGAATCTGTAGAAATTGATCTTCTCAGCTACAACAGTGAAACCTGATGTCTGCTGAAGGTCAAGTCCAGTCGGACTGACAAGGTTACCTGTAGACAGAAAATACTCAAGCAGTCCTCCTATGTTCTCATTGGTTCTTTTCAGGATCTTTGTGGGAAATTCTTGCAAGAAATTTGGGTCTGTGAAGGAGGCCATGCTGTTTCTCGAACACCAGTCTTGGCAAGCTCCTTGTATGGACCTTAGCCAATCATCAAGCTTCTCTTTCAGGATCATGCCGTAGAGGAACCCAGGGAGCAAAATCTCTTGGCTTGAAACGGCATCTGGGTTATCAACGGCACACTCGCCATTGACCAAGAAGTACAATTTTCGGACCATGAACAGAAGCATTCTAAACTTGTCATTGTTTTGAGACTCAGTAACGTCAACATTACCCAAATGCACAAGAACAACTTTTCGTAGAAAATCTGACCCAGCCTCTTCATCTGACATGTCATCAGGTACACCAAGTACAGGCTTAAACTTTTCACCCAGATATGCCCGAGTGTTGGCCTTCCCATTGAGGTTGTAGGCTTTGTATGTTCGTAACAGTAGCTCAACCCTCTCCGTCATGAATGTATTATTGGCGCCCTTTGAGCCTTTCAGACCCACAATTCCTTCGAAAATTTCTCGATCGTTCGTTTCTACCAAAGCTTTCAATATCATCATCACAGGAACCAGGTACTCGTTCTTTCGCCAGGAGAAACGAAATGTGACATTGCCGTCGTTGAGGTAATGGAGGACGTTGGTCTGAGATGTCTGATCTGGCCTCACAGATCGTATCTGCATACCGAATTTTGTGTAGGATGAGCCTCTATTGACGAACGACCCACGAATAATAGCCATTGGATAGTTGCGCTTTGAGACGATCAGCATCCTTATGAGCTTTTCGATACCATTCACAACGAAGTAACCTCCAAGCTCCTCAGATTCTTCTTTGTGTTGGACCAATTGTGCAGGTGTGTCATGTTCAAGATGGCACCGATTGGACCTCAGCATGAGAGGAACCTGACCCATCTCCCTGATTGTTTCTTGCCACTCGCCTTCGTTCAAGCTATACTGCACCCTTGCTCTTAGCTTGCCTCTATAGCTTGCATGCCTTTCCCTGCACTCCGATGGATATATATCTCTATTCTTTGTGCTGAATTTGTTGTGCGGAGGCAGTACAGCTTTGTCAAGGTAAAGCTCCCGTATCCTGACATTGAATCGATTTCTCTTTTCTCTAGGCAATCCATCTTGAAGCCTCTGCGCTCGCTGTTGTTGAGACTCCTGTTGACCGTCAAGGAATGTCTTTGTACCAATATCTTTCAGAGCGGCTTCGAGGGTTTTTGCTTCAGTTAGCAAAGCGTTGAAAGATTGAATATGAGGTTGTATAGCTTCGAGCAGTGCAGGGTAAGGTGTGCGATCTTTTGGTGGGTTCTTGAAAAGCTCCTCTCGACGTAAGGTATCGATCTCATGAGACCACTGTGTGCTTGTTGGGGGGATAGCGGTCGGCATCGTCGAGATAGGCTATGAGTGTTAGGTATGGTCAGTTCCCCGCACAAGTTTCTCTGCCAATTTACGCCTTGGTGGGGTCTGGTAGAAATAGTGGCTTGTGCCCCCAAATTATCTACCCAATGAGCTCGGTACTGAATACTTTATGGGACCAAACACTATGCACAGACGTTGAAGAGCTTCGGATTTGCAACGCGGTGAACAGGGATGTGTACTGTCCAGCAGCTTGGTCCATCTGGGCAGGTTGTCGAGGGTAAATTCGAAAGGAGGTTGGAGAACAACGCAAGAGGAAATTTGTTCGGTCTGTATGGCTGGAGGAAGGCCGGGCAAACAAAAGTTACAAGGATCGGCGGCGCCAAGACAGGGTTTCGGCGTTAGATTGCTTTTGCTGCTGCAATGATTGAAGTTACGCATTTGCGCCTAAGCTTTGGTCACCTGCACCCCAAAAAGCAAAGGCATGAAAACTGAGGCCCGAGTGCATACGAGCGCATATGAAAATCAACAACAAGCAACATTGTATAGAATTGATTGTTCAAACATAAGGTATTGATCGTCTATGCTCTAGTCTCCACCATATGAGGTAGCGACGATTCTTTACTCCGACATTACTACGACAACAACGGCAAGGCCCCCGCCTCCCGCTGGCTTTTTTTTCCACCCGTCCTCAAACTCAACCAAGGTCCTGGCCACACGAGCCACCTGGGATAAACCGCATCGACTGGACAGCAAGACACGCAGCCAGAGAAGCCAGAGCCATAGTCTCCGAAGTCTCGGGACAAATCAGAGATCCGCAACCATGGCAGGTCTCTTCAAGATCATCTATGACTGGCTGCTGCGCACCTTCTGGTACGTCTTCTCCATCCGTTGCCCCAACAATCACAGCTTTCGCAACGCGCCTTATCCATCCTGCGCAGGCCATGATGTAGAATGATTCGTTGAATGGCGGAAGACCGTATTGACCCTTGTTCTTGATAAGGGCGACCGAAATGGACGTAACCATGATCGGACTGCAGAATGCCGGCAAAACATCTCTGCTTCGAGTCCTTGCGGTAAGTCATCAAGTCCAATGACACCTCTCAACGATGCTGATGCAGATAATCCAGGGAGGAGAATTCACAATTGAGTATGTTGACCGCTCTGCTTGTGTTAGCCTTATTCTGGTCTGACATGACCGTCATCTCCCTCTAGCTCGATCCCGACGGTAGGCTTCAATATGAAACGGGTCCAGAAGGGCCACGTGACACTCAAGTGGTATGTTCCTTGTGCTGTATAGCTTTATGAGACCGTAGCCTGATTTCACCAGTTGGGATCTCGGCGGTCAACCGAGGTTCCGGTCGATGTGGGAGCGGTATTGCCGTGGCGTCAACGCCATCGTGTAAGTACCGTGCCAGGCTTGCATACTTGAGCCATGTTGACATCCGTACTAGGTATGTTGTGGATGCTGCCGATAAGGCTGCCATTCCCGTAGCAAAGGAGGAGCTCCATGCTTTGCTCGAGAAACCGGTCTTGGATGGAATTCCACTACTTGTCCTCGGCAACAAGTCTGACCTTCCCAACAAGATGTCAGTCGATGAGCTAATCGAGGCCTTGAATATGAAAGCTATCTCCCACCGTGAGGTCAGCTGCTATGGCATTAGTGCAAAAGAGGAGACCAATCTCGACGCTGTCCTGGAATGGTTGATCAACAAGACGGCCCACTGATGAAACTCTTACCGAAGCAACGACTTGCAACGACGCCGTGCATGACTGCCAATGATGTTCTAATACGACCTGTGCATTCACGACGTTGACGAAGCGATGAAAAGACGCATGCTAGCAATGGCAAGATAAACTTCAGCGCTCGGAGCAATCCAAGATACCTTTTACCCATGGATGATTCTGATGTATCTGTTTCCTTTCCGAATTATTCATGATGTATATTTCACTTCCAGACGGTAATGAGAGTTTTTGGAGTGGATGTTAGGGGTCAAGCAGGAAGGATTAGCATAATTCACCGTGAGAGGGTGCGTCGGATGATAATGTAAGACGGGATTTTCATTTCAGTCTCCCACAATCAAACGCAAAATTGTAGAGCTACGCTGCGGAGGTTGTGGGAARTGAAGAAGAAAACGACTCTTCATCCCATCAAAAACACGGCCAAAAATGAACAGCACATTACCCGTTAAACTAGACCACACTTAGAATGGTGCTGATCTTTACAAGAAATCGGGCGCTAGGCGGTTTTTAGTGGTGATGATGAGCTAATCACGCCGATGACCCTGATATTTGCACTGCCTCACGCCAAGGCAAGGTCTTGCGTGGAAGCATACGCCACCGACAAGCGTACGAGCTACAAAGGATCAAAGGGGATCCGTGAAGAAATTGAACCCTGTGTCCTGAAGACACTTATTGCCGTACTCGCACAGCTCCTCATAGATTCTTCCAAATTGCGCACCATAGCCACCATTCCACGCGGTTCGAGACCCAAGGTCCCTAACGCCTTGCGCGACATCCTCTCTACAAATTCCCATACCCATCTTCATCTTCCCTCACACCTTCAACATCCTCACACCTCTTTGGACAGTCGACTCTCTAGACTTTAGGGTTACATCTACACCATCCTCAAAATGCCTGTTCTCTTCACGAGAACTACTTCTAAGTAAGTCGTCCAGCAAGTCTCGTGCCTGGCCAACGCTCATAAGATTGTACGCAACATTACTAATATTGTTCGTCTGCAGTAACTGCAACAATAATGATAGCTATTATAACGACAATGGCTGCTATTATTCGAGCCCGTGGTCTAATTGGGGCCGATGGTAAGCTTTCACCTTAGCCAAAAAAACTTCACCAAGAGTTATACTAAATCTCAAGCCAGGGTCGTGCTCGGCGCCCTCATTGTCGGCGCTTTCCTCATCTTTCTCATATTCAGCTGCATAACCGCTCGACGCCGTCGCCGTCAAGGTCAGCAACCATGGCGAGGAACAGGCTGGGCAGCGGGCATGCCTCCACCGGGCCACGGACCAGCGCAGTATACTGGAGCTCCACCTCAGCAATACAATGGAAACGCCGCACCACCTTACTCGCCTCCCGCTAACCAAGGATATTATGGGCAGGGCTACAACAGTGGCTCAAATCAGGGTTATTTCGGTGGACAGCAACAAGGTGTGGAGTTGCAGCAGCCAGAGAACGCGTATGCCCGGGGTGGAGAGGACGTCTATGCGCCACCAGCTGGTCCGCCGCCAGGAAAGAAGGCGGGTGATGGTATCATCAGATGAGAATAATGGATGGGCTGAGGTTAGGGGCAAAAGTGGCTTCATTGACTTAAATAGGGATTATACGGCGTCCTGGAGTGTTCAATGCTTTGATATGATATGATATGGTTKGACTTGAGACGCTGTATATGGTTTTTAATCGAGTGCCTAAGCAATTCTTCTTCGAACATGCCGTCCATTAGCTGCCAAATTGGTCTCAAATGATTTCTTACGTGCTTGATTTACAGAACTATGCAGTCGGAGTGTCCTTTACTTCCTTCGCTGATAGCTCTGAGTTACTCCTCATGCGACATACAATAACGTATTAAGACTGATTCTATCGCTCTATAGATATCGCTACACAGTTGGCTTGCCCTGGTAAAGCAGTCTGCGACTATCGAATAGAGCCTCAGTATGCTCTGCAATGATCTTGTCTCCAATTGATCGGTATATCCACTACCCTCTGATGAAAGTCAGAAGAACAGAGCTTCCAGCAATGCTTTAAGTTATTGGCATCATATAGGATTGAAGCAGTAGATCTCTTCCTCAACTCTAACAGGCTACATCTATATCAGTCTCAATGAAAATGGCAACTCTGTTTCCACGTCCGATGGGCATGATGGCGCTACTTCGTACACTGTAAGGTAGCCGAGAACTACGCCACAGTGGCAAATGTGGCTTGACCTCGGCTGCCTTAAAATCTTGGCTTTGTTTTCCCTTCTGGCTGAATCCCGACAAAACAACGATTTCCTTGCACAGTCGCGTTTGCCTGTTATCAATCGTCATACGTCCATTGCTTTTTGAAAACCGGATGCGCAAAAGCTGGGGCTTACAACAACAACACTTCAGCGCGTAACACAGCATCGCTCCCTATCAACCGCTACTCACCATCAACTTACTCAACCAGCCCGTAGCTGGACAACGACAACCGCCATTCTTCGAATTATCTCGAGACGTCATGGCTTCACCTGATGATGACCTGGAATATCTCTCGCCATCCTTTGATCCTGCATCGCTCACCATGCCCCGGCTACGCAACATTCTGATGTCACACGACATCGCTTATCCCTCCTCAGCTAAGAAGCCTCAGCTCGTGGACATTTTTACGCAAGAGCTAAAGCCCAAGGCTCGGAAGATACTTGCAGCTAGAGATAGGGTCAGGCGGACTAGTAAAGGAATCACAGACATGCCAAGCAGTCAGGAGGGAACAGTCAACGGCGACCATGACGATGACGCTGGTTCCATGCCACCTCCACCGGTACCTGATACGCCAAGGCAACGAAGGTCTAGGAACACGGCATCCTTATCAGCAGAGCCTATTCCACAGCCGTCAGCCACGAAAGCATCAGGCACCAGGAGAAGCTCAAGCAAACACGCCCGTCAGTCAGACACGGAGACAGACAAGGAGCAGGAGCACAAGCGTCCAGTAGCACGCAAGAGCCGAAAGAGCGAGGCGACGCCAAAGGTGAAGGTTGAAGAGTCAGATGATGTACCGGCCAGACCCCCGATGAGAGGGGGTGTGTTTAGCGATGACAATCCATTCCAGAGCGGCAGCTCCCCTCCCGCGCCAGGAGATCATAGGCGCAGAAGTGCAGGTATAAACAGTGATAGGAAGAAGAGTACTACCGGCAGACGGAAGACCGAAGGCGTGCCGAGTTCCTCGATAAAACAAGAAGATGGAATTGTCGTGCCGTCGTCAAAGACATTCGAGGTTCCTATTTCAAGATTGAATCAGCGAGACATTAAGAGTGAACCAGAAGATGAATTGGAGGCTGGGGAAGACTTCACGCCCGAAGAGCAGCTCGAGCTCGTTAGAGAACGTGCAGCGAATGGCGAGGTGGATATCCTTCCACCTCGGAGGAAGAGGCAGCCCAAGAGATCTACAATCCCTAAATCAGCTCCCTGGGTCGTATTGTTGGCACTGCTTGGCGGCTATGCGACATGGTGGCGCCAAGAGAAGCTGACTGTCGGCTACTGCGGTATTGGCAGACCATCTAATGCCATAACCAATGTCCAGATACCTGAATGGGCAAGCGGCCTGAAGCCAACATGCGAACCTTGTCCTCAGCATGCAATCTGCTACCAGAACATGGACACAAGATGTGAACAGGACTTCATCTTACAGCAACATCCGTTGTCACTTGGAGGACTAATACCCCTGCCACCGACCTGCGAGCCTGATGGCGAAAAGGTGCGAAGAGTCAAGACAGTAGCTGATCGTGCTGTTGAAGAATTGAGGGAGAGAAAAGCTCAAGCAGAATGTGGGACATTGAAGGATGACAAGGGCAAGGATATACCAGTCGAAATCGACGAGCAAGATTTGAAGAAAGAAGTCGCCAAGAAGCGGAGGAAGGGGATGAGCGAAGCAGAGTTTGAAGAACTATGGCGCCCTGCTATAGGGGAGATTATGGGTCGCGAAGAGGTTGTCTCTTCATCAGATGGGTAAGCTATCTTCCCGTGACCCTTTTACCTACACCTAGGACATGCTTCATCCCATCACAAACGAAAATACCACCATCTGACCATCAATCAAACTAATCAGATACCTCATCGATCCTACAGAACCCACCTCCACCTCAGCAGCACCTCCCTTGCTCGACTCTCCCTCACCTGCGCCATCAAACGATCCACGCGCCTCACGCTGGCGAGACATCGACTCTCTCTTTCCTTCATAACCCTCTGCATCCTCAGCTACTTCTACATCCGCTCCATGATCCGCACCGCCCGCAGCGACACAGCTCGAATCCCCTCTCTCGTAGCCACAACCCTCGACCGCCTAGCCACTCAAGCCGCCTTACACGCCAGAGGCGACGCCGCAGAAAGCTGGATCAGCGTCGGTCAGCTACGCGATGATGTCCTCCGTGACGAATTCAGCGACAAAAGAAGAGAAAGACTGTGGAAGCGTGTTAGTGCTGTCGTTGAGAAAAACGCTAATGTCAGAGCGAGTGTCAGAGAGGGACGCAGTGGTGATGTTTCCCGCGTTTGGGAATGGATTGGGAGTGTGGGGTTGCTGGATGAGTCTTGGTCTGATAGGAGGAGTGGTGGGGGAAAGAGAGTTAGTTTTGGGGGTGTGGTAGATGAGGGAACGCCCGAGGTGGGGAGGGATGGGACGCCTAGTGCGGGGAGGGAAATGATTGAGCAAAGGAAATGGGATGAGGGGCGGCCGCTTTATTAGACGTGTTGTCCCCAATTGCGGATTGAGATTATATCATAGGAGCCGTTTCTTTTCTAATCCTTGCGTGGGCAGGGTCTCAAAACACAAGGCATTTCTTGGCATGGGAGGTAGGATAGCAAAAAATGTGTATCCTGGATGAGCAATTGCGTTACGGCCTTGGCTAATATAGGTAAATTAAATAAGTAATGTCTTATGAAATACATTCAGATCCCAAGCCAAATCCTGCTTACGCACATCGAGGTGCTCCAGTCCTACTCTATTAACTGTTAGTTATTTATCATGATTCTGAATATTATGTTATTGAATTATTGTTTTAGCAGAAGTAAAAAAAGGACTTCGTGTGAAGAGCACCTTACCGTGTAATGGAGACTACTTTAGTACGGTAAGCGGCAGCGATCTATTATAGCGCTGTACTATTATAGCCCGAAGATTCTTTCTAAAGCCCATTGCAGTTGGGATTTTGAAACATGTGGGCGAAGAGTTCTGAATAGCAGTGATAGATGGTAGCATGATGTAAGTACATGTAGAGGTAGAAGAGCTGTTGTAAAGTCATATTCCTGCGTACAAAGGACCCACTTTTCGAGCCCTATGTGGCAAAGAGCCGTAGACGTCCATCTCCCCCAAAAGTCGTCTCGAGATCAACGTCATTGGTAATAGTTCTAAGCAATGCTCTTCATAGATCTTTACGTATGATGGACCAAGCCAATGAAGCTTGACTTGCTTGGGCAGGAGATGAACGTCAAGCCTTGTCCTTGGGGGCGCAGCTCGATATTCTCTAAAGCTATTCACCGCTAACATGTTGATCTCATGCGTGACGGGATAACAAAACAAGCAATAGCTGCGACACAAATCTTCAGCTCTGCTTGATTGCTCATCAAAAACTGCGTTTTTGACATTAGTCTCGTATGCTGCAGGATTATTGAGGCTTATGCCCAGAAGCTTGCTGTATGCTACCTGCTTTGCCACATGCAACTGGCCGGTCTCACGCTATTCCATTCCCCTATTTAGGAGCGCAACACAAGTTATGATTTCCGCTACCGTGAAGTCATCGAACGGTGACCCTCGCAAAGCACGTAAGGTCAACCATACGGACGTAGACAATCTCGAGTCCGTGGGACAGACCTCTGAGCCATCGCTGCAGACGCATGTGAGCCCCACTCCATAAGTGTCACCAACAAGCTGTCTTATCTCTACCACTCACCCCCAGATCAACTCTTTTCTTCTTTCAAGCAAGCTCTATCTTAACAAAGCGTCTGTCTTCCATTAAAGTCCTTTTGACACCCATCTCTGAACAACTACAAAGCTAGCATACCTATTTACTAAGTGTAAACCAGTCGAAAATCACAATTTCGCTTCAGATGTGCAATAGCTCAAAACCACCGGCTCTAAGAGGCGGAGTCTACAGTAAGATCTTTCATTACTTTGTCTCAGTGATATGTCRATATTAAGGCATGTTGTCTACAGTCGATGGCACCCTTGAAAGAGGGAAGTTCAGTGTTGCGGTTGATAAGTCGATGGAGTCGCTATTACGCACCGAGGACCTAGATGGTGACGATCTGATCACCGTGGACGACCACGGACCAAAGGTACTCGCTTCAACTTTTGGTTCCTAGAAAGAGGGCTGATTTTATTCTCTTATTCAGTGTTTTTCACCAGACACGCTAGGGAAATCCGATGTCCAGATCAAAGGCACATATTACTTGGCCAACACTCTCCAAGAACTGTTTCATGCTAAGACTCGAGGCGAGGAATACGTTGAGCTTCATTCAGATCAAATATCTGAAGGTCCAGTAAGTCGACTTGAGCGACTAATCACAAAAAGCTGGTGGAACAATCTCACCAGAACCATTGACGCTTCCGGAATCGCCAAGTCAGCTAAAGACCCTAAACCTGGCGCTGACCCTCACGATCGGCCAAGGATCTATGTGCCACATGGGGCGCCAGAACAGCATGCTTACTATACAAGGTTGGCGGCGGAAAGGCCAAAACTGAATTTAGATGTCCAGTGGCTTCCCGAAGGGGAGATCACTGCTGAATTTATCAGGAGTCTGAATGATAAGTCCGGCCTTCTCGCGCTTGAAATGGAGGAAGACTCGAACGAGCGACTTGGCCTCAGGGGCTATCCGTTCATTGTCCCTGGAGATCGTTTCAATGAACTTTACAATTGGGACGCCTGCTTCTGCGCTATGGGGATGATAGAAACCCACCCCGAGATTGTCAAGGGTATCATCCGAAACTTTGTTTTTGAGATCAGCCATTATGGAAAGATCCTCAATGCGAATCGCTCCTACTATCTGGGAAGATCGCAGCCACCATTCTTGACGGATCTSGCRTTGAGGACATACAAAGCAACTCGGGAAGAGGCCGGAGCGAAAGATCTGCTAAAGCTTGCAATTTTCGCCGCAATGAAGGAATATCACAATTATTGGATGACCGCTCCGAGGTATGACCCGGATTCGGGTCTGTMTAGATACCGGCCTATTGGAGTCGGTATTTGTCCCGAGACACCCGCAYATGAGTTTGCCCACGTGTTGAAACCTTACGCTGAGAAGTACAAAATGACTATCGAGGAGTTTGGCCATGCATACACGTATAGCCAGATCAAAGAGCCTGACCTCGACGTTTTCTTCCTTCATGATAGGGCTTTACGAGAGAATGGTCATGATACTACCAGGCGACTAGAGGGTGTTTGTGCCGACTTGGGGACAGTCGATCTCAACTGCCTTCTCTATAAGATCGAAACGGACATTGCGGAAGCTATCAGCACTGTGTTCGATGACCACCTTGAGGTTCCAGCTGCAATTTGCGCCTGTCAGGAAGATGGCCGGGTGGAATCGTCAGCACCATGGAGCCGTGCTGCTGAACACCGGAAGCAGCTTATCGACAAGTACATGTGGAACGAAGATAGAGGAATGTACTTTGACTATAACACGGTGACGGAAACCCAAACAGATTTCGAATATGTAACAACCCTCTGGCCTTTGTGGTGCGGTGTTGCCAGTCCTTATCAAGCAGCCCTCGTTGTGGAGAAAGCACTCCCCAAATTTGAATGCATTGGTGGTGTTTCTACGAGCACAGAGCACTCGCGAGGGCCGATTACCGCGAAGAATCCTCAATTTCAATGGGACTACCCGTATGGTTGGGCTCCTCATCAGATAATGGCCTGGGATGGCTTGAAGAAATACGGCTATCATGAGGATGCAGAAAGACTAGCCTATCGCTGGCTACATATGTTGACACGGGTATTTTGTGATTATAATGGTACTGTGGTGGAGAAGTACAATGTTACCACGCTAGATGGCTCACACAAGGTTCTCGCGGAATACGGAAATCAGGGATCGAGGTTCAAATATGCTCCGCAGGAAGGGTGAGTCTCTCAATTAACGTATGCTTCTGTGAATGGAAATGCTGAGCCCGAGTTTCCTAGGTTTGGATGGACGAATGCGAGTTTCGTCTGCGGCCTCTCACTTCTCAGTCCACATGCGAAACAAGCACTCGAAGAGCTTACACCATACGAGGAATATGAGCACGGCGTGAAACAAGGCTAGCGCAGACAACCAAGGGAAGTGGCGTTGGGTGTCCAAAAGTCGGGCTTTACGAAAGGTGATGATATAGCACTGATCAAGTTCAAACGCCATCTACTTCATTACATATGACAGAAGAAAACTCGGAGATCATGATACATGCAGCTGGAGAATTCCGGTAGTAACAAGTAAGTCTCGTACGGAATACACAGTCGTACACAATGTCCACGCTTAGCCTACACCTTGCATGAGAGCCCACTCTTTTCCCAATGCTAAAAATGAGCGTCACATCTTTGCACATCAATGTCGTACATAAGCTTGATATTCAGCCCTTCAACGCCTTCCCACCATTCAATTTGAGCCGTTCTTTCAGAAGTTCATTAAACCCCACCCCAAACTTCTGCCTATAGCTGCCGCAACCCCCAGCACCATCTTCACCCCCTACCTCACCAATTCCCAGTCCACTTCCTCTCCCTTTCCTCATCACGTAGCTTATTCTCTAGTGCATCGTGCGCCGACATGCACTGTTTCCTGTACTCCTCGTTGTTTTTCTGACCAACTGCGGTCCCAGCCTGGTGCGATGTAGATGTGGTGGTGCTGGATGTGGGATTCTTGCCATCGGGCGTGTTGAGCTTAGAGGAGCCCAGGATGTTGAAGGAGGGGTTTGAGGACATCGTTCGAGATTGTCTGGGAGTTGGGGTTTCGAGAGTAGAAGGGCGAGTTTCTTGCTGGATCAGCGTGGGTAATGGTGTTGTTGCTTGTTTGAAGCTTAGGTGGCTTTAATATTATGGTTCGCGCTTACAGATCGAGGAGGATTGTGTAATGTTAGATTGTGTTTGACACTTGATGGAGGAAGCCTGTTATTTCCCCAGATTTGCACCCCGCCATGCACCGGACAAGGATCAGGCAGATCATCGTCATCGCGCATTCCTAGTAGGGTCTAGTTTAGCTAGGTATTGTAAACAATTTTACTTACACCCATAGATTTCATGCTGTGTCTACATGTGAGCAGCCTTCTACTTTTGGATGTAGGACATGCTGAAGTCACCATGCCGCCTACTAAGGACATCCCTTCGGCATGGCCTGCCAAGTACACTACCGTACAGACAGTATTCTGTGGCGGCAACTGTCTCATCGGACTCAAAGACGAGTCTTCCTGCAGCATACCGCCATGAAGATCATCTACTGCGCGAAATTTTTGACTCGCCAAATGTGTGGAGGCAGTTCTCTCAAAGAGGCGAACACGGATCGCCAAATATTCCTCAAGGCTTGTTTCAGAATCACCACTTGAAAGAACCCGGCGGCTTCTTACGATATGCTGAACTCACCCGAACAAGAGCGCAGAAGATTGTAGAAGAGGTTCTGTCAGCTTCATCGACAGAGGACTACATAGCATTGCCCCGGCGGCTCGATCTTCTGAGCGACACACTATGCAGGATCCTCGACCCTGCAGATTTCGTGCGCGCCACCCACCCACAGCTGCGTTATCGAGAAGCTGCCACCGAGGCCTACGCCTATCTATTCGAGTACATGAACGTTCTGAATACCACTCCCGGACTGAAGCAGCAATTAGATAAGGCTATTTCAAACCCAGAGATTTTAAGAGCATGGGACGAAGCAGAGAGAACAGTGGCGGAGATCTTGTTCAAGGACTTTGGCCAGTCTGCGATCGATCTGCCGGAGGAGAAGAGACAGAGATTCGTGGAACTTTCGAATGAGACGAAAAGACTGGGTCATGTCTTTATAGAGAACATGGAGCCAAGGACATCACACCTCCGATTTGACGTGGATCAATTGAAGGGCATGAATCCCCAAGTAGTTGCGAGATACTCCTCCAAACGCGGCCAGGTATTGTTGCCAACTGCGGGCCCAGCGCCATATCTAGCACTGGAATCCGTAAAGAACGAAAGCGTCCGGAGAGATATCTACGTACATGGCAGACAATCTTCGCCATCCCACATCCAAACGCTGGAAGCCCTCATGAAGGCCCGCGCCGAGATTGCGAGTCTTGCTGAATATAAGAGCTATGCACACAGAAATCTCGAAGATAAGATGGCTAAGTCACCAGAAGCAGTGAACTCGTTCTTGACAGCGCTCTCCGCAGATAATGCTCCGCATGTAATGAAAGAAATAGAAGAGATGAAAGCGCTGAAGGTGCGGGAGGGTGAGACAAGTGAGATTCATCCTTGGGACGTGATGTACTATCGAACCCGTATAAATGCCATGTTTCAATCCAATTCACGCAAACCAGATTTTATGGCCGCCTACTTTTCTTTGGGTACAGTAATGCAAGGCTTATCGCGTCTTTTCAACCGCCTCTATGGAATCCGCTTCGTCCCTCGGGAGACTACACCTGGAGAGATATGGGATGACAATGTCCGTCGTCTCGATGTATTCCATGAAACCGAAGGTCACGTAGCGGTCCTCTATTGCGATCTCTTCGTCCGTGCAGGCAAAACCCCGAATCCGACGCACTTCACACTTCGCTGCTCTCGACTCATCTCTTCAGCGGATCCGGTCGAGGAAGATAATGATGGTATGGCGGTATCTAGTCCTCCTGGCAGCAGGGAACGTTTTCAACTTCCAGTCATTGCTCTAGTCTGTGATTTCCCCCACCCAAAGAACGATACCACTCCCACCCTTCTCGGTTTCCAAGACGTACGAACACTTTTCCACGAAATGGGTCACGCTATCCATTCAATCCTAGGCCGCACACCCTTACAAGTCGTTTCCGGCACTCGCTGTCCCACCGACTTTGCAGAACTGCCTTCCGTACTCATGGAATCTTTCGCTGCAGATCCATCCGTGCTAGCACTCTTCGCCCGTCATTGGGAAACCGATGCCCCTCTTCCTTACGAGATGGTAGAAAACTTTCTTCAGACCCAGCGCCGTGGTCAAGGTTTCCAGACCGAAACACAAATCTTATTCAGCTTCCTCGATCAAGCCTATCATACTCTAACAATGGAAGGCGGTTTCGATAGCACGAAAATCTTCTTTGACGTATACGATAAATACGGTAGCGTAAGAGAACCGCGAGATACCACTGCGCAGGGTTTCTTTGGACACCTTGTCGAGTATGGCGGCACTTACTATAGCTATTTGTTTGATAGGGCTATTGCGGGGAAAGTCTGGAGGGAAGTTTTCCGTGCTGGAAAAGATGGGGGAGGCATTGACAGAGAAGCTGGTGAGAGGTATAAGGAGGAGGTTTTGAAGTGGGGAGGTAGTAGGAGTGGATGGGCTTGTGTTAGTGGAGTACTGAAAGATGAGAGGTTGAGAGATGGGGGTAGGGAGGCTATGGAAGAGGTGGGTAGATGGGGTGTACATGATTAATGTATAGTAATATGGACATCTAATACAAAGTACAAAGTTCTTGAAAGGTAGCGACATCCACTTAGTCGTGACTACAACACAGATACTGGTCCTATAAAGCACGTTACATTCCTTCGCCAAACTCATTCTCTAACTATCCCCTCGCCCAAGTACTTACCCGATTCTCACTCTTTCGATGCCACGGCCACATATACCCACTAAGATCAAACCTCCACACCACACATTGTTCCAATGAACCGGTTTAGAACCCTAGAATTTCACCACTTCGGCATGTAATCCAAACAGCCCCTCACTTCCACCACCATCGCAGTGCTTTCTGGTGCTGAGTCTCAAAGCTATATGGAATCCAGCCATCCAAACCTCAAACCCCAGCTTTCCTACTGATTCGAGCGCTTCGCCTAAGAGTCATCTTGCACAGGTGCCTAATTACCACTTCACGTCACATCTAAACAGAATGCATACATACGAATATTAGCCTGATAGGCGGAGCTATCCATTCTATATAACGATTAAAACCCTCAGCTCTAGAAATCCGAACCATCCCGTTTAATTGGACCCACCATACCAATCCACACCTCCACTCAATTCCAAAAAGCTTAGGTCTGATCAAAACCCTCAGCTTTAAGTCTCCAAATCATCCCATTAACCGCACCATGCCAATCTACACATCATCTCAATTCCAAAAAGCCTGAGTCTACGCCTTTAGCTCAGACTCCAAACCCCAGACGGAAACCCCTATACCTAGACCCCCAGCCAACCATCTCAACGGGGCTCCGAGGTCTCTAAAATCCCGCTCCCCACCGAGCCAGCAGACGCAAGTCTAAAACGCCGACGGCACGCTCTTCGCAATTGCTCTGCAGTTCGATATCCATTACACACCGTCGGTAGTGAGTTGAAATTGCTTCAGATCGGTGAGGGGGCATGTTTCTCGCGTGGATGCTGTTTGGTTCCATCCCTTGAAGCCAAGGATTCGCTGGTTTCTTGTTCTATGAGTCATTGGGGGGGCGATGTGGCTGCGGAGCCAGCGATTATCATTCTCTGGACATTGAGTGAGCGGCGTGAGCGGATTTTGGAAGTGGGAGCTATGCTGCAGGCGCTTGGGAAGAGGGCTGTAGAAGGTGTTGTTGCTGGACTATCGGGATAGGGAGGCTGCTTGGATGTTGGTGGAACAAGGAAAGAAAAAATTAGCTGAGGATTTCGAAAAGAATATCACGGTATTAATGCAGGATATGTGCGGAGACACGGGCGATTGAGCGCTAATTTCGACAGCCGAGTCTTCAATCATAAAGGAACCAGATTAATATTCCTGCCGGGCAAAAGACTCCTCTTGACTTTCTCCAAGCTGAGATTATCGAGGTACAGCACAGAGTCAATCAAACGAAAAGCTCCATTGATGTGCAAGAGACCAGGATCAGGAAATAGAGTGCTAGCGTTAGAATCTTACCGCCTCCTCTCCAAAAATAACATGACAGTGAATATTGTACACTCCAAGCCAGGGGTCAGGGCACCTCCATCCCCCTCCCGCCCCGTATCGAAGACTAAAGCGGAACGCAGCATAACTCATACAACAACAATATCCAAAGGCAGCTTATAATATATATCGTAATCAAATTCGTGGCTCCACCACACAAAGAACGCCTTAACGAGTGCAACCACGCCATCCGGAGTCAACGCGTCACTGAACTTCTTTCCCGAAGCAGGAACGTCAACATGCCGGGTCCAAAACGTCGTACAATCCATGTCCGGCAGACTTTTGTCCCAAAGACTTTCGGCAATGGCAGAGATAATTCGACAGACATCACCACTGCAATGGCCGTCGCCCCTAATAGCCGATTCAGCCTGTTCAGCCATGGATTGTGTAATGAACTCCTTGTCTTTCCAGCCACTCTTATGAAGAGCGATCACATGGTTCCGGACCGCTTTTGCTATTTCTTCGGCGAGGACTTCCCGATAAGCCATCATGTATGGATAAGCGTAAGCGACGAGGATGTCCTTCATGCCTCTATGGATTGACCATGCGAGTGGGGACCAGGGAAGGTGGTCAAGGCAGTCTGCGATTGCCGTAGCTTCTGCTTGCCTGAGGTATACTGTTGAGGTCTCGTCTTCGATAAGGGAAGGAACGGTCAACACGCGGACGTGCAGTGGCGGAACAGACTCATCCTCAAGTCGTTCTCGGAAGAAGAAATCAACCTCATGGGCCTCACCACCTAGCTTGTTGTATAGGTCGGCAGCGCTACGTTGTGCACCAAATCGCTTAGGAAGCAGGGTCAACATGTATGGTCCAGGTTTCTTTCGCCCAGAGAACGCTACACGATTTGATCTGTCTTCCCTCAAACCCCGGTCGATTATACCAACGGCCATCTGTACACACATTCGCGGTCTGCGCGACAAGCAGAGGGGAAACGGATCTTTGCCATTCATGAAGGTCTCGTGTGGTTCGAAATGGAGCGTTGGTCGCTCACCGAGGGGCCATTCAAATCGATCTGTCATATTGTTAACACACTCTTGAAGCCAAAGCTTGGTATCAGACTTACAGAATCCATTGTAGCTTGCCCATCCGAGACGCAGTCCAGATGATCCGTCGTGACGGTACTCTTCTCTTCCCTGTGAAAGCAAGACGAAAACGATCAATGTCATTCGAGATATTGTGGCGCAGGCTACGTCTTTGTAATATACCAATGGTATGGTAGGCAAGACTTGATGCCACTGTTGGTGCTGAGAGGTCTTCTGAGGTGGCCTGGGAGGCGGCTCATGGAGTCTATCCAGCATTTGCATAGACGGCAAGATCTTCTCCTCGTTGAGGCTCGTCTCCTCCGATTCTAGTTGGTTGCGCAGCTGAGCGGAATGTGGGTGGAATACTGCTAGCAGGACAGTCCAAGACGGAATCCCAACACGGCATATTGGTCTCCTGCTTAGATGCAGGGTCTCCAAATCTAAACTTCTATGAAGGTCCGCGCGGATAACTGGACCATCAGGCGGCGGTTTTGCAAGATCGTACCAAGCTGTCCGTCGCTGGCGTTGACCCCAAGGTCCCAAATGCTCTTCACCACGAGCGTTAGAGAACGGGTCAAGCTGATTTCTGATAGTGTTTACTTGTACAAGCACAGAGCTCAGACCAATCGTTGTGACCACGGCTGATACCCAGGCAGCCGCTAAGTTTGCAGCATCGCTAGCAGACATTATCAAAACACGCTTCGGCAACGATACGCAAGAGAAAGCAATTGAAAAACTTCCAAAAAAACCTGGATATCATAACGGTATTATTTTCAGCATTATGGCAACTATCAGCATCTTGTGCAACTAGTATGCGCCAGGCAGCCAGCTGATTCCATCTCGATGTCTGCTCATAGCACATCAGGTGACGTTGAATCGGTGGCTAAACCTTCTAGCACAATGAGTAGTAGAATACAAATTGGGCGGTTCCTATTAGCTGGCAAGCTATCATTCAATGACTTGTCCATTCATTGGTATGCTCTTGAGTCATCGCACAAGCAAGGATAGGCGCGTTGCCTTGTGTTCGCCTTGTCGTCGTCGCAAGCCTACACAGCCTCTCTTAGCTCGTCTGTCAAATGCGGCATTGCGTCAAGAGCCTCCTCCGCCCTTGTATGGTGAAAATTGATATCTTGTAGAACTGATTGACCTTGATCAAGGCTGTGGCTGTCATGTATTCGCTATGCTGAATTGCTGAGCGTTMCCCCGCCGGTGAAAGTCGGATTGGCGCTACAGATAGCGCCGGTGGTGATATCAGTAGTACAACTCACAGACCTCGAAGAATTGCCTGTTCTCGAGGTTCTAAGCTATCTGATGAGAACAACAATACTTCTGGTGCTACATTCATCTTCCAAGAAGGTGGCCTGTTGTGTCCCGGTGTGGTGGTGGTCGCTAAGCCGCATTGGAACACCTAGAACGCACGTGACAGGGAAGGTGCAAAGGACGCGTTTGTTGACCAACCTCAACGCATCAACACGATGAATCCATCACTTGGGATTTATCAAGCGAACGTTCTGGCGTGACCCGCATGCTGTGCTGACGACCAATCTGTTCTTCACATTGACTAGGTCAGTTGTCTTTGGTTTCAAGCGTACTCAAGCTGCCCGAATGTCGTGTGAAACGCTACCCCGCCATAGCCTGATGAATGCCAACCTCCTCATAAGTGAATACAGCTAGCAATGCTCTCGTTGCCAGAAATCGGGAATGAGGTCGAGTAGAAAGGTAAAATTGCAAGATCATTCAATCGTTGGTCCAAGTGATGATTGGTTTTCCTGATCGAGGTTTCCCCCAATTAGTGAAGCTCATATATACCGGTGGTCTGGTGTAGCATTTAATGCTGGCACGCTGGCACCATTTATGTCATTGAAAGTCACATTATCACCAATTTTTTGTAACAAATTTTTTCGACTAGCTATCAATACGGAGGTACGCCTCAGCCATACGATCTGTTGCATTCACTCTCTACTGCCTAGCAGACCGCGCTTATTCAAACACACGAACCTGGCCTCACAACAATTATAAGCAACTTTTCTCATCACATCTCGTCCACCAATAAACCATCCCACCGACCCACCATGGCCTTCCGTCTGCACAGGCTCCTCGCTCAAGGCATCCGTCATCGCCTCCACCACATCCTCCTCAGGTTTCCCTACTACTGTAAGTACGTTTACAATCGCCGTCTCAAGAAATGTCGAAAAGCTCTCCCCAAGCCTCTCGCCACCCGCATGGAGCATCAGAACCTCTCCAGCATCGCCATCGACCCATCCACAAACGCCAATTGCTTATTCCTTACCATGGTCCCTCTCGAAATCCGTCTACAGATCTACACAGAGGTGCTCAATGTGGACAGGGTCGACCAATGTGTTATCTCTACCCCGCAGGGCCAGATCCTCACCGTTCCCTACTGCTGCTGCTGCCAAGTACGTTAGCCAATCTGATATTCTACCACTATCCTTACTTACGAACCTCCAAACAGAACACAATCCACCACGACTTCGCCTACTCCTGCCTCTCGCTCCCCAAAACCTGTCGCCAAATCTATGTCGAATCGCTCCCCTTACTCTACGCTCTCCAACCGGTACGCCTTTCCGCACTGACGACGGTTGTAACTTTTTCTCGTAGCATCCTCCCCACGCGCCTCTCCCTTATTCGTTACTTAACACTTACCCTGGATTTTTGCTACCCAGCTGTCCTCTCCCCAGACCCTCTTACAAATCTCACTTTAGACGAAACATGGGACATCATTGCAACACAGATGACGGGACTTAGATTTCTGTGCGTCGCGTTGCTTATGCATAGCCACGACTGGTACGACACGGAGGACAGTGAGAGAAAGGTGTTGGGCGGGTTGGCAAAGTGCAGAGGACTGTGGGCGTTCTACCCTAGGATTGAGCATTGGGGGCATTACGAGGAGAGTGAGGGGGTGGATGAGGGAGAGGGTGCCAGGAGGTGGAGGGCTAAGTTGGGAAGAACGGTAATGAGGCCGAGAGGGAGCGTTGAAGAGATTGAGGATAAGACTTCTGCGGTTGATTTGGGGGAAAAGGTCGATGAAGGGATGGTATGTGTGATACAGAGCCCTTTCTGATGGAAGTAAGCAAAAATAGAGGTGTTAGGTATGCTAGGATGGTCATCGGCGACGACTAAGAGCTGTCATTCTATGCTAACACGTGTTTGGCGTGCTATGATGGTCATCAGCGACGACCAAGCGTTGTCATTTAGTGTTGATATGCCTAACGACCATGCGACGGTGAACGAAAGGATTTCCTCAGAGTAATGTACTCTCAATACTCCAAAATTAATAGCCATTAAAAGAAACGCCTTACCATGATGAGCGCGATCACTTTGAGATCATCTTTCCATCATCTCGTCCCTAATTTCAACATCCAATAGCACTTGCCATCCAAAAAGACGACGCCATCTATAGATAGAACAGATCCACATCGCCAACACTGATATATCCTATATCGTCTCACCAACCTCACCTATCGTCACCTCAGCTTCACGTGGAAAACCCTCTCACTAATAAGATAAGATAGGAAGAAGCGACTTCGCGAATTGATAGATGATTGGCGGCGAAAAAGGGGTTGGTAAGGTCATGCTGGGATAGTTGGGAATATGTGAAGCGATCCTATATCTATGGATGGCAGGCACTATTAGTCGTCGAAAGTGGCGACGAGATATTGGACATTCCTTCCGGCAATGACATATAGTACATAACATCTAAACTTTCATTCATTCAAGCTGCTATCCAAGCTACCCACTCTACCTATGCCCTCCCCCCCAGCATCCCTAAGAGAAATATGTGCAATGCCTCCCTCGCAAATAAAAGAAGCCTCCCATATCACTCCAGCAGACCAGCCCAGACGCCCGTCTCTTTCATAGGGTATATGGAACAAAGGCAAAGCAAAGCAGCCACTTTCAATTCCCTCCAGTAACCCAAGTTATGAAAAGGTGTGCTCCGGAAATAGATGTTCAGCCCACCCAGGATAGTTCGTTCGTTGCGAAATGCATAAACGCAAGCAGTRAAAAAGTAAAAAAGTAAAAATAATGATGAGGAAAATAATATGATACAGCCAGTGCGCCCCGGGTTTCCCATGTTGACTCTTCGCTATGCAAGGAATTAAGTACCGTAGTCTGCGTGCTCGGTGTAAGCATTGAATCAATCGATCTCCACGACATCATCTTCGGCTTTCCGCTTCAACGCATTCGAATCCTCGGGTGTGTGCTTGGGGGACCGAAATACTTCATCCAACTTCGCGACGAGGTTTTCGACCCCATGTAGATGTGCGATCATTCCCCCATTGCATCCCCACCAGTCCTCGCCCTTGCCCCTCGTAATAGCCTTCAGGGCCTCATCAAACGCATCATCACCCGTCGCTGGTTTCTTGAGGCTAGCGTCTGAAATAAACCACATAGGATCGTCGCGCCGATACCGAAGACGGATGTCATAGCTTACTTTGGGAAATGGATCTGAGTAGCGGATTTGGTACCATTGTTCTGAGCGGACAAGGACTTCGACGCCGCCGGTTTCGATGGCAGAAAGGGCGTTTAGGATGGGAATGGTCATGCGCATGGTTCCTATTACGGCTGAGAGGTCTTGCGAACGGAGTAGGTTGGTTAGGTGGTCGATGACCCGGAGGTGAGGATTTGGTATGTTGAGGGACATGTGCTTAGGATCATCGAGGGCGAAGTGGACGGTTGCTTTGAGCGTCCGAGGACGTTTGGAGTAGGAGAAGTTGATATGGGCGAGAGAGACGGCGTTGAATCTTATTTTGTGGGATTTGATGGTCGAGACGAAGTCGAGAAGGAGGCCGATGGCCGATAGGCGGCTGAGGAGGAAGTCGATTGTAGTCTCGCCTACTTTCGTGACAATGTGGAATATGAGAGTCTCGGTCGTAGATCGGAAGGCTATAGAGGGAATGGCAGAGATCACGTCTTTAATGTTGGTTATGGATTTCGACATCCGGACGTGAACAACCTGGACTGCGGATGTGTTGGAATGATCGAGGCCACGATACTCAAGCTTAACGATCTCATGGGCCCATGGAATCGTAACATCCTCGGGTGACTGTACGATAGACGGAGCGCGATGAGTAGGAAAGCGCATAAACATCGTTGCTGTTGGCGATTGACTCTTCGCACTTTTAGGCTCACCCAGTTGAATCTTGTGTATAATGTTGATAGCTCCAAGCCGACGAGAATCAAGGTTCTGAGATATCATACCGGCAGCAGTTCGCTCGACTTCGCCCATCGATGAAGAGGAAGGTTCCATAATAAGCGAGGTTTGGCCGGCTAAGACTATCTTATAAGCTGCCTTTAGTGATCTTGGAGTTGTTGGAGGTATAGTCGCCCGCCGCGAGCTTGCCTCGTTGTCAGCAAGCTCTACAACCCACCAAGAATCTCCTTCAAGACTTGTAGTGAAGGCTAGGAGCCAACTTGAACTCCACAGCGGTTTTCTGAAAAACAGTGGCCTTTGAACCCCTTTCGAGAATAGTCGTTGAATAATTTCCTGCCCCAGGTTCAGGTATCGTACTGGCTCCCAGCCTATCAAACGAACACTGGTGCTCATTTCCTCTTGAGTTGCTGAAGAACGTAGATGCGCAAGACGGGCCGACCCATCCGTTGCAGGTGAGACCAGCCGATTCAAATCATTTTCTGCACCGCTATTCAGGCGTGAAGCTGGCAAAATGGCAAACCTACCAGTTACAGGTTCCTGTACGATTTTGATAGCCTTCGAAGTCGTGAGTTGTACGAGCAGAGATGCGTCCATTGGCTCTGTTGTTGCTGAATCATTCCTCAGCCTCAGAYAAGCCCCTGAATAYATAGGTGCCTCGCTCAGCTTGGTGCCCATATTTTGGAAGTAGTGATTCGTGTGCAACGCAATGATTTGCTTGAGAATGTTTGAAAGCGACAGCTCGCCTAGTTTTAGGTCCACTTTCACATCATCGACCTCCTTGCCATTGCGGAACCATCGCAGAGCAATATGGGGGATCCTTTGAGTGCCCAAAGAGGACGCCACTCGGGTTTCTCTACCACGTTTGAGACCAATCTCGATCCAATTCTTGCCTCCCAGTCTATTGATCCAATACTGGACAACCACTGATCGATGCACAGCTTCTACAAGCAGATTGTCCGACCAATAGCCTCTCGCCATTTCGAAAGCTTGACTCTTTAAGACAGCAAGTTTGTGTGTGAGTACAAAGTTATGCAGGAAATCAAATAGACCCTGTAAACCCTCGCGCTTAAGGATATCGTTGGCTCCACGTTCTATTTCATTCCGCAGCCTCCCGGCTGGCAGATCCCTCGGGGTTGGTGAGAAAATGAACCGGAAGTCTATAAAGTAAAGCTGCGAAGATGGCTCTTCTTCCGCTATTGAGAGATCGACCTCGAATTCGTCGGGTATTCGGAATGTAGCTCGGCCACTAGCGATTGAGAAGTCTCTTAAGACTGGCGGGATGTTTTCAAATATGTTGAGACGAATGGACAGTAGTGTATTGATTTTGCGAAGACCATTAAGGAGCTGATGAGGTGAAAGGGTTTCATGAGGTAGATAGCCAAGGTCGGGTAGCCATGATGCCTTGCCCAGAGAAAGCACTTCCAAAGCAGTCTTGATATCCGGATTGGGATCTCTAAGTGGGATGAGCATCCTCTTGAGCTCCCCAATCCAGGATACGCAATTCTTGTACTCTCCGATACGTGTACCCGCCCAGACGTTCAGATCTATGACTTTGCTTATTGCATCTGCTTGTCGAGCCCACCGTGACAGTATTAGAATCTTGATGAATTGTGCCCGTTTGTCATTAGCAAAATTGAGTATGCGCAGTTTTTTCTGGACATTCCCGTCGGTGCTGGCATTGCCATTGAGTTGATTATTCACGTGGTTCAGGGTCCCATTCTGACCTGGCTGGGAGACCGGTATGTCCGCCATATCGTTGATGGTGTCTGTGAGGCCATTGAAGGTCTCCTGAACGAGCCTTGATATGAGGGTAGAAAAGGGCACGTAGCCCTCCGTAATATGCTGTATCTCAGGAGGAAGTTGACCCATAAGATTCTCGATCGCAGTTGAAGTCTGATGCTGTAGCTCTGGCGGGGTTGTAGGGACTCCGTTGGCGTAGGTCCCATTTGTGGTGAGGTGAGCGCCGTTCGTTTGCGTATTCCCCTTCGCATAATCCTCCATCTTGATCCCCTCCATTCTAGCACTAGTCATGGCCTCGTTCTTGATACCAACTGTCACTTTGATCCCTCCAGTGCCTTTGTTGGAGGGAAGGTCCGACCTTGGTATAATGCCCGGCATGTTTTGCGCCCCACCAAACACACTATGGTCTGCGTCGCCCTTGCCCTCAGCGATGGCTCCATCCACAGCACTCCCCTTCCCCTCCAACTTTTCCCTCCCCACGCGCTTTATCGACTCTATCTTGCCCTACCAATCACCATGCGAGGTCGGATTCTGCAAGAGATATGGGCTCCCCAGGTTTCCGAAGGGACGAGTGAATGCTATCGACCAAGTGCGRCTCTTATGYGTCGATGCGACAACATCGAATTAGACGACACCGGAGGGTAGCTGTGGTGGTAGGAGCAATGAGTAGAGTGTATTGATGGTGAGTTGTGGGGTGACGAGGGTCTGGGCTTAGCGCGCCAGCGAAGAATCGCCCGTCGCCTCACTTTGCGGAGCAGGCCCCTTTGCGCAGCATGTAGTACTTTGGTAAATGTTTCTAGAGAGAGCGCTGATGTGAGTGATTGTCTTTGAAGATTCTGGAAGAGACCGAGGTGAGGGTTGGTTGGTGGATGTTTGTTTCAGTGTGATGCGGAATGAGGCAGTTCTGAGTCGGTATTCTATCCTTAATCCTTTAGCGCGGGCGTTGGATGCGCTGCCAACGAGTCAGGACTCAGGAACGAAACAATGAACGAAAGCTCAATAAAAACGACTCTGGTATTCTGGTTGCATCAAGGGTACCATATGCTCTATTAAAACAGGAGTGCGACAGTGCACGCATGACCATGACCTTATTGGCTAGAGCCTTTAAGGGAGGTGCCCCATCTAACTGCTTGTATCCTATACAGGGCGTGGGGTTTTCATGGCTTGAAAAGTGGCTGAACAAAGGCTTTCTGTCGCCTTGTAAGGGATACAATACAATAAGCTGCCCAACCCCGCTTCAACTGTATGCAGTCGCAAGTCCAAATCCAGGTATTCTGGCTTTACGCATGGTCACCATGGCCAATGCTGTTGGTTATCTACAACTACGCGGCAGCGAACTGGAAACTCTCGGGCCTTAGATTAGTTCCTTAATGTGACAGACCACTACGGCAGAAGTTTAGATAACCATATGACCTCCCGGAACCCCTCTCACGTATCATATCGTCTTCTCTCCTTGTGGAGCTCCAGTCACTTCTTTCATTCGATCGTCAACCTGCAGCTTGTCGATTGGAGACGATGTGGGACGATGGAGAAGGAGCAATGGGGAAACGAGTTGTACTATTCTAGGCTTCCCGGGGAATCAACCCGATTGATGGAGAGAGAGCCCCCCTACAGCGCCTACAGCCCCAACAACGTGCGAGGGATCGTCCCAAGCTGCTGATCTTACGTCGTTGTTTTCTACTACCACCTGTCATCATGGTTCGTCAGGCATCTTCTACATTCCTGCCTCTGCCTATTCCTGCTATCTTCGCTCCCTCAGCTTCATGCTCATTTTCAGGTTCCTCGCAATGAGCCGCCTCAGCCGCCCGACCATCAAACAAAGCCACCACACCACGCCAAGTCGTCCCTCTTCTCACCCACACCTTCCTCCTTCGCCGATGACGAACATTCCATAAGCTCCCTCTCTAGCCAGCAGAGTATGGAGCACAACCCAGATCTCGAGCCTGCTCTGGATGAGCCACAGTACCCTGGTGAGGATACGCGCTTAACAAGCCAGAAAGAGTTGTCCGGCTGGTATAGCTATGGATGGGCTGCAGAGGTACATTATTTCATCTCTTCTGCTACACTGCACATCCCTGATCATGGATTGCTAGGTCTTCGTCATTTGTGGAATTGGATCCTTCATTCCCATCACCTTGGAACAGCTTGCCCGCGAGCGAGGAGTCCTCTTGCACGACAGAACCAAACCTTGTTCCGCGTCTTTCCAAACCGTAGCACCTAATTCCAATTCATCACTATCGAACCATGTTATACGATCCTTATCAATTGAAGCCGAGTCAGCGCAGTGTATCATAAATTTTTTGGGTGCCGAAATCAACACTGCAAGCTTCGCCATGTACACATTTTCAATCAGTGTGCTCATACAGGCTCTCATAATCATTTCCATGAGTGGAGCTGCGGATCACGGAATATACAGGAAGAGTTTCCTTCTCTCATTTGCTTTTACTGGTTCCATCGCAACCATGCTATTTCTCGTGGTGGTGCCACAGATCTACGCGTTCGGTGCGTTGCTCGCAATCATCGCCAATACTTGTTTTGGGGCCTCCTTTGTACTTCTCAACTCCTTCCTTCCCGTCCTCGTTCGCCGCCACCCATCTATTCAAGCAATAGCCTCCAAATCCGATGAGCGTCCGAGAGATCATGAGTTTTCTGATAGCGATGAGCCAGGCACAGAAGATGACGACCGAGAGCTTGAAAGCTCTACAGACGCCTTGTTACAATCTGCGGAGTCTCACCAGATGCCTCCGGTATCAAGAAATGTATCCGCCTCTCCTGCGCTGCAATTATCGACCAGGATCTCGTCGTACGGTATAGGTATCGGCTATATAGCGGCCGTCATCGTTCAGACTTCAGGAATCCTAGTCGTGCTATTGGCTGGTCGTCTTACCACGTCCTCGACCCTGATTCTTCGTGTGGTGCTCTTTTTCGTGGGTCTTTGGTGGTTCGTTTTTACTATTCCCGCGGCATTGTGGCTTCGGCCCCGTCCAGGTCCTCCTCTGCCCTTTTCGAACAATAGCAAGCAAATGCGAAGCTGGGCAGGTTACATCGCCTATGCATGGCGGTCGCTATTTAAAACTATCATGCGAGCCCGCCACCTCAAGGACGTTGTCTTGTTTCTCGTCGCATGGTTCCTTCTGAGTGACAGTATTGCCACGGTCAGCGGCACTGCAGTATTGTTCGCCAAAACCGAATTGCAAATGGAGCCCGCCGCACTTGCATTGATCAGTCTTATTGGTACTCTGACTGGCGTCGTTGGGGCTTTTAGCTGGAGCAAGCTGTCCCGGTTACTGAACATCCGTCCTTCTCAGACCATCATCGCATGCATCTGTCTGTTTGAAGTCATTCCTATTTATGGTCTTTTAGGTTATATACCTGCCATACAACGCCTTGGATATCTTGGCCTGCAGCAGCCCTGGGAAATGTATCCGCTTGGCGCTATATATGGCTTCGTACTGGGAGGCTTATCCTCGTATTGCCGCAGTCTTTTTGGGGAGCTCATTCCTCCAGGATCGGAGGCAGCATTCTATGCTCTGTATGCCATAACTGATAAAGGGTCAAGTGTCTTTGGCCCGGCCATAGTAGGCGCGATTACTGACCGATATGGCGAGATTAGACCAGCTTTCGTCTTTCTGGCAGTCTTGATCTTCATACCTCTACCGCTCATGCTACTTGTGGATGTTGACCGAGGGAAGCGAGAGGGTATGGAAATGGCAAAAGAGCTGGAAGATCACCAGGCTTCAGAAACGCCTCCCTATAATGGTGACGGCACCATTCGTCTGATCGACGAAGAGGACGATACTACCCGGTGAAGTCGTTCATGATTGATGGATTTTGTATATATCAAGGGCTCGCTTTTTGGATTTAGCGACGGCGTTGGCACGGCACTATTGGTCAATCATACGTTTTAGCTTACAGTTTCATTAACAATTGATGAGAATCAAGGTCTTCGTAATGCTGCAGGTGCCCATATCTGGACTCTCCACGGCTTGTCTTTGGTAATCTTGCGCTCGCGTGACCTTCCCCTAGTCGGACCTTAGCGCCGGGAGGAAAGTCGGGGATTTTCCCATCCTTATCTAATCTCAAGGCTGCGTTACGATTATCTGTGCCTAATCACTAATCAGTGCTCGGTCTCCATTTCTACCTTCTCAAACCTCATAGTACTCCGAAAGAGAGCCTACAAACACTCTATCAGAACCTCAGAAGTATGAGTCGCGGAGGGAAATTAGCCCCCGAAGTGAATCGGTAAGCCACTTCCTACTGAGCATGATCACCACTATCAGTATAGAGCTGACCCGCATTGCCGCGCCAGGGCACTCTTTGTCAAGAACCTCAGGTCAGCACGCTCTTCCCCGAACCTCCATTGCCCATCCTTCCCGCCGCTGCCATCTCTAGCATCCGCACAAGCAGCTAACACGTCGCATACAGCTACAATGTCACACCAGAAGAGCTCTTCGACCTATTTGGCAAATTCGGCCCCGTACGGTACGCTACCAAGACCTCCACAGATCTATACTCCTCCTGGCGCAAACCTCTAATATGTATTGCAGACAGATAAGACAAGGCATGGCGAATAATACCAAGGGCACGGCATTCGTTGTCTACGAGGATGTCATGGATGCAAAGCAGGCGTGTGACAAATTGAATGGCTTCAATTTTCAGAATAGGTATTTAGTTGGTACGTGGGAATGCTCTGGGAAGTGACAGCATCGTGTCTGTGAGGAAATGCTGATGGAGGGTGTTTGTTACAGTGCTTTATCACCAGCCGGAGAAGATGGCGAAGACGAAGGAAGATCTGGCTGAGAGACAGGAGAATCTGGAGAAGCTGAAGAAGCAACATGGAATTGATTGAGGATGGGAATTACTGGGATTTTTATGGCGTTGGTTGAAGTCAAAATTGATGGTGGGGTGTTACGGTGGACGGCTTTTTACATTATGCAGCATAATGAGGTGGAAGCACGCGTGCTTCTGGGAGAGCTATGGAGGAACAATTGTATGGTGTGATTGGGCTGTCATGAAAATCTCTGGGGCATTTTCACAGCAGCTAAGAAGAGCCTTGCTACATTCTTCTATGAGACTGAAGGTCCGGCGACTTTGCTTCATAACCAAATTAGGCTGCAATGGAGAATACTACTAAAGAAATGACCCTGTCATCAGTCGCGATTGTGTGATGGAGTGAATCCTTTTCAGAATTTCTTGATGGTTATGTAGAAGAGTCAATTAATTGAAAGCTCCAGGGGTGAAGCTGCTCCATGCTGCCAAAGTCGAGCTTAGTCAGCAAGACCATCTCACTTTAGCGCTAAAAATATCCGAATGAAGCTCGACAGCGAGCGTTATTTCGCATTCTCTGCAACAATAATATGGCTTTCAGACATATGGCGCGGCGGGTAAGTCACATACAATCAATTGGTACCGTACCGATGTCTAACACTCAGCAGCGTCCAATACCTCCCCTAGCACTCGGTGCTCTCACAGCAGGGGTTCTTCTCCTTCCCCAGTCCACCCTCCACGCCGAAGCACCTCCAGAAGAACACGTACGCTCCATCACCCCTTCCTAAGCCACCACCTATACTAATCCTCCCAGCTCGCCCGCAAACCCATCTACGAAGACCTCGCCTCACTCCGCCACCCGCCCAAATCCCTCCCACCAACACCCACCTCCTCACCTCCCCCATCCCCCCCCACCCCCACCGACCGCCTAGCATCCCGCATCCGCTCCGCCCGCCTCTTCATCCACGCGCACACCCTCTCCTTCGAACACCGCCTCAACACCCTCATGTCCTCCCTCCTCTCCACCGAACAGTCCTTCACACACACCATCTCCTCCCTCCGCCCCCCCCCCTCCAGCAACGAACACATCCTCCCCAACGCCCTCTACGTCCTCGTAGCCGGTATGAGCGGGTCCATAATCTCGCGGAACCGAAATATCTTGTTAAGAGCTACGACGCCTTTTGCAGTGGGTTTGGGGGCGGCGTGGATTGTAATGCCGTATACGATGCGGAATGTGAGCGAGTTGGTGTGGAGGTGGGAAGAGAGGGTGCCGGTTGTAGCGGAGAATCATTTGAGGGTTAGGGGGGCGGTGGAGGAGGGGTGGAGGCAGGCGAAGATTCGTGGAGAGGCGAGTAAGAGGTGGGGGGATGAGATGGTTAGAGAGGGGAGGGAGAGGTTGGAGGGGTGGGTGAGGAGGGAGAGGTGATGTGTTCCTTGATTTCAATCAGGGCTGCTTGAAGTGTGATGTGGATTATTCATTAGTTGGCTCGCCGAGTGGCGTGGTGCTGACGGTGAAGTCGCCATTCATTAGTTGTTGTACAAATCAAAACTTCTTCTCTTTCAGGACGGAAGTCACTCTGATTTCGTCTCCACTTGTGCTATGCTTTGTTCTGTGAAATCCTACTGTGAATACTTTCTACTCTATCAGCTTGGAGGACAATGTTTTTGTACCAACAACTTATCTTTGGAGATCTCGTTAACCACGCACAGGTTTTACAGGAAACGAAGAATCCTTCGGAGCATTCAACAGAAGACGGGATGAGATCTGTTCTTTTTCTTCGATCTTAATTAATCCTTCTGGCAGGAGACAAAAGTTCAAAGAATAAAGCCTAAACTATACTCCCTACAACTCCGTTCAAACGATGAGATGACATTGATATGCAATCTATATATACACATGTATAATTGGACAACATTTACGTTAATATGCTTACAGACACTGCCAACTTGCACTTCTCGACGTACGCTTTGAAATTCCGTTGAGAATGTGGCTTCGAGGTCCGCTTTCATCCGCAAACTCAATATACTTGGCAAGGCTGCGGCTAGCGTCTCATCAACTCACACAGGGCTTTAGCCACTGAATGGTGTCACAGTCTGATTGGATGTTCTATGACCCACTTGGAAGAGCTTGGTTAGACTGAGAAAGTTCCGTCACTCATCTCGCTCACGTTCTTCCTCTCTTCAATCTGCTGATATCTCACTCAGAGCTTTATAGATATACTCACTCTAAGTATCTGGAACGCAGAACTTTATAAATATACTCACTGTTAGCATCTGGTACTCAGAGCTCTATAGGTATACTCACTGTTAGCATCTGGTACTCGGAATCTTATAGGTATACTCACTGTTCGTATCTGGAACTCAGAGCTTTGTAGGTATGTTCACTGTTAGCCACAGCATTATACGTACTAATGATAGTACCACAGTCGACAACTCACCCGAGAGTATGGCTCAACAAGTCAATCACCTTGCAATAGCACCGCTCCGTGATTTGCCGGCGGAAATCTATGTCGTTATCATGGAGAGGATACCTGACTTCCCCTCGCTCAACAACTTCATAGTTGCGTTTCCCAGGATGGCTCTGATCTTTAGACATCTCCAAAAACAGATATTCATCGGTGTCTCAGATCGTCTGGTCTGTCTTTACAGCTGCAGAAGATCATTACTGCAATCATGATCCTTCGGGAGAAACACCCAGCAACTCCTTGCCCGCCAAGAACTTTCTTCAACCGGTATTTAGACCAAAAGGACCAACCGGTTGATATGATGAAATTCGACGATCCCATTGGAAATCTTCGTGATATTGCGCGGATTACGGAAAGTATTAACGAATATGTAAACTCGTTTGCGCGGAGGCGGATTTTAGTCCACAACRTGAAATCCATACCGGTCTCGAGTACAGAGTCTTACCGTGTACGTCGAGCTTTCTGGCGTTTTCAACTCTGCTACGAGCTCAGTCATCCAGGAGGCTCTGTAGACGTGAAACACAATGACGAGGCGCCTGAGAGGGGAATAAGAAGGTATGTTGAGATCGAGGGCGTTGTTCTCAGGCCTTTAGCCATGAAAAACTGGCTTGTCGGTCGTGGGAAACCACAAGCACCACTATTGAGGGATTTTCTTCAAACATTGTCTTTCTGGGAGATCGAGGAGATAAATGTTGCCCGCTTCCACCTAACGACCCAAGTCAATGCGTTCCAGCGCAAGCGTATAGCAGGCACTCCAAATGATCTGAGGAATCAGAACTCACTCTTACAAAGATTGGTGATGGACCTCGATAACTGGCATACTGATCCTGAATTCTCCAGAGATCATCTCCTAGTTACCACTCTGCGAGTATTTCAAGGGAATCCTGCTCTGCGTCACGACCCGTTTTGGCCAGGAAACCCACTGGAAGTAGCGTTCAAGAACGTCGACCCCAATACTCTCAACGGACTCAACTACGAGAAAGCACAATGGGGATGGTGCATGTGGGACGTTCATCGACTTGGAGCATGCGGTTTCCAAGGTTTCGATATTTTCGAAGAGGCTTGGAGTGGGAAAACGCCCCCAAGCGACTTCCGGTGCGTAAACGACATCGTTGCTGCTCAGTTCAGCGCGATTGACAACGAGCTCTCTTTACTCTTTCGACGGCAGTTGTACAAGGAATTGCAGGCTTATGAACATGGAGAGCACATGAGACGAAGCCAATGGCTCATGAATTGGGTTCGCACCATTGATCCGGACCTGTATCGGCGGTGGCGTGACATCTGCGAGACGACTCCATTCAACGCATACCAAGCCCAAACTTGTTACCTAAGGGCGCTAACCTTAAAGAGAGAAGTAGATATGAGAAGGCACGCTCGCCATCGGCCATAAAGAGACTGCGCTGAGACTAGGCTTGGAAGAATGGGACTACCTATGATACCTCACCACTCTCGCGGACTAGATTCTGGCATGTAATGGCTGATCTGATCGTACATGCAGCTATAGGCGAGCTGAGAGGGCGGTGTGGATCTCTTTGYCGTTGTTGACGACTTCGCCAACACTGCAGACTCGGTGGATGATCGTCTTTACCACTTCCAGTTCTCTAGAGGGATGACTCTACTGAATGACTCGTATCAGCTATTCGAGCCAGTAACTAACCCAATGCAGACGAGGATTACCTCAAAGTGCGACATGATCTGACGGAAGCATGGTGTGACTAGGGCTTTTCTATGTTTCCCAATCAACAATCGACGCCTGCAATCCCTGCTCTTCCTGCAGAAGCGTTGTCCCAATTCGCATTCGAGTGGCGTGCAGGCTTCTCCAAAGAGGTTGAAAATCGCCGCCAAGCTGGCCAGTCCCTTGACAGCGAAGATTATATTAACCGCTCCCAGGTCGCTAGAAGTTGGTTGGCGGAAAACTTTTACGCTTATCACAATTTCTCTGCATTCTGTGAGAGTGTGCTTGGCTGGTCTTAGGACAAGAAGACAAGCAAAGTGCTCAGCACTCAGCACACCATAGCAAAAGCAGAAAGCTCAAGCGAGGGTAGTAAGCTTAAGACACTGGCTCATAACTCAAGCAGTCTTTTTCAGATATTCATTCCTGTTGCTAAAATCGACTTTAATCTTATGGGAAGCGTACCGTTGATTTGCCGCAACGAAGGCTGCAACCCCTGCTTGCCCCAAAACCCGAGCGCCAGCCGTATCGACCCAGCGGAAGATGTACCTATTGAGTGTGACTATGGCGACGCTGACTTCAGCATCTCTAGTTTGAAATGGAAGATGAAGCACCCCGGTGGGGATAAGAAACATGAGACGGTTTCAGACAATGAAACTGGGGATGATGATGCCTCCGAGGAGGAAGACTTTGATGATGTTCAAGAGTCTGGAATAATGCACAATATGTTCTCGGAGTCTATCCAAGCATAGAAGAGGATCCCGAATTACAAGCTTCGGATCAGAGGGTCCTCGGTTTAGAAGCTACGAAAGCTCAAACCAAAGCTGTTCCAGGAGCAAGAAAGATAAAATCAAAAAGACGCTCAGGAGACAAAAGGACAGAAAGCTCAAAGATTTCGCTGATGTGCAGTCCGGACTTACTACAGATGGTTTTGCTACCCTAGCAACTCTCCAGGATCTAAGGGTGGTCCTCGGCCCCCTATGTGCTTGACTCAGACTTTCATACGGTTATCGAAGCCGACTATATTAACATGCCTGATCCTACCGTGGAGCTTAGCTCCGACCAGTTGGCCCTGCTGCGGCAGAAAGAAAAGTTCCACGTAGGCAATCTGATAGCCACTTCGGGAAGAATGTTAAGACCAAGTGAAACCCCGGTCATCCTCGACTGGGCTCTGATAGATTGTACCAATACCACGAGAGAATACCCTTTGCTTCAAGGGAAAAGGTACAAGATCAAGCCCCAGTAGATCTCTAAAGGTTCGAAAAGTGGGAAGGTTCCTAGAGGATATGAGCGCTCATGTTTCATGCTGCTTACTCTCGGTGACTTTCAAGGGACACGAATCTCCAACCACACCCACCACACCTACCACAGATGAAGTAAGCACTCAAAAACTTACGCGGCTTGTGAGAAATCAGACCACACGCCTCCAGAAGCATTGAATGCGAAAAGATCCTAGATTACGCAACAGGACCGTACGTACGATACAGATCGACCAAAACGCTCCTCGCTGTCAGAGTACCACACCCGTTATCGTACGAGTCAATCCCGAGAATGTTCCATCCGTCGACGTACCCCGAACCATTCGCCATCTCCTCGTAAGCATCGACGTGCTCAGAATCTGTGTCAAATGCTCCTTCCTGACTGCGTTGAATCCGAGTCTCGATACGAAAGAAGTTTTAAGAGCGCTTCAACAAGGCTTCACGATCGATCTTGTTCGTAAAATACCAGGGTCCACCAATAACGCCTCAGCTGAAGTCTTAAACACCTTTCCAACGCCCTTATAAGAAGGCACGGTCTCCGCGTAACAGTTACACACCCAAGAACTAGGACTGCACAGTCTAGTCTAACTCCAAGTGCATGCCTACTATCCCGCGAGATGATAGAAACACTGAACTCAAAAAATCTAACAATCAATCAGAAGTAACAAAGCTCTCTATTACTAAACCCAGAACCTATACCAACTAATTAGGTATTCTATTGGCACCTATTACCAACGAGTATCACAACTATCACCCAATGATAGAGAGAAGCTAGCAGTGCTTACCTTATACCTTTGRCTAAGTACCTTACACAGAACAGATAGAGGTGAGTTATTAGTTCTCCCTACTCTTCAATCAGTCTCTTTACTAACCATCAATAAGAAGTAACAACAAATAAAGCTTTTGATGTAATCAATCAGAATCCAAGATCTACATTTCTGACCTCATGATCAAACTTGTAGAGAAACCGCAGATTTAAAAAGGTAGTCTAGACAAAGCCCACAAACAACCCACGCTACAACCAGAAAATCAAAATATCATGTGCTAGAATAATAACGTCTCATCCCAAGTCTTCACCACAAGAACAGAATGATAATGACCGCCGCCGACAATCCTAACACCTACCATCAAAACCCCTAGCGTTAATCTGCCTCTGAAGACAGTCGATGGATCACAGGGTGCTTCGTCGTTCTCAATCGTGCGGGATCTTGCTCGTTCCTCTTAGGATGTGCTTCTCGCAAGTCACGGATGGATAGATCATGAAAACTACTGCAGTCGGCCTTGAAGGTGTTTGAAGGGAAGGGGGATGAGGTGGTGGATTGCATTGTTATGGCGATGTGAAGGTTGAGTAGGAGGAGTGATCTGCTACGTGCATCTGCGACATAACATCGAGGGTGATGGCCTTGCTTCTGTTGGGGGGCCGGTTGTTGTGGATTTGGTTTGGTTGCTCAAAGAGTACTTTCGTAGCCACAACATACGGAAGTAGATAAGTCCGCGTAGCGGAAGAAATAAGTATCTTTTACCATGCAATGAGAGGTATCCTACTATCCGTGGGGTTTTAGCCGTTCAAGCCTTCTTAAGTAGTGAGCATGATAGCTTTAGAAGTTGTAACCTGAAAGCGCTTTCGCAACATGCCCCCGCGCTTCTGACTTCGAATATTGTATGGTATCTGGTTCGTGAGGGTGGTTGTTGGGTGCATATGGACTTTTCATGATTGGAAGAATTATTCTGGACGATGTGGCTTGAAAGGCAAATGGGAGGAGAGTTGGGAAGGTCATTTAGGAGATGAGTTGAAGGAAGAGTTTCTCCATTTGTGTTTCGACTTAATGTATTGAGCGGTGCTAGATACTACCCGTGTGGGGTCTTGGAGATTTCCTTGGTGTCTATATAGTACCATGTAAAAGCAAAGCGGGTCGGTGCCATCACATACTCAAGACATTGACAATGGACAAGGTCCTGTCCGCGATGACATCCTTTTTCCTCCATACTTTTATAAGAAAGTAACAAGAACGATGACGCAAGAACGATGACCCAAGAACGATGACAAGGTCCTGTCCAGTATGACATCCTTCTCCTCCATTCTTTTGTAGGAAATAGGTGTGACGACAGCAAGGACCTGTCCAATATGACATCTTTTCCTCCATTCTTTTGTAGGAAATAATAACGATGATAAGGTCCTGTCCAGTACGACATCCTTCTCCTCCATTCTTCAATAGGAAATAATAATAACGACGACAAGTTCCTGTCCAGTACGACATCCTTCTCCTCCATTCTTTTGTAGGAAAGGCACATCTCGTCAACAAAATTGCGCCAATACATGACCAAGGGACCGACCGCTCGCTGACCCGCTCATGTTATGTAAATAAGATACCCCGAGAAAGCGCTTTGTCCAACGCGTTGATCTTCCCAACACCCAAAGTCAACATGATACCCTAAACACCTGCCTTCTCAGGTGGAACATCCAAATTCCAATCGATCACACCATCGTCACCATATCTCTGCTTCAACCACTCATTGGTCTTTCTGAAGTGTCCACAGTCAAACTGCGCCACGTATTAGTGTTGATAGTCGAGAGTATCGGAAATGATGACTTACGAATCCCCTTGCAGCACTCAAAGGACTAGGATGCACGCTCTGCAAAACACAATGCTTGACCCTATCCACTTTCTTCAACCTGTTGGCAGCAGGCGTGCCCCAAGCCAAGAACACTACGCCATTGGTCCTCTTCTTGGCAACAATGTCAATGACCCTCTGCGTGAATTTCTCCCAGCCGTGATTGGCATGGCTGTTGGCTTCGTGTGCCCTAACTGTCAGGCAGGCATTCAGTAGTAGCACTCCCCTATCAGCCCATGGAGTAAGCAATCCTCCCTTGTTGGGTGGCGGAGAGAAGGTGTCGTATTCCTTTTTGAGTAACTTGTAGATGTTCTGGAGGGAGGGTGGAGCGGGTGTGGGAGGGCGGACTGAGAAGCAGAGACCATGGGCTTGGCCGTGGTTGTGGTAGGGATCTTGGCCGAGGATGACAACTTTGACAGTGTTGAGTGGAGTGTGGCGGGACCTAAGCGAGTTCAGTCTGTGTAAATGAAAGTGTTGAGACGATTGTGTTAAAGGMTTACCATGAATACACGTCTGCAGCGGGTGGGAAAATTTTCTTCCCAGCTTCATGCTCCTTCTTGAGAAAGCGCTTCAATTCCAAAAAGTCTTTGCTAAGCAAGTCATCTTTCAATTGTGCTAACCAACTCTCGTCTAATGACTGGATCTCCAAAGCCAGCAAGTCTTTTTGCTCTGGTGTCAGCTTCTCGACCCATTTTGCCTTGTCAAATTTGGGTACAGGTGTTGAAGCTGAAGAAACAGTGCTGGCGACGGGGAATACAGGAGCGGGTGTAGTGGTAGTGGTAGTGGATGGCTCATCTTCAGTAGCTGTAGGCGGAGAGGAAGAGACGGTGGTAGAAGCTTGGGAGGAGATAGTGTTAACAGATTTGACAGGGCCCGAGGGCGAAGAGAAGAAAGAGGTTATGGAGGCATTGGCCTTAGGTTTCTTAGCCGTGGACGTAGCAATGTCAGCCGCTTTACGCTTCAGAGGTGTGGTCATGACCAAGGTGGATGAGGTTGGGAATGAAAAGTGTTGAAGTGGTGGGTAAAGTAGAAGAAGAGGGAAATATCCAGTATTTGTAGAAGTGATGTGACGTGACAAGGTAGATGCCTTGGCGCGTGTTAGACGCGCCACCTTAGTTATCCGCTGTCAATCCACAGCCCAGGAAAGCTACGTAAGATCTGACGTTAAAAGGATCCAACCGGAAGCTATGGCTTCAGCAGTGAGCGAGGGTGACCAATAGTCCATCAGCACACATCTATATTAATTTGAAATCTTCTTTAACGCTATTGGAGGAATATTCGAATCGCGATTCCACAGTGTCGGTAAGGAACAAGCGAAGTGGTGGAGGCGCCCCAAAAACAGTACCATGTCCTCGCCTGACCACTCAGACCATCTGAACACCCCGCTTCATGTTTCGAGATAAGGGTGTTAGTGGCGTTGGGAAATAACCAGGACCGTGTGACATTGGAGAAAGCGGTCATGACAGCCGGGCATCGCTCCGTGGCTTTGGTACCACGAGATAAAGGGAATACAGTATGCTGAGAGATGCAAGATTTGACCCTTAGTGCTCAACACATGATCATGATATGAGTTATCCAAGCTGTACTAGCCTAACCAAGCGTGCCACCATTCCGAAGGTCGATAACACTCCTTGAATCCCCCATATGTAATTGATCAAGCCGTCGCCAAATTTCCAGGGTTAAGGCAGATATGTTCAACACATGCGTTGCCGTATGACGAATCATGCAAAGACCGTCTCCTTCCAATCTCACGGGGCAGTCTAGGCCTCAACAATTATGTGTTATAAAGCGCTGGAAAGACCGTAGAGCTCTTCACGTCAGTCTCCCACATCGTATACGCTTTTGGAAAAGTAGGACCAAATCCTGGGATCAGCTCGGTCGGCGAGTGTTCCTTCCGTGCTAGGAAGACCGTGTTGCCGCTAGCCTTAACAATATCTTACACGGCTTATTTTTCCTACTCTCGAGACGGAGCGCCATTTAATCTATGGTGCTTCAGCCCCAATGCTGTAGGTGGGGTAATCGGAGCACACGTGGCTCACATTTCATGACTCAGGTTTTTCGTGAAGGGGTGGAAGGATTGACTAGCATACCAACCTTTACCATCTCCTGCCCCATGCCAAGGGAGCCGTCATCCATTCAATATCCGCGGATGTAGTTCAGTATCAGCTGCGACTTGCCCGCTCCACCGGGCACCCACACCACCGGGATCCGTACGTCTTCGACCCCCTCATCTTTGTCTTTATCGCCGCCACCGGCGAAGGTCGTCTTCCACATCCAAATGCGGAGGATAAGATGATGCAGCCGACGGACCTGTTCCGAGCCAGATTTCAGGTGAAGTCCAAAGGATGCAATGCGTGCTTGCGCGGACAACGGAGTGAATAGCCTTGCGTTGGATCCTTATGACGTGGCCAGCATGCTCAATAGATACCTTCGCTGGCGGTGTAAAATCATCGACAGTGATAACTCTGTTTCATGGACGAGCTCATTGTTATTCGCGCTTCAATAAATGAGATACACAGCATACCTATACTGTTGAAATCTTACTTTCGTAATTGGGAGTTATGATCGCCCAAACTCCATATCCCCTATCGCAAGCCCATTATCTCTGATAGAGATGATAACTAGCCTATGCCTTTTGGCATGTGTTTTGGATGCGGTGGTCGGGGGCTGCTCATATAGTTTTAGCATCCCAAGCTTGAACACTAAGGTATGTATAGAGTCTTAGGCTTATGAATTATCGATGGAAGGTATATGTTCGGTTCTGCTGGTCAATCTTCCTCATTCCGGCCCTGCTAGCTATGGTGGGTCGAGCATAATGCGCAAGTGACGATGTGTTTTGATGGCAACAACTACATTGTGAAGCTAGCAGCGAACCGAAAGCTCCCAACTCCTTTTGCATGACTGAGACTCCATCTTAAATTCTGTCTTCTATGTTAAAACCCGCCGATGATCATCCGTACCTCACATCCTACCGCATAAACATACAAGCATAATACAAACGCCGCCACGGACGCAATTAACCCACCAGACCCCATGAAACAACCACTCGGCAAATTCAAACCACGCCCGTAATCCTCCTAATATTTCTCCTCGGCCCCTCCCCACCCACCACAACCTGTCCCTCCTGCTCCAAACTTCTCAGCGCCTCCGCAAACTCCGTCCCCTCAACCTGCGCACTCCCCTGCTCCCCAATCCTCCTAAAAACCTCAGCATACCTCGCGCTCCCCCCACCCCTCGTCATCTCATCCAACAGATCCGTAATCGCCTTCTTCAAATCCGCTCTCCTCCTCCTTTCACTCGCACTCGTCCCCTCCGTCAACAATCCCATATCAATCAGTCCAGTCCGCGCGTCCGTCGCTGCCTGCTTCAAAGCAGATTTGATGAGGCGAACGGCTTCATGCACGTCGTTGGCGGTGACTTCGGAGGAGAGACGCATTTTGGCGTGGGCTTCGGCGAGACGGATCATGGATTCGAGTTGGCGGGTGGTGGCTGTTATGCGACGCTCGGCGGCGCGGACGTCTTCACCTAGTTTGCGCATTTGGACGTAGGCGGTTACTAGGGCTTCGGCGGCTGGTTGGGTGATGCGGGGTTGGATGTAGGTACGGGCGTAGGAAATATATGAGGTGAGGAATTCGACGGGCTGGAGAAGTGGTTAGTCTTCTCGTGAAAAGGAATCAGCAAAGAGTGCTTACGAGAATTTCTTGACTGCTGGCGTTTTCGGGGTTGTCTTCGAGGTACATACTTACGAGATGTCTAGCCAAGCGTCGATCGGTCTGCTCATCGACTTGATCGAGCACGAGGTAGACGAGGTCGAAACGAGAGAGTAAGGTTGGTGGCAAGTCGATGTTCTGTGGGACTGGAAGGTTGACATTGTACTTGCTTCCGATAGGGTTTGCAGAGGCTAGGATGCTTGTACGAGCATTGAGAGTCGTGATGATTCCAGCTTTCGCAATAGAGACAGTCTGCTGCTCCATGACTTCGTGGAGCACGGAGCGAGTCGAATCTGACATCTTGTCGAATTCATCAATACAGCAGACACCCCCATCTGAAAGTACCAGAGCACCAGATTCAAGGACTACTTGCCTGGTCTCAGGATCACGACTGATGTAGGCAGTGAGACCGACAGCGGAAGAACCTTTGCCACTGGTATAAACACCTCGGGGTGCAATTTTGTGGACATACATCAAGAGCTGGGACTTCGATGTTGAGGGATCACCACAAAGTAGTACATTGATGTCTCCTCGATACTTGGGACTGCCGCCTTTCTCGAAAGTCTTGTTTGTCCCACCGAATAACTGTAGTAGGATTCCTTTCTTTACGTCGTCCATTTCGTACACGCTCGGTGCTAATGATCTGGACAAAAGCTCATATACGTCGCCTCGAGCAGCGGTAGCTTTAATCTTAGCTTCTTCCTCCTCGCTAATCTTTCGAGTTTCTTCTACGTCGCCAGCGACTTGCTCAGAAAGCTCTTGTTCGATTGTGGAGACATCCTGACCTAGCCGTCTTTTATCGACCTTTTGGATGTGCAGAACGTCAACATAAGTCTTGAACAACGCTTTTATGGTTCTTTGCCTTGGATTGATGCGGACAGGATTACTTCTGAAGATGCCAGTGACTTCAATGCGGTCACCAGCTTTGCAGACGTCAACGAGCTCCTCGTAGGCACAAAGGGAGACTGAATGCGGCGTCTGGCCGTCTGGCACACTGTCAGGCGTCTCTTGAAGCTTAATGACCTGTTTGTCTGCAAATTCGCAGCGATTATGGATGATCTGCATGGAATTCTGAGACTCGCATGCCTGGCGAGGACATCTTGTTGGCTCCGCAATTTTTCCTCTGTCAAGCGATACATTGACGGCATGATTGCAAACCTGGCAGCGGAAGAAGGCTATGATCATCGTTAGTCCCTACGCTTCGACAGATCACTGGGTTCGATTCCGTACCTGTCTTCATATCTGGTATTACGGGAGTAGTACGGATGACAAGCCCTTTGATGCTGATCATTTTGTCCATATCTAAAAATAGTCAACATTGTGTCTTAGATTGATCAGGGGCTAGTCATTACCATTCGGGTTCAGCTCTCTCATATTCACGGACTTATCAAGCCCAAATGGTTTGACTTTATAAATCTTAGTCTCAACTTCTTGCACTAAGTCGGGTATCATGGCTTGCGAATCCACATGTCCGTTGGTCTCCGAGCTTGGGACTGGAGGCATTGAGCTAGCAGGCCTCGATTGCCGCTGTAGCTGCTGTCCAGCCCGCAATCTTTTCATTTCCTCCTCGGCTTGGTCTACAATTATGTCCTTGATCGCTTGATCCATTAAGGGAATGATCTCGTGTGGATAGGCTTGTAATTGATGCCAAAGCTTGACTGTAGAGGGAAATGCTTTGAGGTTGCGCACGTCAAGATTAAGTCCAGTGACACCTAAGTGGCGCATATCATTCAACATATTGACATATTCTCTGTCGTTGCCTCCACTCCCGGGCTCCGAAGTTTCTTCTTCTGTAGCCCCGTCGGCCCACATACGATATTTCTTTTGGTAACCTAGCAGGAACTCCTTGAATGTTGACATAGTGTCCTGAATTGAGATGTTCGTGCCCCAGATAATTCTTGTAGAGGAGCCTCCAATAGCATCAGCCTCGGAGGTATTCGGGTCAATGTTTGAAAATGTAGCGGGATCTGAGGGGTCATTTTGGATCGGAACGCCATTCTCATCAACAAAAAGCCGACGTCGACGGCCAGGTGTAGAACCAGAGCCAAAAATATCTGAGTGAATATCTCCTCGTCTAGAGTTGTTGAGAGCTGAAGAGCCTGGCGCGGATGCTCGTGATGATCGCACAAATAGTCCACTACTGCTTGTCGGTACATTGGGTTCTTGGGCAGCATTCATCGCGCGCGTAGGGCTTGAGGAAGAGGCATATCGAATCGGCGATGAGTCTGACATCATTAGCCATATGAAAGAGATACGCAAGAGGTCCCGTACCACCTGGTGGTGCTCTAGGGGTACTGTCGTTGATTGATGGCTGCTTCAGCGGAGAGCTGATATTCATGTTGGCGTTGCCATTCGGGGCAGCCGCTGGTGATGAACGGAAAAAGAGAGGGGATGAGGATGGCACATTCTGGCGTGCTGCTTGCGGTGTACCTTGCGATTGGGCCTGCTGTGATCGACGAGGAGCAGGCGAAGACATTTTTGCTGATGTTAGATGGTGTCTATCTGGAGTTTGCGGATTTCTGGGACAGACGATCAAGAGAGACGCGTCTTAACGCGTCGCGAAAATCAATTTATTACGGTCGCCTAAAAAGCAAACTACGCTTTTTCGACTTTAGATGCTTCCCGTAGCCCTGCAACTCGAAATTCCTAAAAGAACGAAGCATTCATTAATTTAGTGTTTCGTAGCCTATCTAAAACAGACCATTTTACACTTCGGGAATTAAATACACAAGACTTTTCCTGATCGATGACAACGTCATCCCTGCTATGCCATGCCATGCACAAATGCAAGTCGGATATCATCGCTGTAATGCACATTGCTCTAAACACGCAAATGGAGACAGAAAGTGGAAACCGAACCAGAGCAAACTGATCCACCTGTACAAAGTTTGTATATCGAGCTCCCTTCAGCAGTAGAGCGAGTGATGTCGGAGAGTATGCTCCTAGTTGAGGGTTATTAATTTTAGGTCGAAGGTCAGCTCAGAATTTCCAGGTATGCCAGCGGTTCCTTTCTTGCCGTAGGCAAGATCTGCTGGAATTGTTATTCGACGCTCGCCACCAATTTGCATGCCTGGGATACCAATATCCCATCCCTTGATGACAGACCCATCTCCAACGGTGAAGGTAAATGGTTTGCCCTTCTTGTTGGCTAATCCGATTGTTAGTTGTCAAACAATCTAGAATAGGGCTTAAAGYCGCTTACCATCGAAGACTTTGCCGTCTTTGGAGAGCTTTCCGATATACCTCAAGCCCACCTTGTCGCCCTTCTTCGCAGCACGCCCTGAGCCGAGCTTTCGGTCATCAATCCTGACGCCTTGCACCGTCTTCAGGCCTAAGCTAGGTTTGGGCTTGCCCTCTTCCTTCTTGGTTTCGACCTTATTCTTGTCTGTATCAGGTTTGGCGGGACCTTGCTCCAAGTTCTTAGCAAATTGAACCTTCTTGTCTCCCTTAGCAGRGCTGTCCTTAGCTCCGGYAACAGTATCCTCCTTAATCATATTTTTGTTCTCAGCAGCTGCCTCAACGGCCTTACCAGCATTGTTTTTCAGTTTTTTGAGCTGCTTCTTACTAAGCTTCGTTTCTCCATTAGTAGCTCCATTACTTGTTGGCTCTGTCTTGAGTGATTTCGCCATGATTTCGTCTAGGCTTGCCGGTGCCTCATGCTCGGATGAGTCTTCGCGCACTCGCTTGTTCTTGCCTTTCTGAACCGGCTCGGCTTTCTTGACAAGCTTTGGGACCTCTTCTTCGTCTGCTTCTTCTTCAGAGCCAACTTCAGTTATGCGAGGGTCTTCAAGATCGTCCAGCTCATCGCTCTCCTCATCATCGTCAAGTTCATCCTCGTCTGGAGACATATCGTATTCATCCTCATCATCCTCGTCATCGTAGAGCCCCCGCGGATGATTGTGACCGTTGTCTGCTGGAATAACGTAGTTGCCAGTGAGATATATTGCATGAGTACCGGAAACCTTGAAGTAGGCGCGCTGATCTTCAGGGATTGTAATGTCAAGCGGTTGCTGGTAGTTCTATAATAATTCCGTAAGCGATTGACCGGGGATATATATCTAAGATACTAGAGTGGCTTTACCTTCTCTGAATCTAGAGTGCAAAGGACTAGCTCTTCCAGTCCATCCACATCTTCACTGTCATTCTCACTGGCATCATCTTCCAAATCCTCATCTGTAGCCTTGCCCTTGCCCTTGTCTACCTTTTTGGAGATGCCATTGGTACCTGGCAAACCGTCTATTTCCATTTCATCGTCGCTGTCGTTCTGCTCCGCCAAAGCCTTCATCATCTCCTGCACGGCGGCTTCCTTGCGTGCTTTCTTGGTCTTTGATGGATCGCTTGGCCCGCCGTTCGCTTCCTCATCATCGCTCGAAGACTCGTCGTCATCCTCGTCATCTTCGTCTTCCGAATCACCATCGGCACCCACCAACAATTTACGGAGATAACTAGTCTCATCCTCCGAATCCTCCGAATCGTCTTCCTCGGGTCCAGCTGGATCGTAGACAACTTTCAAAGTTGCTCGAGCAGGGGCATCGCCATTGACAGTACCGGTGTGCTCGGGGGTCGCACTTGGATCAATTGCAGCCATAGTAATGCGGAACTGGGAATTTTATAAGTCGTTATCCGACTAGTTGGATGAAATAAGTTGTAGACTTACTGTCGCTGGGAAATCGGCAATTGCTGGGATCATAACATCGCCAGCGGGGACCTTCAGTCCGTAGACTGCAACGGGCAACATGCTTGACATAGTAGCTCAGCGAGCTTGGTAGCAGCAACGCCGATTGGGATTTCGGAGGAAAATATTAAGCTTGGTCTTCCACTATGATCAGAATTACCAAGCCTATCTCTGCTTTCTAATAGAATGCAGTGATCAGGCTGTGTTGTGACTAAGGAGTGGTGCTGTTATAGAAAATCCGAAAAGTTCGAATGGAAACTTTCTGTTATCGGGGCCGTGTATCTAGGTATCTTAGCGCTCAACTAGCGTGTCTTCACCGTTGTGACGGCACCAGAAACCAAAAATGGAAGTCCATCTTACCCCACAACCCGGGCCTCATCTGGATCCTATCTCGCGGTGCAGGTCTTAGGAATGGTACCTCACTATACTCGTCCACCCAGCAGGGAATCTCTGTGCCGGCAGTGACCTCAGTAAGGTTAACATAGGAAGCCATGGGCTCAAGACTCGAGGCAAATTCCTCTGCTGTGCGCAAAAGAATCGAGAAGCACAAGTTCGAGGATGAAGGAGGAGAGGAGTACGAATCGTCTAAGTTTGGTGGTTTCAATGACTACTTTCGAAGAAAGAAAATAAAATTACAAAATCTGGATGCTGAAACGAGGGCCTCGTCCGCAAACAAACCTCCTATCTTCAAAGGCGTGGTCGCCCATGTCAACGGATATACGCAGCCATCGCTTAATGACCTACACAAACTGATAGTTAGTTATGGTGGAGGATTTATGCAATACCTAGATGGCAAGACTACAGTTACCCACATCATTGCAAGCAATCTCACGCCAAAGAAGAAAGTCGAATTCTCCAAGTACCGCATCGTCAAGCCAGCATGGGTTGTAGACAGTATCGAAGTTGGCAGACTATTACCATGGGATGCATACAGAGTCGTTGACGAGGGAATTGGGCAGCGAGTGTTGGGCTTCGAAAATGGAAGCGTGATAAGTCAGATTAACAGCCTGCCTCTCGGTTATAGAGATCAGACAGATACTAGCTGGTACACAGCGCGAGTCAAAGACGTTGCCGACAAACTTAACTCACGCCATCGTAGTCTTCCGTCCTCCAGCATCGAGCTTTCACCTGTGAGTAGTGGGGATACCGAGCCTCTGGGAGCGCCTCCCGAAACCGAGGATCATCAAGCCAGGTCCGATGGCCAAGGCGATCTGTTATTCGATTCTCCTCAGGGTAGGAAAACAAACCAAGACCTTGATATGGATGGTTTGCCGGCTATCGATGATCCACTATCAGAGTCCCAAACGGACAGTGTTCTCGAGCAAGAAACGAAAGCCAGTCTCGGGGGACTCAATACACAAACCTTCGCTACGCTCAGTCAGCAAACGCCGTCCGAAGAGAATGCGTCAGTAGAAGACTATATCGATAAAGACGTTCATAGGTTTCAAGCGGATAGTGGTGGAGACATACCATCCATGGAAGAAGCTGTGCCCTTTGGTAGCTATGCCTTAGGGAGAGACAATGCAGTGAAGCTTGGGCCTACAAATGAGGCTGGACCCCAGCATTCTTTGCTGACGATTGAGACTCCGTGTGCACAATCTGATGTTGTCGCACGACACTCTGAGCTTACTCCCCATGGCCTTGATAGTACCGAGGCAGTCAGTCCAACCAAGCCCACCGCGGAAGAACACAATGCTCAACTCTTAGCTGACCCCAGAGTATGGAAATCTACCGTTGTAAACCCCAGATTCCTAAAACAATACTACGAAGAGTCACGCCTACATCACTTGTCTGCGTGGAAAGCTGACTTGAAGTCACAACTCCAGAGACTGGCAGCAGAAAAGACACTGTCCCAGAAAACCAGAGAAAAGCGCCCTCCTGGATCAAGGCGTTATATCCTTCATGTAGATTTCGACAGCTTTTTCGCTGCTGTTTCCTTGCTGAAATTCCCCCAATATGTGGACAAGCCAGTCGTCGTCGCCCACGGAGGGGGCTCAGGCTCCGAGATAGCAAGTTGTAATTACCCAGCTCGCAAATTTGGCATCAAAAACGGAATGTGGATGAGACACGCTCAGAAGATGTGTCCGGAACTCAAAGTCCTGCCGTACGATTTTAAGGCATATGAAGATGCTAGCCGCAATTTTTACGTTGCTATCATGGACACAGGTGGGATTGTGCAAAGTGTAAGTGTGGACGAAGCTTTGCTTGATATTAGTGCTCAGTGTATTGCTGCGGGCGGTCATGATGGTAGGGGTGTTCACGAAGGGAGCATCTGGCGCGAACAAGCCAAAGCAGAGGAGATCGCAACCAGTTTACGAGAGACTATAAAACGGAAAACCGGCTGCGCGGTGTCCGTTGGGATTGGAGGTAATATACTCCTGGCGAAGGTAGCTTTACGGAAGGCGAAGCCCGCTGGCCAGTATCACCTAAAGCCGGAGGAAGTCTTGGACTTCTTGGGAGGCTTGACGGTCCAAGAGCTTCCGGGCGTTGCTTACAGTATAGGTGGCAAGTTGGAAGAAATTGGTGTCAGATTTGTCAGGGATGTACGTGAGCTTTCTAAGGAGAGAATGATTACGACATTAGGGCCAAAGACCGGAGAAAAGATATGGGACTATTCACGCGGCGTCGACCGCGTTGAAGTTGGAGAGCAAGTCGTTCGCAAGTCTGTTTCCGCAGAGGTCAATTGGGGAATACGATTTGTAACGCAAGAGCAAGCCGAGGAATTTGTTCAAAGTTTGTGCGAAGAGTTGCACAAACGTTTGGTGAACGAGCAGGTGAAGGGTAGGCAACTCACGATGAAAATCATGAGACGTGCCGCTGATGCCCCACTGGACCCTCCCAAGCATCTGGGACATGGTAAGTGCGACACCTTCAACAAGAGCCTCATCTTGGGCGTCCCGACCAACCATAAGGATATTATCAGCCACGAAGCCATTTCAATCTTGCGTGGGTTTGGCTTCTCCCCCGGTGAGCTCAGAGGACTAGGTGTCCAAATGCAAAGACTTGAGCCTCTCAAAGGTCCAGTTGAAAATCCCCAGGATAGCAGCCAGAAGCGTTTGCAATTTAGAACCTCTCCTGCTGCGCCGCCCAAGCCCACATTACCTCGAGATGACACCGGAATCGATGACATCGATAGTCCGCAGAAGCCCAAAGTACCACCAGGGCCTCACCCTGCAGCTGCCTTTTCGAGAGATGTATCGCCAAGTGGGAAACCCCGTAAACCACTCAATACGCTGGGAACGCAGTTCGTCATGCCTACGCAGGTAGATCCTGAGGTTCTTGCTGAGCTTCCCTCCGACATTCGGTCAAAACTGCTACCCAAGCAGAGCAACAACAAGCTAGAAGAGACTGGTGATCAGATGTCAGCCGCCAGATCTCGCTCTAACACTCCCTCTCTCCCACCAGACGTCATCCCATCGCATTCCCAACTCGATCCCGAAATACTCGGCGCCCTTCCAGATGATGTCCGCGCCGAAATCCTAGCTTTCTACCGCAAATCTCCCCACAAACCCTCCGCCCAAGCAATTCAGGCCATTCTTCCCCAATCACCCCGCAAAGTTCGCACCACCAAACTGCCCAAGAAACTCACCACTCCCACCAAAAAGCGTACGGGCCTCCTCTACCGCACCAAACACTCTGCCTCCTCTTTCTCCACCCTAACCCAATCAAATTTCGTGTCCAACTCCCGCCCATCCTCCTCTTCTTCAAAACTAGGTGCTGAAGACACCTCCACCGATATCCCAGACGACTTCCTCGCCGCACTCCCCCCCGACATCCGCCGTGAACTCCTCGCCCAAGCCCGCCGCGATCGCCTCCAGAAAAAGGGCGGCATCGACTTCACTTCCTCCACACGCAAACGGCCCCCTCCATCCGCCCATAATAACAACCAAGCACCACAAGGCCAACGCACACTTACGCTCCCGCCCCAACCCCGCAAACCAACATTCACGGCAAAAAAATTTAGTACGTTGCCGGAATTGAGAGAGGCGGTTAGTGCGTGGGTTGAGGAGTTTAGAGAGGAAGGGCCGTATGGGGAGGATGTGGATGCGTTGGTGAAGTATTTGGAGAGGGTGGTGAGGGAGGAGAGGGATATGGCGAAGGCGGTGGCGGTTGGGAGGTGGTTGGGGTGGGTGGTTGATGAGGTGGTGGAGGGTGGTGAAGGGGGGGTTTGGGGACCGACGGTGGAGAGGGTGAGGAGGGGTGTGCAGGAGGCTGTTAAGGGGAGAGGGTTAGGGGAGGTGGTGTTTTGAGGGATACTTAGGAATGGTAGGGAAGATATTGTGGGGGAGTTTGTAGCATAGATACCCTTTAGTATTTGAATATGTCCAATTTATCGTCGCTGAATTATATTTGGCTTTCGTGCCTTGCTACGCATGCAAGTGTGGCGTTTTACACGCAGTGGTATTTTATCCAAGAAACCCTCCAAAAGGTGGTGATTGCCAGTTTTAACAATGCTGGCTGAGCTGAATGCGAGCATTCAATGCCGACCGATCGCCCGGAAAGAAAAATCACGATGGCCATTCGTCCTCAGAGCCTCACAAAGTCCTTATTCACCCACACCTCCAACACCCTCACTCCACAGCACTCAATCCCCCCTCAACCCTCCACCCCCACCCCCCATCCCAACCCTCACCCCAAAACTAACCGCCACCGCAACCACCAACCCCACACACAACAGACTCGGCCCCCATTTATCATGATACCTCACCGCCCTCCTCCCCTTAATCATCCTCACCCTCCACAAATACAGCAACAAACAATAAATCAAACTCGCACACGCCACAATTGTGAATCCCCACGCACTCGCTAGCGACAACGCATCTCCAAAGTTTAGAAGCGTGGCGGCAATGGAGCCGAGGATGATGGAGAATTCGAGCCAGGAGAGGAAGGTGCGTTCGGCGGCGAAGAAGACTTTGGGTTCGACCCGGACGGGGACGTGGATGCGTTTTCCTTTGGGGGCGCGGAAGCGGCGGGATTCGAGCTGCGTGGAAGGGGGGAGGGTGCTGGGGATGGGGNGGGGGTGGGGGTTGGGGCGGGGAGGGCTTTTTTGAGGCCGGCAGTGAGATAGGAACCGAGGAGGGAGAGGTGGTGGGTGAGGACTTTTTGACGGTAGTGCCATCCGCCTATGCGTTTGGCTTCTTCCATGTCGTCTTCTTCGGAGTCGGAGTCGTAGATGGGGTTGTCGTCTGGGTGGGTGATGGGGGCGGCGGCGATGCGTTCTTCAATGTCGAGGGTGTTGGTGGGTTCGTCCTGCGCGTCGGTGCATTGAGCCATGTCGTATTGTTCCATGGCGTCGCGGGCTATGCGAAGGCGTCGGATGTCTTGATCGCTTTCGGCGCTGTCGTCGCCGTGGAGGGTGGGGCTGCCTTGGCTCTCGGTACGGCCTTCAGAGGCTTCTTCAGTTTCGGAGTCGTCTTCGGAGTCCTCGATGTCGTCGCTGGTGGAGTAGTTGGTTGATTGGGCTGGTCGTTCGATGCCGAAGCGGTGGGTGACAGGTTTACGTATGTCGACGTCCATTTGAGGCATCCAGAACGGGAGGAGGTGGATTCGAGAAGGGAATAGAGTTGCAGTGCCGTGAATAAATTTGCTAAATTTGGGCACGGCTTCGACGAGATGACTACCTATGAGCTCGCGAACCCATTCGGGTGGTTCTTGGCCAGCTTGGGTTTGAAGCTTTACTTCTAGGACGGCATAGGGAAAGCGCTCGACATCCTCGGGGGGTAATTGAGGGAATGGATGGTCAATGCCAATGTCCATCCGACGCCAGTTTTTGCCGGCTCGATCTCTACCATCGAGATTATCTTCACGTGTCATGGTCAACTCTGTATCTAGGGATATCCGTACTCGAGCATCGCCTGGTAATTGGAAAGCAGTCCGGTTGTAGAATGACCTTGTGACGGGCACAAGTCGCCGAGTAATGACTCGGTATTGTATTTCCCGAGCTAGCTGTTCAAGATCTCCAATCTCTTTCTCACTTTTCTTGCCTTCCTTCCGCATTTTTTCAAAGACGCTCTCAACTTTCATCTTACCGCTGAGGAAAGCATTCACGTTCTTCTCTTTCAATGAGAAACGGGCCTTGACCGACTTCTCTCCTGTCCAATCCTCGCGATGGGTTTTCCTTTCGACGAAGATGGTCTCTGTCTCCATACCACCGTACCATCGCAATCGGATCGCTTCCGCGCCCTCTGTCTTCTTCAACCGCCCAGTATATAGCTCCCAAGTCTCAGGGTTGTCATAGTAGATTGAGGAGATAGCTGAATCTTTTGCCTCGAACTCTTTGCTTGCATTGAATACCAATACAGGAAGATGCTTCTACATGTCAGTGTACAAGTAGCAATTGACTTGTCAGACGGACCTTTAGGATGATGAGCTTCAGCTCTGTGATGTTATCTGGATGTACCCAATATTTGGTTGTTTGCCGAACGAAGTTCTGTTGACCGCCTCCAGCTGCACTATCGCCAGTGACAGGATTGCCCCTAGTCCGCACCAGATCGTAGAGCTTAGATAGCTTGACAATGAAGGCGTCGTAATTATCCTTGAAGAACGGTTTGGCTTTTAATCGTGCAGCAAAAACAGGCTTAAGATGCCATTCCGTTTGTTTCTGTATCTTATTAGCACCATCGCAAGCACTAAAGGCCGTATATTCTCACATCATGTTTCTTAATGATTTTCTGAAAGCCAGTATAATTTAGCTGCGTAAACTTCGCCAAATCGTGCACATCAGCAATGATATCGCTCAGGTCCTCTTCTAAAAGCATGAAATCCTCCTCCGTAGGGACATCGTCTTCTTCAGCATGCCCGGTATTCCCATTCGGTGCAGGCTTCGGCCCCCTCTTGTCTAGACGACCAATAACATCATTGACTTCCTTCTCGGTGACTTTGATCCGCCTAACTATCTCTCCCGATTTCACCCTTTGGAAAGTAAACACCTTATCGAGTTCGCCTTCGAGCTCTGCAACAAAAGCTTTCTCATCTTCTTCTGTCCATGGCCTTCTTTTCGGGTGGGGCTCTTGCGCTGTAGGATCATGTTCATAGGGGGTTTTCAGAGCATCCTTCAAGTCATCGTAAGCTATGTAATAATAGTAATAGTCCTTCAACAGCGACGTTCGTAGTTGTTGGCCAAAGCTAGACGGGTGTGGTTAACAAAGAGCTGAGATGCATAGAGGCGGGGTTCTTACTGCATGGTTCCCGCGTAGGATTAGGCTCGCCTACCCAAAATCCTTCAATGCTGGGAAGACTCTGATACAGGTACTGGAAGTGACATTGAAGCAACAGTGGTACACTCGTAGATGCTATTGCTTTTGCGGCGAAAGACAGCCCTATGAGGAGTCAATCGAGGGATCGTCTCAAATATCTCGAATTTGATATGGGTGACATCTTTGCGTTGATAAGGGATCTGATTGGTCAATTGAAACACGTGGGAAGTTCGCCTGAGCAACTGCACATATTGCATATGTCTAACACCCCATATCTACTAGCATCATGCACACCATGTCTTGGGCTTTGACGCCACGTTCCATTGACTAATGAGACACTCTATACTACACAAGATACCTTACTCACGATGGCTTTGCTATGCTAACATCTAACCGACCAATACTCCACGCTGTCAAGAATACAGCCATTATACCAGCGAAGATTGTAATCGGCTTTCGGTAAGCCGCGAGGAATGGGTAGTCGTAGGTGACAAGTATATCTCTGTCTCTCGATTCATCTACCAAGTTCATAGCCGTGAGTTTAAGCGTGGTCCTGCCAATCGTGTCCATAAAGGTCTTGTGGGAAGTGATCTCGCTGGATACTAAAGGCATGGGGCATTGATACATCACGTTCCTGCAGCCGGGTATGTTAGAGTCCACGTTGCTTACCGATAAAGCCGATGACTTTCTCAGGAAAGGCGACTTACGTAGCGCCTTCAGGCAAGATAACACGCAATTCTACCTTCTCATACGACAATCCCTCGTTCATCTTAGGGCCCTCCAAGAAAGGCACCTTGAGCACGTAGCCATTTCCTTTCACCAGTTTTCGGAGATAGTTCTTCAAGTCCCCATTCCATCCAATACGGAAGCTATAGTTCCAGCCCCCAAAAATGGGGTATCGTGGTTTCAATTCAAGAAGCGCTTCACGGGAATTGCTCCTGTAGCGGCTTGTAGAAACATTTCCAATATCATCCGTAAAGTATGGATCCACGCTTCCGACCTTTAAGGGTACTGTGAGCATCTTCAATGCGCTTGTGGGTGGGTTGTAGTATTGTGTGGATGCCCAGGTCACCCTGGAGAAGTGGCCATCAAGATGAGCACCTTTGTTCGTGAGCCAGTAACGCTCCTCGGTAGCTATGTTCCCGCCCCATTGACTGATCTCGATGTCTCGTTCTAGCAACGTAGCATGGAGGATTGGCTTGGTAAACTCGTACCGCACGCTGGCTTCCTGCTCAGCGCCGGCAGGAGTGTTTTCGTAGGGCCCGTAAATAAAAGTGCTACCTTGCCGCTCAGGGGTAAAGGTGTAATCTGGAATTTCGGCGGTTGGGAACTTGATCTTTGTCTTTTGCTTCTGGGTCAAGTATGCTGAGGGAGCGTACGTTGAGAAAGTGTATGCGAGATACTGCTTGTCTTGCTGTTTAATCAAGGCTGGGAGGGGTGTGAGAGATGAGAGAACGTGATAGGTTATAGAAAGGGTTTGTTGAGCTTTTGGAGCAAGAGGGATTGGTAGGGTGACGCGGTAGAATTGAGTGGGACTAGCAAATACATCAGTCGGGACTGCACCGGAGCCTGAAGACAGCAAGCACGACACACCTGTAGGGGTCATATTCAACGACTTCGCTCAGGAAAGCGGGCTTCTCGGGATCTTTCTTGTCCCTAACTTCCAACCCTCCCACTTTCCCAATCACATCTGCCTTGAACGGTATGTAGTAAATATCCTGCTCCTGCCCATCTATATTCTCTATCACGACATTGACAGTCTCTTTCACGTAACCCTTCTCAAGATTGATGTTTCGCAGGAGGTTGGCGTTCTTGAAGACCTGGGGCGGCTTGAAGTTGTCTGGCAGAATTTGATGTGACGAGAGTGGTTTGGTCAGACTTGGTTCGGCGGTACAATATGTTGACAAAAGACACAGACAAGCTGTAATCGATGTTAGAAGTCTCATAATTGGATTCGATTAGCAACATTGGCCTTTCGATGGATCCTGATAGCGCAGGTGAAGCGGAATGATAGAGCTGTCCTCTTTGCGCCAAGACATACTTAGCCCTAGAACTAACCCTAATGGACAAAACAGTTTCGTATTGGCCCGCTCAAGCAACTAGAACGACAACAACAACAAGGAACCTTTTGTCGGCAATAACTATTATGTCTAGCTTTGCGGGATATCGCTCAGCCACGATGTAGAAGTAACTTATGAAACACTTTAGGGGGTCATATCAGCGTCTGATCGCACAACTACCGCCTGCCTATTTACAACAATCTTCCTTCAGCTAACTTCCATCCCGTGTCGTTGATTCCAAATCCTTATTTTGGGAGAACGCTTGGGCTGCTCTGACACATGAAACAATATATATGGCATCTTTCCACCTTGCCTCCCGTGTTTAACAAAGTGCTGGCATGTCGGTATCAGTGACAGTGGTCCCGGAGGCCTCCACTTAAAGGGTTCAAAAATTGTATATCAGACTTTAGCAATTGAGCTCAGCCTGGACTCACATTGCCTGCGATGACATTCCCGGCTGGAATAGCTTTTCTGTATTCGAACATTACGTTCGACTCCTGACCGTTTGATACAGCACGACATTACCCTTCTTAACCACCATGCTGTCGCCGGTACTGCACTACAAATGCATTATACTAGCCTCGGCTCGTTAAGTACTACCCACAACTAAGCCTCTGAGAAAGCCAAGGCGTTACTACAAAACTTCGTCTAACGTTTGCCCCTCCAGAACAGCAAGCGAGGGCGAAGCAAGCGTCCTACATACCGTGACCACAGCTCAATGAATTTGAAACCTACTAGTATTCCAGAGCAGCAATGAGACACGTGTTACGGTTGCCATCCTCATGGAAGTTTGTCTTCGAGCTCTCACTGAGTACGAAGAWCTTWATAYCAAGAACTACTGACATCTAGACTGGTATGATCAGCCTTGTGAAGCACTTGGATCCTCTATTATGGGCTACAGTACCTCAGATTGTTCTTGTTCCATCTACTTGCAAAGACAGAAAATGCCTGTTAAGGCTTATACATTAGTTTGCTCTTTGAAACGTTCTGAAACCACAAATTGGGGCCATTTCTGAGCCACTATGTATGATTTGTACTACATTCAATCATTAGGGCGATGGCGCTACTCTGACACTATAACACCCAGTGTTTCGTTTTGTGTATCTTTTCGATGAACGTCATTTTCTCGGGCCGCCTCAACAGTGTCGTTCTAGCAATGGCACTTACTATTTTTATAAGCCTGGGGTTACTTTGCAAACCAATCGCATGCAGTGACTCCGAATCCACAGCTTTAATTCCCGTCCCGCTGCTGCGCCCGTCAGCTCTGGTCCATTAGCTTGCAGTAAGAGATTACAAGGCTGCGGTAACGGTAGACTCACGTTTGCCACTCATTGCCCCCTTCTGAATCCGCTCAACAGAGAGCTAGGGGTATTAGGACAACATATATATAGCTAACAAAGTAGGTCTATACGGAAATATTCAATCACAGGTACTTCGTTCCTTTCTCCAATTTAGTCCGATTTGAGTACGAAACCTTGCACTTGGACTTTATTTGTTCTACGACCCACCTCTACCTATCATCCTTACCGGGCACCAGACCCAACATGTTTCAACTTAAGAAATCAGCTGTCCTCACAGTTCTAATTCGTCTGGCGGCAGCCCTGCCACGATTACCATCCCACATTGCAGCTGGCCTTCAGTCTCGTGACCTGCCCGCGGGCGTTCCAGCCTGCTCGACTAATGACCCTTCGTACTCGACTGCCACGAGCCAATGGGCCAACGAGGACGGCCAAGGTTACTATGCCGGCTCTGATTGTAATGACGGTGGCAAGGGCAGCCAGCACTGCTGGTTTGTCATTTCCTCTCAAAGTCGATGTATCCATCACTGTTCAAGTCTAATGGTTGCTGCATTTTTAGGACGGATTACTTCCTCATCGGTGCCGTAAATTATTATGATGGTTGGCAGCTCAGTGATTCCATTGACTGTGGCAGTACGCAGAACTGCGCGCATGCCGAAGCAAGTCAACAGCAGAGCTGCACCACATTCGGCTGGTCAGCTACAGCAACTATCTCTACCAGCATCGAGGGCGGTATTGGTGATACCTTAAAACTAACTGATATATATACAATAAGTGGAGGGTTGAATGGCAACGTGCAAAATTGCCAGCAAACCACCAATACGGAGTACGTCTACAAACCTTGAATCTACGCCCACATATTCCAACTGATGGTAATAACACGCATTAGTACTTGCCAATGGGATGACATGGAGTGCCACTCTATCTGGCAGTCGCCCATGAAAGTTCAAGTCCTAGGATATATACGCCGCTCATGCAACACCGCGAGAGACGGTGAGTTCATTCACCCTTTTCAATCAAACATAGCATCTCTCTCCATACCTTTGACCCTAGTAGACTGATTATCGCCTTCGGTGCTTTGCCGTTAGGGACCAACATTCCCGTAGACCAGCAGCAAGCCCACCGCACAGACGGCTATTATACAGTTGGCATGGAGGACTTCAMATTTGACCTCCCGACTGCTAGCACGATTCTTGGTTGCGCGGCATTCTGCAACGAGACCACGTATCCGGATCCGGCCCCGGGACCTGGGCCTACTCAGTATCCCTGGCAAAGCTCCTAGGGTTTTCAAGGGAATCCACTATGGTTTGAAATTGGTTCGAGGGAGGACAATGGGGCAAACAGAAAAACAAGTTCACCTCTGATATTCTAGCTGTGGGGAAGCAATTTGCGGTAGATGTGAGATATAACATTGGCCATGTCCAGACACATTGCACGTTTCCTGCGAAGTGACTCGCTTATGGTCTTGTCTGGCGCCTTGTAAGGCTAAATTGACTAGAAATCCGCGCCTGGCTGCCTTGAGTCCGTCYGAATTCCTGGGTTGATCAGTGGGTGTAAGCTTGCGCTATCTCTACAGTCTCGTCCGCAGCGAAAATACAATTGCTTTTACAAACTTRAAGGTCGCGGGGCGTGAGTAAGGCGCTCACCCTTGTACATAGCTTCAAAATTCTGGGCCGATCCTGGGATTGAGAGCTTTTATTTAGGTTATGTGAAACACATGACTCGGTCAAAAAGCGGCAGTCTCGATCTGCCAAGACTTCAGCCCTATGACCTTACCTCCTAAGACCTCAACTTCGCTGGTTACAATCCGAGACTACCTTGTCAGAGATAATCTCCAGCCTACTTGATGTATTTGCGAACTAACTATACGAAATTCCGGAGTATCTGGCGGCCCGGAAGGGTGTTGATGCGACGGTTTGGTAGCTCCATAAACCCCTACATTATAGTCTCTGAAGAGGTAAGAGAGGCTGTCCAACATGGTAGGCCAGTAGTTGCTTTGGAGAGTACAATTTACACTCATGGTACGTATATCCTAGTATAAACCTAGTGGACGAGCTCAAGGTCTCAATAGGCTTTCCTCGCCCTGACAACACGGCTCTCGCCACGCATCTGGAATCAGTAGTTCGCGCAAATGGGGGGATTCCAGCTACAATTGGTGTGCTCAGTGGCATTGCTCGCGTAGGCCTATCGGCAGAGGAACTCATAGAACTTACTACATCTGCTGGAAAGCCAACGACTATGAAGGTTTCGCGCAGAGATCTACCGTACATTCTAGGATCGGTAAATATCATTTCCTTACGTATCCTTGTTTCTTTTGCATACTAAGGGGGAAATTGGTTGATTAATTATTCATAGGGTTATAAGAGGTTGAATGGGGGAACTACGATAGCAGGAACCATGGTGCTGGCCAAATTGGCCGGAATCGACGTTTTCGCCACTGGTGGTCTAGGAGGCGTACACCGGGGCGGAGAAAGCTCCATGGATATAAGTGCGGATCTTACCGAACTTGGGCGCACCCAAATGGCCGTAGTCGCTGGTGGATGCAAGAGCTTTCTAGATATTCCACGCACATTGGAATACCTGGAAACTCAAGGCGTGACTGTGGGCACATTTGCCGATGGTCGTGATGGCAAAGTGGATTTCCCAGCCTTTTGGACGAGAGACAGCGGTATACCGAGCCCTTTGACAGTAAAGGATGAAGAAGAAGCCGCTATCATTATTGGTGAGTACCGCTTACACAAGCCCTGGGCGCTCCCCTAATGCGGCCGCCACTGCCCAGTTTGACTAACTAGATATACAATATAGGAGCCCAGAAGGGATTGCCTCTTGGTTCAGGGGTATTTTTAGCGAGCCCGATACCAGCTGATTATTCTATTGCTAAGAGCAAGATGGACACTATCATTACCCAAGCAATACATGACGCGGAATCCAGCGGATCGACAGGGAGCGACAACACACCTTTTGTGTTGAATCGAATCTATCAAGTAACTAATGGCGAGTCGGCCAAGGCAAACAGAGCTTTGGTCGAGGCGAATGTTGCTCGCGGCACTAGAGTAGCTGTTCGTCTTGCTGGTCTGGACAAAGTTGCCTTTGGCACCAATCGGTGAGACCGTAGGATGATAGTGTCAAGGTTTGTAAAGCTAAGTCCTGATATGCCAGGACCTACGAAGCTTCTGCCCATGACAGAGCAAATACTCATTGGACAGGTTCCAGTCCCCCAGCCGCCTTTTCACAACCTGAGGATCCTCCAGCCGTATTCTACGGTAAAACACTTTCCAGCGATGCAACGGATGTGATAGTTGCTGGTAGCCTAGCTATTGATCTTTCATGTGACTATCTACCTACAAATACTCCTGCTGCATCCCACCAACCGCAACCCCATACATCAAATCCAGCTTCGGTACGACAAAGCCTTGGTGGCGTTGGTCAGAACATCGCCACTGCTTTGCATTATTTGAAGACTTCAGTGCGCCTTTGCAGCAGCGTTGCTGACGACATAGCTGGCTCGACTGCCCTCCGAATGCTAGCTGACCGAGGACTGCAAACCTCTGGAATGCAAAAGTTGAGTACAGGTTTTCGTACTGCACAGTATATAGCCATCAACGACGCACACAAGAATCTTGTACTTGCCATGGCAGATATGAAAATTCTAGAAGATACGCATGGTGATTTTGACACTCTTTGGAAACCACAGGTGGAGGCCTGCAAGCCAAAATGGCTCGTTACTGATGCAAATTGGGACCCAGCCGTGCTCCGGAAGTGGAGTGACGTGGCTAGAAATACAGGAGTAAAAGTTGCCTATGAGCCAGTGTCTGTGATGAAGTCACGCAGAATTTTCCCTAAGAAGCATCACGGCTTGACAACCGTACCAAATAACAGTATCAGCCTGGCTACACCAAATGCTTTAGAGCTGGCCTCAATGCACGAAGCTGCGACTGTTGCTGGACTTTTCGAACAAGAGGATTGGTGGCATACAATTGACTCCATCGGGCTGCCCTGCTCAGGATCTCGAGATAAGCTTGTCTCATTGACTAGTGGTGCTCTAGTGGACCAGGGAATTCCACAGCAGAGCATTCGTTTGCTGCCATTCATTCCTAGCATCTTGACCACATTGGGTCCGCAGGGAGTGCTCATGACTCAAATGCTGCGGCCAGGAGACAACCGTCTGACGTCCCCCACGTCTGCACCGTATATACTATCTTGCTCGACAGACGGGAGTGACTTTGTTGGTGGGGTTTACATGCGATTGTTCCCGCCAGTGGAAAGGGTACAGACAGATGATATAGTCAGTGTCAATGGGGTAGGAGATACATTCCTGGGAGTCATAATTGCTGGTCTTGTCAAAGAAAACCCGAAAGATCTTGAAGAATTGGTCGATTTCGCGCAGAAAGGCAGTGTGATGACATTGAAAAGCAACGAAGCGGTGAGTCCGCAGATCTCAATGTTATACTCTGCGTTGTAAGATCTTAGAGATGGTAAAAGCAGATGGGATTGAAGGCCTATTGGCCTTTGAGGAGATGAATGGACTAGAGCATGGTGCACGAGACATGCGTATGGAGAGTGTCCGCCGCCCAAGCAGAGTGGATTCCGGTTGGGTCTCCGAGGAGCAAGCATGCCTTTTCTAGGACTGGTTTGCAATGGCCGTTTCACTCTCCATCGTCCATCGACGCCCAATATCTCCATATGAGCAACAACAACGTCTTGATAGAGGCCTACTGGAGCGGTCTGAGCAGCCGATCAGCGGTGTCATCTCTTTGTTGACAACTTATACTCCATAGGCCCTGGTCTTGTGTCTAGGAATTTGACAACCGCCGGCTTATTTATCACCATTCGCTTAGGAGCTCATTACTTCTAACACTGCCCTCATCCAAAACCTTTCTCGCCCCAGCTTCATCAACAACAGGAAGTCGACCTTTCCCATTCTGACCAGGAACCACTTTCGGATCTAACAGGCCTGTCTGGACCAAGACACTGGCTTGATCCCAGTATATATGTTCATGATATAGTTTGCCTCCGCGGATACATACGATTGCTACAAGTGCGACCTCGACAGATTTGTTTGTGGGCTCGATACCTGGCAGCATCCAAGGTATGGCTTGAGTGTGTTTGAACGAGACAAGCAGTTCATCAACCACACGATCTGTCCCAACGGTTCGAGAAATGAGCTTCATTTTCATCGAAGGCGGATTACCCGGGATGAAATAATCGCGATAGAACCGATGAAGATCCTTGTATCCAATACCACCTGTCATTGTTGGGATGTGATTTACGTACGGTTCCGCGATCATCGTAGCCATCGTGGCATCGGCATCCTTTGTTACGAATTCGACTGTTGGTAAAATGAAAATCAGCAGGGATACCCTACGGCTACTCTGAGTAAAGCCTCACGCTCAGTGTGATTCTCCCATATCCTCTCCAAATCTACTTCCATTTCAAACCCCTTCCTCAAGGTTGCCAACGTTCTTGACCATGCAAGATTCGTGGAAACTTTATCAAACTTATCAAGATCTTCTTCTGCAAACCCAGGCTGAACTTCCGGATATACATAATGCCGACATTTTGGCACTAGATGCTGAGAACCAGCAAGATGGACAAGAACATTATGATCATTTGGAAAGCCAGTAGAAGGCGCAGGCACCTCTGTTGGATAATATGCTATCAATGCACAAAGCTTCCACACGGGTTTTTGTGCTATATCAAGTACTACTGTAGCGGCTTCTCCAAAGGCTAGGGAAGATACGTTAGCGTATCAGCTCGGGCATTGATGCACCCAGAATCGCAGTGCAAGAGCAAGCGGACCTACTATTGCATAATTCTCACCCAAGGGCAGTGGATCAGAGAGATGCTCTATGGCGTCCGCGTACTGATTTCGTGATCTATTGAATTGAAGATATGATACTTCGAAGCCTTCTTCTCTCCATTTCTGCGAAATAGCTTCAACAGATGCCAAGTCTTCGGCTGTGACGACGAGCTTTGGACGAATCATGGCGTTTTGATCCCAAGAGAATTTCATACTCGCTGAGGTACCTTATCGAAACAATCGTATGTGTATTACTTCGAGGACTTTTTGTTGGTGGGGCAGCTCTAGGCGTCACTACTACAATCAAACGACGTCATCGTGCGTTATGGGGTTCTTAGCACAGAGTCTAAGGCACATATTCTCCCCAACCACAATTTTATATTTTCTATTACAGGATATGAGTACACAAAGGTCATGCATGCATATAGAGGGACTGCTATACAATGCGTCTGATGTTTGGCAGGTACTATGAGGAACAGGTATATATGTCAAGATCTATTGTTGCTGCTGCTGCCATTATCTTGGACCTTTTCGCGATTGCTTCGGTTTAGTTGAAGTATGAAGGGTCGATACTTTCCGCTCTTCTTCAGAAATACCGGAAGATCATCAACGAGGGATTTCAAGCCTAATGGTTGATTCTGCAGATGACTCCAAAAGAGGTGAAGAAATAATGTTGATGGATTATGAGCTCGCAATCCCAATTCACCCACTTTGTTTTAAAGAACAGGAATTCCTACTGTGAATTTCCAATCTCCAGGAGTGCGTTGTGGGATAAATCTGATTCAGGAAATGGTGGTTCTATATATGTGGTTTCTGTATCATCCTCCCGTGTTTCAACGACTGACACGCCACAAGGATCTATGAAATAGAGCTATAACATATACTAGCAAGACAACACAGAGAACATCGCGTTGCAATTTGATGTTGGTTGCTGTTCCTCGAACGAGCTTGCCAGCGTTCTCAACCCAAGCGGCTCGCTTCAGAGCTGATCCAGTGTTACGCCGCTGTTTCGAGTGCTGATCAAAGACGACGTCCTTCTCTTCCTCCGCAGAAGGGTCATCATTGGATCCAGAAGCGCTTGTCACCTCGATTTTGGAAGGTTTGGAGATACTCGTGGAAGAGTCTTGTGGTCTGGGCTCTGGCACAAGAGCCTGAGACTTCACGAGGCGTTCAAATGCACCTGTGATATCTGCTGATAGGTCCTCTCGTGACTGTAATACTTCAAAAGCTGTGAGACCCTTGCTGTCTAGCTTATCTATCGGCACATRAGAAAGGTCAATTCGTTGCATTATCTCCATAGTTTGGAGATCTGCCGAGTTTGCAAGTTCGTGAAGAAAAGTACCGTCCCTGAACCAGGGTACCTCCAGACTAAAACCATGATCCACAAGCATGTTAAGTATCGTGTGTCGACCCGCGGTAATAGCCGAGCGCACGGCCGTATTATTGGAGTTGTCGACGTTATTGATGTCCGCGCCTGAACCGAGCAATACCTCGACAACCTTCTCGCCGTTTGAGACCACAGCCCATTGTAAAGGGGTAATACCATCAAGGTCTCTACTGTTAGTATTGGCGCCTGCCTCCAATAACATCTTCGCAGGGCGCTCGTCGTTCTTGTAAGCTGCTACGTAGTGCAGAGCGGTTTGTCTCCAGCTCGTCATGGCTTCAATATTGGCCCCATGACGGAGGAGGGGAGCAATACAACAACTCCCACGAGCTATAGCGGCGAAATGCAATGGTGACCCTTGGTCTTGGCAGATAATGTTTGGGTCTGCTCCGTATTCAAGCAAGACGTTTACGACAGGCAAGTCATTCCTCTCTGCCGCCATGAAAAGAGCAGTACGACCGTTCGAGTCTCTGGTATTAATCTCTTTGGTAGACACCTCGAGTTCTATCTTCAAGTCCTTTCCAACAAGGCCCAGCACGATTCTCTGAAGCATAGTGAATTCGCGTCTTTCAAGGTACTCTGTGTCAGAAAACATTTCGTGGAGCTCGGTTTCGATCTCCTTGGGGAAGGACTTGGAGAAGACTTTGGCCCAAGCATTGTCTGCAGCCGTCCTAATACTTTTGAGAGCTTGCAATTGCGATTGCTGGGGCACTTACCAGTGTGATCGGTCTTTCTAGGAATGGATCTGCATTTGCTTGTAGAAGAAATCTACAAACATTGACTTGTTGATTACTAATTGCAATCTTTTTCGAGTCAGCCAACAAGACCGCAAGCGGGGCAAAGAAGCCAACGTGGAAATTTACATACGTGCAGAGCTGTGATACCAGATTCATAATGGACATCATGCGGAGAGGCTAAGCCATTTTCAAAGAGAGCTTTCATCTTTTCCACTTCCCCCAACCTCGCAAAGGTGAAGATGTCCGAATCGCCCGGAATGGTCCGTTGCATTTTAAGAGAGACAACAGGCCCAGCTAAGGGGGTTGAAGCCATCACCATCGACATTGCTCGTGCGAGGAACCAAGGCGGAAAGAAATATGAGACATATACCATTGGCTGAGACCGAAGCTTGCATGAACGTTCATCACATTGCAATCGAATAATCGGCAAACCTGAATAGCCAACGAAGAGTGAGCCGAGCAGCCCACCGAATGAGGATGGTGTCTGCCAATGTCGTTGCTTATGGCATCTGCAAGCACACCAAGGTGTGCAGGCCGATCTGCTGAAGTGGGCAGTCCTTATCCCTACAGCGGTGACAGCTGACATCTTTTCGGAGTCGAAGAGGATAGACCCGTTGTGAGGAAAGGCCCGGATAGCGCTCTTTCCAACCACCGGTGGCTCGTCCGAAGTAGGTATGCCTGCATCTATCTTGGCCAGCGAGCTATTTTGGCTTTGCACTGTCGCCGGTGTAGCGGTCCCACTTTGAAACGTACTGAYAGTTGCACTGAGTTGTTTAATCTCTGCAAGCTGGGCTTTGCTGGCTGTCTGTATCTCGCTTTGCAATTTTCGCTGCTCTGTAGCTACGTTGCCAGAAACTAGGTAGATCTGCTGCAAATCAACCTCGATGCGCGAGGACGTTGAGCTGTTACACCATCAGTATCGAGCCCATACATTGGACCATTGTTGTTGGAGCAAATAGCTTACGTCGTCACCGCGGACAAGACTGTACCAAGCTCCGACCTCAAAGAGTGCAGCTCGTCCCGAAAGGCTTTCGCCTTGCCTGCCACACGAAGCCATCGAAGACGCTTTATGTCTTGCGATTCTGGAGCAAGCGCGAAACCGTCAACCCAGTCAATGATCTTCTCAGCAAGTCCACTCAGCTTAGTTCTGATGCTATGGAGCGCCTGTAGAAATTGGGGATTTTGGCTGCTATGCGTAGTTGATAAGCATTTCTCAAGTTCCAAAAGGATGATGGTCAGATCAGAAACTTCATTTGCTAATGCATGTATCTGAGGTTGCGCATGTCTGATGTCTTGAATTTTCCGGATAGTCGTTCTTATAACACCAGCAATTCGAATGGTGGATACAATAACGGAGAGCGCATCCATTGCTTTGTCTGGCAATTAACCAGCTATACTCAGACTTCGATCCGGAGAATAAAGAGCATGAGATAATGGACATAGTTGGGCGTATCTCTGTCTATAAGTACAAAGCTGTTACCATTGATGCCTTAATTGCCTCTCAGCCTTACTTATCCACTTGCACGAGCATACTCATACGACTGGTCGGCTCGACTTTCCGTTCTGGAGTGCAGTGTAAGCAAAGAGCACCAGCGACTACGCTACCGGTGCCCAGTGAATACGGTAAATTCCCATCCATTGTAGTCCGCAGTCAATCCTGGCAGCTTGAGGGTTGCGAAACAGCTTCAGCATTTGGCTATGAGTGTTTCTATCCGATCAGGGGTGGGTGCAAAGATATGCCTTCACTGGAACGGATAAGCGGACTAGTAGCGTCACAGTCTTCGTTCACGTCATCGCGCAGGGAGGTATATAACCTGCTCTGGATCAAACCAAGCTTCAACAACAACAACAATATCCGCATTTTAAGACCAACAACAAAATCAATACCAGAATCAGAAATCCATTTTCCAACAGTATGGCCGACAAAGGACAACCACCTCAGATGACTGAGCAAGATGCTCAGAATGCGAAAGACCCAAATCATCCTGCTCACCCTAACCATCCCCATGTAAGCCCCGTGTCTCAAATCTGAGTATTGTCGAGAGGGGGTATGCTAATTATGATAAGCATGGCCAATGGCTCAAGAATGCAGGAAAGAAGTTTGGCAATGCAGCAATCTTTGGAGCTGGAGCAACTGCTGGCTCGGATGCAATCAAAGCCGCATTGGGGCAGTAGGAAGGTTGGCGCTGTTGTACCATAGTGGCATTATGGAGTGAACGATGGCAAGTGATAGCTTGATAACATTTCTCACCAAAGACATTGAGACACAGCCGCCATTTAATGCCCAGAATTCTGCTCATTGCGCTACAATGGTGCCCCACGTTCTGCTCAATTTTCGGACTATGTGGTGCCCTTATTCAAAAGACCCTGCGTAATAAAACTTTGAGTATAGCATTTTCCTTTGCCTTGGTCTTCGGGAAGGTATATCCAGTCGCCCGCGTATACGAGACAAGGCTCTGCGCGGTGGCGAAGACTTTCACTTGTGTTCCCTGCCGTCGACTGTCGATTAAGTCGATGATGTTGACATGAACTTTGTGCAGATTCTGAACAAGCATTGTTACCATAAACCGGATTACCAACACTGAGTGCTGGCTCTTACCTTCTTACACTGTGTGATGGAGGCTGGAACGGGACTGACCCGCAACTCTTGACACAATGCTTGCCAGTCCTCCAGCTTTCGACCCTGCTCGATGACGCCTATGTGCAGATCGAACTCAGCACGGAGGAATTCTGAATGTTCTCGCTTGTAAAGTTTGCTACCGATACGCCATTGTTTGAAGCTTGCTAATCTTGCGAATTCTTCGTTGAGAGGACGTCGTGGGTCTCTTTGAAAGCCCGGGAAACGGTCTAGGTAGGTTTTCTGCTGTGTTGATGCCATCGCGATTCGATACCGTGGAGGAGCCTTGGGAGTTGAAATAAAAGTGAAGCAGAGATCTTTCTTCATTGAAAAGCCATATTTTCACTTGCACAGCTACTACCCTAGCCTTGCAATCACATCTTGATACAGTGGCCAGTAGAACAGCTTTTTGAAGACGGATGAACGGGTCTCTGCATTGTGGCACACTTTAGGGGTCAAAAGTCCATGCCCGACTGATTCCAAAATGTATCATACCGAGACATTCGCTCAGGATCGACGCAGCGAACCATGATACGAATTACGCCAGGGCAACGATACGGTTATACCAAAGCCCAGAATACGAGATGATCGGGAAGGAGGCCAATTCTTTGTATAAGGCTCGCCCCAAGCGATACCCCATAACATGACAGGCAGAGCACTATGGGGCTCATCTTCTGGAGCACAGTCTCTGTAAGTTAGCCAATTTTAGTTTGGTAGAGGATCAACCGTGTAATCATCATTCTGATTGGTAGCAATGGTTGTTCGGATTTAGTTTGGCTTTGACTTAGAGGTCCCGCGTATATTTCAGTCTAATCTTGCGATGGACGACGCGTATTTTGTAGCACGGACGGATCTTGAATATCAATCGAAGACCAGACCAATCCGCATTATCCTTGGAGCAGCCGCAGAGATGGAAGATGTGGAATTCACAGAATCAGATACGGATATCCAGGCCCAATTGATCCTTCTTGCCGCCTCTCATCACAACCTCGAGTCTCTCCGTACGCTTCTTCGCACAGGTTCCGCCAATGTCCAGGATCCGGAGACAGGCTTCACCCCACTCCACGCAGCCATAGCTGCTTGTGACCCTACCTCAGAGAGCTCATCGCAAGCTCAGCATGGCTCTGCAGCTAATACGGTTCCCAATGGGCATATCAATGGCAACACGAATGGAGAACAACATGAAAACGAGGAACCTGAGATGGAAGCTGCAGTCAAAACTGTGAAGTTGTTATTACAGAACGGGGCTATATGGAATGATGTGGACAAGAATAATCAGACACCAGGCTGCATGGCTTTGAGATTAGGGTTGCAAGGACTCTACGAAATCATGGTCGATGCTGGGGTAAGAGCAGAGATCCTCCTTAGCCGACTGGATGAGTATGAGCAATTGGCAGATACTGGTGACAGTGAGGATGACGCCGAGGATGAATTAGAAGCACAGGGTGGGCAAGAAGCAACCTCGGAGTTAGCTGAGCAGCAGGAAATCAATAGCCACACAGAAACCACATCAATTGGATTGGCTACTACTGATCCTGACACAAGTCCTGAGCCTAAGAACGAAGACTATTTACAATCCACACTCCGCTTCCAGGATGGTAGAATACTTGACAATGATAAAAATGGTGTAATGATGGCCTGGGAAACGAACATCATGAAGCGCACAGCAGATTTGCTCGTTCCCAAGCCTGGACTTCGGGTCCTCAACATTGGTCACGGCATGGGCATAATCGATATTTTCTTCCAAGAAAAAGCACCAAGCTCCCACCACATTATTGAAGCTCATCCTGGGGTGCTAGCTCGCATGAAGGCAGATGGCTGGTACAACAAGCCTTATGTCACCATACACGAAGGAAGATGGCAAGATATGGTTCCGAAGATCACGGAACAAGGAATCCTCTTTGACGCGATCTACTTCGACACCTTTGCTGAAGATTACAAGGCTCTCCGCGATTTCTTTAGTGATTCCGTACTTGGGTTGCTTGAAGATAAGGGCAAGTGGGGCTTCTTCAACGGACTAGGAGCTGATCGCCAGATATGCTATGATGTCTACCGCAAAGTTCTGGAGATGGACTTGTTCGAAGCTGGATTCGATACTGAATGGGAGACTATTGAGGTACCGAAGATGGATGAGGCTCAGTGGGACGGTGTGAAGAGGAGGTATTGGACGCTAAGCGAATACAAGCTGCCTATATGCGAGTTCATCGGGTGAGATATTTGACAACAAATTGTTCCTCCTCCACCGCCCTCTGAGGGCCGCGATTCGTTCAGTCTCAGATGCTATTATCCGACGCTAGGTTGATAAATCTTGAACAGGCTGTGGGTATAGCTACGGGGTCCTGAAGTGATCTCAACCGGAATTCAATACAACCCGGAGCTACCTGACTGGACGTCTAGTCTTGACGATCAAGTCTTGCGGCACAAAGCTTCTGATCTCTCTACCCCGAAAGGGCATCATTGATTGGAAGAAGTCAACGCTCCGGACCTTAGCGTAAAATTGCAGTACTAAGACTGCGTCTTAAAGAATTGTCGCGTAAGCGAAGCGGTTATCCTTCCTACTATACTTCCAACTATAGTTATTCGCCGCAGTGCCAAACTAATTTATCTCCTAGTCGCGAGAAGGAGCACCACAGGCCAAGCGATCTTGGTCTTACTTCCTTTTCCACCCATAGCAGTCTCCAGCTGTTCATACATTGGTTCCATCTGAGCACCAATGTCGTCGTCCGTGGTCTTCCAAGGCCACTGAGCATCGATGAATCGCTTAACCCACTCAATACCGCAGTTCTCCTTGGCCCAGAAGTCCCGGTCTTTTCGCTCGTCCATCTTCTCTGCTGGACCAACAGCAGATTCATACTCGAGTTCAAAGTCGAAATATTTTTTGTCGAGAAAGCTCAATGGCATGTCGTTATTCCATTTTATCCTCTCAACATCAGTCCAATTTTCCCGGGGGAATGGGACAACGTCAAGCCATGATGCTATCGTAGTGAAGGCTCTCTGCATTGGCGAACCTTTCAATGGGAGGACCCTTTCGAAAGCTTTCGCAACGATCCTGTCGTATATCGCTTGACTCTTCTCCTGACCATTCTCTGCAAATATTGGTCTGCCGTAAAACCAGATAGCCACCGTACCTCCAGGTCGCAACAACTTTGCAAAAACGGACATTGCTTGTTCTGCGTGCATGAGTGGTATGCATTCTGCGACGGTCACTAGATCAGCCTGGCCGAGATCGTTGGTGTCAATCGCGTTGACAAGGTCTTCTGCTCGGCATTGCTTATAGATGACAGATGGATGATCAATCCGTTGTCTCGCGGTGTCAATGTGAAACTTGCCAGGATCACTGGCGATGACCTTTTGAAAACGCTTCGCTAGAACTTCCGCAACATTTCCGGGTCCTGTGCCAATATCGTGAGCGAGGGCGTAGGAATCGCTATGCCGCTTATGGTAGGCCCACACTAAGTCGTAGAACTTTGAAGTGGTATAGTCAGGCCTGTGAGCCATATAATTCTCCCAATCAAATCCAGCGCCGCCTTCGAATGTTTTGGAAGCGGAGTCGGACATGATTGTATATTGACCCGTTCTAAAGGTCGGTAGGTCTGATAAGACGTTGGATATATTCTACTCACCCGGAACCCTGAGCATACCGTGTTATTACAGGATCTGGCGTTATCCTGTCAAGTATTAACAAAAATATCATCTAGCGAGCACTTCACGACTGTGCGTTTCTTTTATACGGTCAATTCTCCCCAAGTGCGAGGGATTCCGTCCCACTGCACTAGGAGCACCATTTTAGTTGGTGATTAGTGCTCAGAGGCGCTCTTAAGTGCCATCCTTTCGCCATGTTACAGAAGCAGCGTTGAGATACCCAGGCGGGCCTCTAGCTCATTCCGTCCCTCCGTGCCTGTACATCTGTAGTAAAGACAGCTCAGACATTCTGCCCCGGGTCAGCCGAAGCTTGGGCGGAAGAGGTAGTAGCGTTAGCCGATATCAGGGAGGGGTAGCGCTTTACCAAGACACACCACAGAGCTGAACATTTGGCTATCCAATGAATGCCTGTATCGCCTCACCGCATTTGCTTACTATCCTGGCTAGCTGAGCACTAATATTCTAGATATCGGTGTACTACCATTATCCTCATTAGGACTATCGAATTCACCATTTGCCGGCGACCTCAGTTTTTACCGTCAACGCAACGATACAAAGGATCCGGCCTCACTGCATTAGCCACTTTTTACCATAGACTTTAGGTCGCAACCTTTGCGGCGTCAGCCACCAATAAGTCTAGACATGCCCATAGCACCTTTCTGCTTTCCTTCTATCGAAATGAAATGGCGTTGATTGGGTGACAGTCGTTTCTTAGACATGCACGACATGCAGTAGGTTTCGCGACAGGACAATGCGAATAGTCCAACCATCAAATCTAGAATATCATGAATGCCTCTACAATGATCATTCAGGCATCATGCCCATCGGTCCATCAATTGAATACCATATCCAATACTTAAGCAACATAGACGCGAAGAGTAGACCAAGTGTTGATGGTTGCGGGGCCACTCTAGTAACTTGGGTTCACACTTGTCTCCAAGCTTGAACCCTATCTGGAGTCAGGTGGTCACTAACAGCAGCGAAGATAAGTATGGTGTACGTTGTTCGGAGGCTGAGACTATGTGTATGTCAACCAGAACGGCATCAACGGAACAGCCCTGCAGGGCTGTGCCTAGAGCTGGCGAAACTGCCCCTGAAGATGCCCTAAAGCTAGGACGCTCGGGGACCATCCCGAGGGGGTCTTTGGGGGCGCTTTTACGAAGTAGACCTTCGTGAGTCCAGCCCTATTGGGCTGTCCGGTTGGCTCTTCTAGGGCCGAGCCCGGGCACTCAGGGGGTCCGTAAGCATACTCACATACAAAACACTGATGAGGTACGATATGGATACTCAATCCTTAAATCGAGAGCCATTCACCTAGAGGGACAAATGAGAAGCCGAAGTCGAAACCCTATGCGACTCCGAAAGCACGAGCATGCTCCAGGCGTCATGTCTTTCTAATCTGCCTTGGGGTTTGCACCTGATATCTCTCGAAGTAAGTTGGTCATACCAGATTTGTGGAGCTTCACTATTACCCAAATGAACAAATAGCATTACGTAATTCATATGCAGATTCGGTAAGGAACCACACAAGGTAGACACGAAAAATCTATGAAGTATGGCTTTAACGTGCCAAGAGTTGAGCTGATCCTAAAAGGGTGCCCAGACAGCACCCGCCTAGGGGTCCCTAATAAGGGGTTTCTAGCACCTCGTGCATGTACTGATTGGGGTCCCTTYGCCTAAACTWMCCCCCAGAAAGGCTCACAGCAGCCCGGAAACATCGATACCCTCCAGAGGCCATGGCTTTGACCAAAACAATTAGCGTATATCACGACTTTTCGTGTCTACAAAAGCAAAACCTATCGTTTACGCGTTGTGCATAAGAGGTTTCTCGGCTAGAGAGCTTCCTGGAAAATCCCACGATGTTAGGATGTTGACAGGAGTGGAATTTTACTGGTTTCGTTCCCTTGCTGTCGGAGCTCTGGGTGCACTCAGCACAGCCCCCTTGAAAGACATCGACTTCACTGCTGCCTCAGTTTATATGAAACCATAGGCCTCGGGTTCCCTAAGCGCACGATGAGTAGGGAGCCAAGATGAATGTGGCGCACGACAGTATTGTTGCGATGTGTGATGTGTAGCAACCAAAATCTCACAGGTTCACTGCGAAGCAAGCCAACGTAATTCATGGAGTTCCCATTTACATCGAGTGGATGCATTGACAGCTACAGAGTAGTTCTATCAAAATCGGCCATCAGTGTATCATGCTACGATTCTAGAGAAGATTTGGCGGCTCCCGCACAGGAAGGCTATCGAGACTTTAGATAACTGGGGAAATCTTCCTGTATCGGGTCACCCGAGGGCAGCTGTGAAGTTGATGTCTCTCAAGGGGGCTGTGTGGCACGGCTTGCTGCAGTCAGCACCTCATGCCTCTAAATGGTATAGCTCAGCAAAGGTACAAGTAAAGTGTCCCAGCTGATGATGTTCTACACATACTCAATACAGCACTTCAACTCTGACGTTGGGCAGCAGCTTCAACCTTTATTCCACCACTATGGGGGCGAATGTAAGGGTCAGCCAGCGTAGAGCATGAGATGATTACTTCCATTTACGAGGGGATATCTATACGTGGATGGCGGGATGCATGGCGAGAATGAACATCTTGGCATCCTGTTTAGAGGCGAGTCCAGAGGATCAAAGCAGCAACTCACGTCCCGGGTACCAGTCCATTATCTTCATTGCCCCAGCTCCGGACTGTGGCTAACGTTAGGGTAATTGCTGATAGTGTGGCTATGAAAGATAGCTACTTTGTACAGCGTTGTGCGCAGAGCACAGCTGTCTCCTAGTCCAGTCTACGCGGGATAAGAATTATAGATCCTTTGAATGGTCCATACTGTGTTCATACTACGAAAGTGAGCTGCCGCGGAAAGCTTTGAAACATCATAGTATTCGTCCTACAGCTTATTAAATAGTCGATCATGCGAAGTCTGAACGAACATAACACGCCTACATGATCTCCCTTGATATCCGTGAAGAATGGTAGAAACGGGTCAATCCAGTTAGTACAGTCAGTAGTATGTGTGTGGCGCCTATCTGGGACGAGGATACGCCATATTAAAATCGACAGGCGGCAAAGCTGCCGCGGCTTCAGATCTATGTGCAGAATCCACAAGATCGTCCCAAGGAGTGCCAGTCCACTTGGCAAATTTCTTCGGATCTAGCTTGAACTCCTTTCCTCGAGAAAGGTCGTCTGCTTTAAGCTGGGTCTTCGCTCCAGACTCCAGTAGAAATTTAGCGAACTCTGCCGCCTTCTTGTGATTTGCTGTTAAACAACGCCCTAACGGGGTAGGAGCCTTGGGATCGTTGAGAGTGTAGGGTATCTCTATGTCGGCTCCGTTTTCTATCAGGAGTTGTGCCAGCTCCCACGAGTAATTGCAACCAATCAGATAATGCAAAGCATCTTTTCTGACTGTTGATCCGTATTTCAGGAGTAGTTTCGCCATGCTTAAGTATGTTGGTTGTTCTTCAGGTTGGATCTGGCATTGGACCAAGGTGTGCAGCGAGGAGCCGTTCTTGACACTCGAGCCAGATTCCAAGAGAAGCTGGGCAATATCTTGCATCAACGGTCTGCGCAAATGCCTGTCTTTAGATCGAAATAATTGTCGTGCGAAAAGATAGTCGAGAGGGGTCACTGAGAGTCTGTGATCTAGGATTGGCTCTTGAACGTCCGTGTTGTGCTTCAGCAGCCAGCGAACAACTTCCGCGGACCCGCCTTCGATGGCTTCGGTAAGAGCTGTCTGAGGACCCTCAGTGACACCAATGCCCCTGCCCCCTGCTGAAGACTGGTATATATTGTACTCCTCACGTATTCGAGACATTGCCGACCAGATTTGCACAGGTACTCTTGAATCTCGATCTCCTTTGTGTGCAAGAAGCCGCAAACTTTCTCGGTCATCAATTGCTGCTCCACGACGCTCGAGAGTGTCTAAGACTGTAGCTTTGGAACCTCTGAGGTATGCAATGTGCATCAAAAAGTCCAATGGTGGTTGATGGACTCGGTCCAAGATCACATTCAAGTATTCGGTCTCTCCCAACTCCACTGCATCCAACATAGCCTGCTCAAGAGTCACTTGATCTAGATCAACCGTGGCTCTTTCGTTAGAGCTCTGTCCGACTGAACGCATGTGAAATACTTCCGTATGCTGCTTCAGTTGATTCTGTGAGAAAAACCCGATTCCCTCCTTTTCGCAGGACGGGTATCCGCACTTGAAGGAACGCTTATGAAATCGAGTGTGTTGATCTCTTTCCACCTTCGTGCTAAAGCCTATCCTGGAGAACATGCACATCGGACGATTGCATTTGAATATCCGAATGCCGTAAAGTCCCTCCATGATGATTTGGTGATCTGAATAGCAGACTAACGCTTCCCAACGATCGTACATTTCGTCCCAGCATTGTCTCAGAGTCAATGGCTCTCCGCTATACTTCCATCCTGGTGAAAACGATTAGCGTGTGGAGTCTTAAGGCCACTCACTGCGAACGATGCTCTGACGAACCCTCCACTACTAGCAAGTCTGAACATAGTGTTGAGGTACCGCAGAGTGAATGTGTTAGCTCGGCCACTTACTAGCGTCATTTGAAGACTTTAGGTGCTCTGAGAACTCCCGAGCGTCACTAGAATTTACGAGACATAATGTGTCATATATATGCTTCTCCTCTTTTTGGAACGGGTTTAGCTCCACAGCACCTTTGACTTTGGCATTCTTCCTATCGAAACTCGGGTTGTTCCTCCTCGCTAGAAATGTCGAAATTTTCTGGCACAAGCGCCTGAATTCTGCGGAGTCTGTGAGATCTCGGACGCTTTGCTTGACATGGTACAGCCAGTGACTTGTTGCATAAGCTTGCAGAACGCAGTGGCCTCGTAACAAAGCATCATCGAGCTCATCTTCAGATACTTTCAAATCGAAACAGATGAACATCAGATATGTCATACAGGTGTGGGCAATCTCTGTATGGGCAGTAACCTCGCTAATAAAAGGCCCACTGTGTATGCTGGTTAGGTATCTATCGATATAGATGTCAGAACGTCTTTTCTTTAGCACTCGCCCCATCAACTTACTCTTTGGCGGTAAAATGTACGAAAGAGACAATTTCACCTTCCACCTCGATGATAGGTCCACAAATTTGCCGAATATCCTGAAGTAGGCGGCGCTCTGCCACTAGATCATCGTCCCCTTCTTGCACCATGAGAGCTTGTATCATTTCTGTCTTCTGCAGAGGAGCCTTTGCGCATGCCAGCCATGAAAGGATTCTGCTAGCAAGATTTTTGTCCGGCAGCTTCATGTTCTCGATTCTAAGGGTGATACGCCCATAACTGCAAATGTCAGCCTCCTTCGTATACGGTCAAGCGACGATCAAGGACATGCATGTTCGCTCACTCACGCTTCGTCAAGGCCCGTGGGAAGGTGCTCGACCTCTTTTCTTATAGCCTCCAAGTCATTTTGGTTAGTCAAATGCTCGATTACGAGTCGTGCGTAAAGGAACATCCCTACTCATTGATAGATTAACAAAAGCCTGAGACCAAGTCGGGGACTGCCTGACCTTCTGCTTTGCTTGGGATGATCTGCACGAGGTCTTCCAGATTTGAATAAGTATCATCCTCAATATCGAGTGAGTCCAACCAAGCCTTGACTCTAAAGTCGAAGTACCTTTTGATGTCTTCGGCATTGTTCTGTCGTATCGGTAAGGACAGAGCTTTGAGGTGCAAGGCCGTGGAGATGTCCTTGTCTTCTCTACTACTAATTAGCACCTTCAGCTCGAGGCATTGGTTGGAGACTTGTAGCAGTCGTTTGAGAAGAAACTGTCGTTCCTTTTCAGCAATTTCGTCTAGACCATCAATGACGATGTATGGCGCTTCGATGCATTGTAAGAGGTCCGTGAGAAGCTGCTGATTATACTCTACATAGCTCTGCAGCTCGGTATAGTCATTCTCATATGCTTTGATAAGGGCTGGTCTGAGGTGTCGATGCTTGTACAAGAGTTGAAATATCAATGAATGTATGACACTGACGACGGTCGTCGTTTCCTGGTGCTGGAAACTTAAGAATGCGAAGAGTACAGTTCTTCCACTGCTTCTCATGCTCGCGATGAAATTGGCTGAGAGGTGCGACTTGCCTTTAGAAATTAATTGTGTTACAGCTGAATGGCGCTGCACGCGTTACTGACCTGCTCCTGGAATCCCAGAGAGCCATAGGCAAGCGGTAGACCTTCGTCGTCCGTTGAGCCACCTATGGAACTCCTCATGCTCCGCTAACCACCCACAGGTATTCTTGCAACGATCTCTTAATATTCTTTCTAGTTCCTCATCGTACAGTTGGGGCGATATAGAAGCCCTACAATCCCCGAAGTTCTGATTTTCTCTCATTGTTTCGTTTTGCTCGAACTCTTTCAAAGCTCTTGAACGTGCATCCCGAGCATCTCTGATATCAGCAAAGGTCACTTCGCGGTCGAGTAGCAAACTGTGGTTTTCGATACTGGCCATCACTACATCGATCTTTGCTGCATAACGGGGCCACAAGACCTCGAGCAATATTTTCCACCCTACTATTGTCAGACACCGTTTCAGTAGTTTGCCTTTCTGGACTCACCCTTAACTTGAAAGAGCTTTAGCAAGATCAAATAGAATTCAAGCATGTCTTTATAAAAGAGGTAGAGTATGTCTCGAATTCCCTTATTCTCAGGGAAAAGTCCAGCGCAAGTCTTGAATTGAGGAAGGCAATCTCCCAGTTTCCGCATCATTTTAATGACCTTGTCAAAGCCCTGGATGTAATTTCTCGACACCTAGTGATAATCAATAGCGATTCCCTTATATGTACGAAGGCCTACACACTATTATGAGAAATTGAATGGGTCCCTACAAGAGTTCAGTACAACTCTGAGAGAACAATKTATGGACTGGGCTACCAACCCATATTAAAGCAAGAACAGAGGGCTTGGCCTGAACAAATGTACTCAAGACACTTGAGTACTGTTCCAGGCAATCGAGTAAAGGCTCCATCTTTTTCATGTTACGAAGCTGTCTGCTCCTTCCCTGTTCTTCCTGGGTTTTTTGAATCTCGTTATAGAGATCATCGACAGTGTAAAAAGCATTGAAATCAAAGAGCTCCTGGTTGGCCACTTCACCTTGGAAGTCGCTAACAGCAACGTCAAAGTCTGACCTTACTGACGTCGCCGAGCTTGACGAGGGAGCCTGCGCCAGCATCATGATCGGCCCTAAGATTGCCTATAGCTCGCACGATGGTCTCTGAATCAACAAGAAGTGGCAATGGCTCTTATCTTGTATTAAGATCCCTCGGTCCTCTACTCCGTCGTTGAGACCTTGCAAGCGCCCTGCAGCCTTACCACAGCTAAATGAGGCTAAGTTCAGGCAGCTACGGTATCATCGGAAGATGCAAAAAATTTCAATGCTAGGTTTTAAGCTAGCGCAATGCATAACCGGGGAATGCAGCTTTCGGTGCCATCGATACGTCTTCTTTTACCTCATTATACCATAGAAGCCGATTATGAGAATATAATCTAGGATGATGGCGAACCTACTGACTGGATTGGAAGCAATGTCGCCGTCCTAGGCGGAAACCTTGATCCTGCTACCAGATTATATGACGTGAAAGCACGATGAAAGCATGGTCGATTAATGAGGGTATCTCTTGACGGGTATTAGGGTCACTTGTTGTCATTGGATAATGCTGTGGGCGGTCGTGATGAGCCCGCATGCGCATGACACTAGCCACTAGATGTATGGCTCCAACCTCACAGCTAGGAAAAGAAAATCTCGAAGAGTAACGCTGAAAATTATCTAAGAGCCGGATCAGCATGGCGTCTCAGTCTGCCTGGCCTTTAGTAGGACTCGGGGTAGAAGACGAAGATGCTGGAAGGGGGAAACGTCTTTGCATGGGTCTCGGGTCTGGGGGTGGGCCGAGGCCAGCCCTACCAAGCACACCAGCTGGCAGCAATTCTTACAATCCACCTTGCTACGAACCCTGCACCGACAATTATGTGTCAAGGATACTCCCAGACTTTCCATCGCAAGCGCGATCCAGCCGACAGGGCAACCATGCATGGGCAACCGCTCCCGCCGATGGCTTCGACTCAAGTGAGGCGCGTGGGGGGCCTGACCTTTTCCTATCTCAGAAATCCACTCCTTGGGTCTCACAGGACGAGACGAAACACTCGAGTGTGGTACAAGATGCTGTCCAGCCGTCTCGCTTTGGTGCGGACATCAGTCCTGGCTTTGGTGCCCCCACCTCCGCAGTCGACCAATTCCAGACGCCATGGCAAAGTGCACTCCCAGCAGAAGACCTTGAAGGGCCATATCATGTATCTGGAGTGGGCGCGATGGATTCTTCAATCACTTACGAGGACTCTGCGTCCATGTATGAAGTTGACCGCGTCATCACGTCTGAGGATTGTTCTGAAGCCGCAGAGAGTGTTGTCCAGATATCAGAAGATAGGCTTTGTTTAGGAATGGTAGGTAATGGTCATGGCTCTGCCAAGACTCATGCTGAGATAGTTTAGATCAGCACATCGAGTCTGCGCGTATCAAGCGCCGCTCTCGCCCGTATACCTGAAGGTCAATCCGCCGTAGTCTTGAAAGTTCAAGGTCCCGTGACTACTGTTCATAGCTCATATAATCAGGACTACATTGGCTTTTTAGACTCTAAGACCGCTAAATCATTTGACGCGGTATTGGGAGAATACGAATTCAGGACAAGAAACTATATATCTCGTCCACCGAATCCCAACTCGAAGAAGGGCGATGTGCTGTGGGGCTCTACCCTCCCGCTTTACATCAACATATATGGGCGTGCACAAGACTTTGATGCTTTAGGAGCAGCTTTGGCCGAACAGGATATCTTTTTGCAGCACCCTCTTGACGATCAAGACCTTGCATCTTACAAGAACCCACAGTACCTTGTTCGACCGGGCCAAGAGTTTCCAACTGACAAGTGCGGAAATGCTGCATTCATGGGGACAAAAGATGRAGCCTTTAAAGACTCTAATTCGCCAGACGAGAATCAGCTCGACAGCATTTTCAAGACAGCCCAAGGTCCCCAAGAATGCTCCGGAGTGGAGCAAAGTCCACGGCTGACTACTAGCCTACAAAGGTAGCGTTCTGTTTCCATGCTGACAACCTTGTCATGCTTTCATTTCATGTTGAACTGCTTTAATAGAGCTCAGTTTTGCCTCTGCTAGGCGTGCAATACGTGAAGATCATGTCTAACCATGTACTTCTGGCATAGACATCAAAAAATAGCGCTAGCAATGATGCTGGAGAAAGAAAGCGGGAACCTTGAAGACAACAATTTTGAGGTGCTGTGGAGCCAAAAGAATAACCATAGTGATAGATGGTAAGTAAACTCACCACCGTAGTGACCGCTGTGTAATTGTCAAATCAATGTCTTATATCTTTTAGGTATCAAAACAAAATCACTGGAATTGTCAAAGAAAACCCTACACTATGTCTTGGTGGCCTCCTCGCAGATGTAAAGACCTTTTCCCTGAGCCGACTTCTCCAATCAAGGCCCTTGGCTCAGCTGATGTTCCCTCGATAGGAGATGGGCCTGGGAAAGACGCTGACTACAATTGCGCTCATTTCAAGTACGCTCGATGCCATGGCCACCACAGCGGTAGATAACCCGTCTGCTGGCGCTTTGACTCAGGTCGAGGAGTACAATAAAACAACACTGATTGTTACGCCAAAGTCCAGTAGATTTCCTGTTTCTGAGTCTGCCGACAGAGCATGAACTGATTATATGACAGCTTTGCACTCCTGGAAAGAACAATTCGCCAAGTCAATTGTCTCCATCACAATATAGTGACCATGCTTATTGATCTCCTAGGCATACCGTGACCGCAAGTATACGTGTTTTCTTTTACGCTGGAAACAAACGGAAGTCAACCGCACCCTCGATGATGAGCCATGATGTCGTGATTACGACGTATGGAACTTTAACGGCAGAGAAGAATCGAAAAGTTAAGCGTTCTTGTGATGAAGACCAGCCCCTATTATCACATAGTTGGTATCGCATAGTCCTTGATGAAGGTATGGACACAATATCTATATGAAACCTATGGTTTGAATCCACAACCAATATTAACCCAATACCAGCTCATGTTATACGAAACGCTTCTACGAAACAATGTGCCACTGCATGCGCTTTGAAAGCTCGGCATCGATGGTGTCTCACAGGAACACCCATCCAAAATGTAATTTTGAGGGCGATGTCCCTGCTCGATTCATTACTGACAGTGATTTAGCGCATTGAGGACTTTGGGGCCCTATTACAGTTCCTTCAAGTTGACCCGTTCGACAATCCGTCCTTTTTCACGCATGAGATTGCGGAGTGGATCAAATGCGGCCATGAAACGGGAATGAAGCGTTTGCGCCAACTGGTCAGCGCTGTCTGCCTGCGACGGACCAAAGCATGCTTAGGACTACCTCCGAGAAAAAACGAAATCCAAGATGTGCATCTTAACGACGAAGAGGTAGTTTTATATGAGAGTTGCAAACAAAGTACTATCGAATTCATCGACTTTATCTTTAAGGAAGATGAAAAGCTCAAATCCTCCGCAACAGCAATTCAACTAATCCTTCGGCTAAGGCAAGTATGCGATCACGGGAAGCAAATGCTATCAGTGACCACGTTGGAGAACATTGAAGCCTACAAGATGTCCCACGGCCCAAGAGAATTGGCGTCTTCATCAGCCGAAGCCCCTGTCTGTGGGGTTTGTGGATGCGAAGTTCGCGACTACAAGTCGCTCTTGCGATGCATGCACCCGACCTGTCCTCGCTGCTCCCAGGAGATGGATGTCGATGTTGAGCCCGAATGCTGTGTTTGCTCAGGCACCAATGCTAAGAAGGTTGACCTGGCATGGGAGCCAGCAATCCAGGGTCATATGGATCTGGATTACCAGCCTTCCTCCAAGGTTACTGCCCTTTTGAAAAACTTGGAAAGTGACAAGGGACGCTCTACAGACACGCCTGTCAAGAGGTATTCGAGTCTTTCAAACCTGTCAAGCTAGAAACTAACCTCCGCAAAGCGTAGTCTTTTCGTATTGGACCAAAATGCTAGATCTCATAAGTCGCGCTTTAATTGCGAATGGGATCCGTTTTGAGCGTTTGGACGGAAAAATGTCAACGCATCAAAGGCATAGAGCTATTCAAACGTTCCGTGACAAGCCAGAATGCACCGTTTTTCTTGCAACCATTGGCAGCGCAGGAGTCGGGTAAGCGTCCCTAGGACAGAGGAGATATTCAATGTAAATTGCTTAGCGTTCTACAGGATTGATCTAACGGCAGCTTGCCGAGTGCATCTTATGGAGCCTCAATGGAATCCTATGGCAGAGGAGCAAGCGCTGGACAGGGTTCATCGCATTGGGCAAACTCGTTCTGTCACTGCTATTCGCTACATAGTAAAAGGCAGCGTAGAAGAGGTTGGCTGTTGGAACTACCCGCGTGTGAGGTGATCTGGCACTGATCATTCGTGTGACTTGCAGTATGTCGTATCTTTGCAGAAGAAGAAATTAGATCTGATCCAGCAATCGCTCGGAGCACGTAATCCACCAAAAGCCACTACCCTTAAGGAACGATTGAAAGTGAGAGTCCTCATTCAGTGTTAAACATTCTTGCTGACAGATACAATGTAGGACTTGCATGAATTCCTTACCTTGCCATCCGCTTGTGCAGGCTAGGCTATTCTACGGTGGCATTCTGACGGACCCACAATCCAAATAACTCAAGAATTGGCCAATGGCGAGGTTTTGTAGGTTAATTGTCACTGCGCTCGACCACCACTTTAAGTACACGGATGCTAAGTCATACTAGTATTGCCTATGACAGGAGAAACGTTGAAAGACCATACAAAGTCTGCCGTGAATGAAATGGGTATTCGATCAAGACCATCAGCTGGGCAAGGTAGAATGCAAAGATCGATCCGGACAACGAGGAGAAAATGCGATAGCTTCCACCTCAGAGCAGAGAATGCTCTATCCCACTACAGAATCCATTGTGTCAAGGTAGGGTATTTTAAACTTGCTAATTCTATTGAAGACGGCTTCAAAGTGGATGCCGTCCATAAGGTCTATGCTCAGGTGTTAGCATACCTGGTACGGCGGAGAAGCATTGATCAACGCAGGAAATCTTTTCTGACACGTCTTACGTTCTACGCTATCATTTGTATGCTCATAGACACCCTTTTTGCCCCCGAAGGTACCCCTAAAGATCGCCTAAGAGGTCCCTTAAAATGCCCTCGCAAGTAAAAGTGCCTTAAAGTAAGGTCTTCCAAAGATACTCCTAAGTTAAATCTAGAAGATGTTCTAGGAATATTAGAATAAAGTACTTCTAAGATCCCTTCTGAGACATATTTTAGAAAGCGACGAGTTCGCATCTTCAGGGGCGTCTGTGCTAGCCCTACAGGGCTGTACGGCTGGGAGCTTTGAGGGAAAGCTTGAGTCTGCAGCGCTATTGGCGTATGCACAAAGGTTTCAAATCCTTGGCGCGCGAAAAAAAGAAGAGTTGGCACCCCGCGCATGATTCCTGACCAAACCACATACAAACTTACATATATTATAGAGCACTTTTTTCTACCAGATCTTTCTCAATCTCACTATTATCTAGTGATCTTATATAGCTCTATAATCATTTAAGCTTAATAAATTTTTTATAAGAAATTTCAAAAAAGCTCAAAAAAAAATTTGGATTTTGTATGGGGAAATCATGCGCGGGGTGCAAATTTTTTTTTTTCGCGCGCCAAGGATTTGAAACCTTTGTGCATACGCCAATAATGCTTTGGTAGAGCTTCTCAGCATAGCCCCCTTGGAAGACATCTACTCAAGAGCTGTCTTGTGCCAAGCTTCTTACAAACCAGCAATATCACTTTCCTTAGGAGTTGCGCATATCCCGAAGTTCTTGAACTCATGTTGCTCTATTGAAGCACGAAGCGTGGTTAAGGAGATCATTAATACAGCTGTAGACTTATACATATTGGTCCCGAGCAATTATATCTCTCCTCAAAGGTACACCCTACGTTGCTGTACGAACTTGTTGGGTCCAATGAGCGTCCCATGGCTCAAAACGTCAATCAGCAAGAAATGGACTAGTAGAAATGTGGTTCGCAGGTATGAGCTTAGAAGAGTTCACATATGTACGGAGTAGCGGACATAGCTATCAAGCGGACAGCCCTATGGGGCTGGACCTAAAGCTGCTGAAGCGAGCCCCCAAAGACCCCCTCGGAATGGTCCCCGAGGGTCTTAGCTTTAGGGCATTTTCGGGGGCAGTTTCGCCAGCTTTAGATACAGCCCTATAGGGCTATCCGCTTGATAGGTGAATAGGACAGGAATGAAGAGTGGTGCACTGCCATTCCCCTTTCCAATTTAGCATAGCCCCCTTGGAAGACATTCACTTGAGAGCTGTCTTGTGCCAAGCTTATGCTTRGATAATCAGCGACARCCGTTTTCAAARCTTTCTGCGCATTACCTTGCTTGTCCCGATTTGCTAAATCAAACCACGGTGGGTCGAGGCAGTTGATCAAATGATGATCCATGTCATCAATACTTCTAGTAAGGAGAACTTCCCTGTACAAAGGGGATGACTGATCAGAGAACGTGGAATCATGAGGATAGCATCATATTTTGCTGAAAGGAGCTTGCATAACCYTACTATCCCTTCGCCCTCGTCCATCCCAGCGGCAGAATACTGAGCATAAGCTTGGCACAAGACAGCTCTGAAGTGAATGTCTTCCAAGGGGGCTATGGTGAACGTGAGACGGCCATGCCCTGTCAGCCCGACAGGGCATAGCGTTCAGTTTTAATTCGGCAGGGTTTTCCTGCCAATTTGCTCCTAGCGTAGACATAGATCATCCGATGAACACCCCAGTCTAAACCGCACTCTATACACCTACCATTGGATCCTAGCCTACTGTCCTCGGATACGTGAAGTATATAGGGAGTCAACAGGGCTAAACGGTACAGGAGAATCACCTTTACTTGAACCATGCTCGAAGGTGATGGAATTGTTAGGGTGATGCTGTTCAACGTTCTATCATTGCTTCTTGCAATATATATTACTCTGTAATCAACAATTAATACAGATATCGCCATAGTAGCAAGTCATCCATATCTATAGTAGCAAGAGCAACTCTTGATATTGATCTCTTAGTCCCCTCGGTATCTTGACGTGCTAGTGGGTAGATTAATAGAGCTTCGGTGTTGGAGAATCGTGTCGCTGATTAAGCATAAGCTTGGCACAGGACAGCTCTTAAGTGAATGTCTTTGAAGGGGGCTATGCTAGTGATTTGGGCAGCCATGCAGAATGCTTGCCAATCAGCGACTTTACCAGACCTTCCTAAGCCCCACTTTGTATGCTAACCATGCATACGCATACATAGAGAATTGATTAGTGCAGCATTTTCAATCTTCACACTGGAACACTTGTACCCGGTCCTTTTAGAAGTAACATATTGTCCATAATCGTTGTATTATAGAGCTTCCCATAATGTTGCTTTCTTGCAGCCCCCCTGGGACGTGCATTGATCTAGTTCATCCATAGAATGACTGTCAGCCGTAAGAATGGGGTCAGGTTTGAGCATTTCTTGATAAGCATTAGCATGGACAACACACCTGAGAGCGTCCCGCTCCTTCCACTAATTCTGCAAAGTTCTTGGCGTCTATTTAGGCGGTAGATGTAGCTATTGACTCTCGGTGACATCTCCACAGGTCGTGGGCGCTTGATGGTGGGCGCTAGAGAGGGTCGATTTGCCGTCCTATCATGTAAGAACGCTACTACTATCGAGTGGATGGAATTGCTGTCTCGGAAGTTAAGCGACTCATGCGTACTCATTTTGCCTTATTTTGCTCTTGCACAGCCCCCTTGGAAGACATCTACTTGAGAACTGTCTTGTGCCAAGCTTCAGCGACACCCATTTTCAAAACTTTCTGCGCATCAGCTAATCACCTTGGTTGATACGGTACGAGGCAGTTGATCAACAGATGATTTTCACCTCGCAGGTCATCAATAGTAAGGAGAGCTTCCCTCACGAGGCGGACGACCAATCGCAGAACATGCAATTATGAGGATATTTCTTGGTAAAAGGAGCTTATATATGAACCTTGCCATCCCCCAGCGGCAGAATATTAAGCATGAGTTTGGCACAAGACAGCTCTCAAGTGAAGGTCTTTCAAGGGGGCTATGCTGGAGGGTGAAGTGGAGCAGTAAAGAATATCGGGCCGACCTGTGATCCCTAGGTTCCTTACACATCGCAGCAGCATTCGAAATCCATAAGATGTTTTGAAGCTTTTATCTACTTTATCTTGATATATTTCCAAAATGTCTATTCTCAAGAAACGGCGAACTACCTAGTACATACTTAAAGAGAAAAAATAGTAGAGATATTTCCACCTAAGGCCAATCAAGGTAACGCATCATAGGAGTCAACGGCATTAGATTAGTAAGGAGAATTATCTTTACTTCAACTATACTCAGGAAAGTGGTGGACGAGCTTTGAAGGTGATAGAAGTGTTAGGGGTATTCTGTTTGCTGTTTGGTATATCTTGCTCTATATAAGTAACAACTACTACAAGTATTGCCATAGTAGCAAGTCATACGTATCATTATATTAGCATTGGTCCCCTCAGTATGTTGCTGTGGAACGCATCTGAGTTGCTGTAGCTTGTAAAACCTTGAACATGGTGTMGCTGATTACGCATAAGCTTGGCACAAGACAGCTCTCAAGTGAATGTCTTTCAAGGGGGCTATGCTTTTGTTTGGTGTCACGGATATGAATAAGCTTAAATTTTAGCATTTCTTGGCATGGAGTCCCTGCGAGCGTCCCGCTTCTTCCACTGGTAGAAATGGTTATATTGACTCTCGGTGATAACCTCTCCATAAGGTAGGTAGGTTGTGGACGCTGAATGGTGTGGGCTAGAGAGGGTCGATTTGGTACTCTATCATCTAAGAACGCTAGTATGACTGAGTGGATGTAATTGCTGTCTTAAAAGAAGCAGCCAATAGGCTTCCTTCCTTGTGGTGTTGCTCTGGTTGGCCGTCTTATACCAACCTAGACGTGGTATGAACGAGCCTGTGATCGATAAAGCCCATCAAACTTTTATCTCTTCGACCTCGGGAGCGACGAGATTGAACTAAGACACAGACAAGTTCGGGGTATAATGCTCATATACTCAAAATTATTCTCTTGCTTCCAACCTTTACGTATGAAAAACCAAGTAAGTCGTGGCAAATACTTCTCCCTTCGAAGTCTTCCCCGTTATTCGTGGCTATAGGATACCGATTCATAACAAGCAAAGGTCACATGTCGAGCATACGCCATGCATTTTGAGATACCCCGCAATACCAAGAATGATGCAATGGGGTACGACATGCAGGATGACTGCAGCGTACTGTGGAACCTGTCCAGCCAATGCTGGATAGCAGATTTAGAGAGCTTGAAGATGTGTTGCCAGCCCCCAACAGTTGACATATCTTAATGGTTGACCCACTCATCTTATAGTTGACGAGTCCATTGTTTGATAATAATCTACACCTTATATGAGAGGATGAAATTGCCATGACTTGCTCCGGGCGTTGGGAGTTAAAAAACTGGAGGTCTTGAGGGGTGTACGAGGCTCGGTCTCTAAAGTAATAGGGATGAGGCCTCATCTTGCTATGCAGCAATTTACATTCTGTGGATACGTCAACGGCATCCTGTGCTGGTTTTCAACACTGTTCTTGATTCGCTGCACTTTTGAGACGATTGGGAGCAAATACGCAGCTGGCAGACCCTACAGATAAGTTCTGTCTTTTGCATACTTGTCCCCAGGGGTGTGATTTGCTGGAACGAAACACCCCGCGCGCAACGGTTATCTGAAGCAAGCTCTAGTTTCAATGCGGTAACGGAGCACGCGACCATGGCATTTTGGAAACCTTGATGTGATAACCCACTCTGACACTCATGCCCAAAATTTCACTATGGCATCGAGCAAGTTCTTGAATCATCTGTATCCACGTCGAGATATTCTGGTGAAGATACTGTAACGTGGCTCGTAGGGCTGACAAAAATTCCGACCGGTAAAGCTTGGCGCCAGGAACCAACAATTCTGGGTTTGGATATGACGAAAAATCTCCGCTAAAAGAAACACTTCCTTGCGCCAGAACCTCTCTCAACTCTACACATTGTTCCCACCACACCGGACATCTTCCGTCCAGGGACCTTAGAGCAATTCCCGATTATTACGCCCTCGATGCTTCCCTAAGTATATATTCTACGTACCAGGCCAATTATGGCTGCGCCAGGTCCCGGTGGCAGTCCGGCCGCAGGGAGTACTCGAAGCCCCGCGAGTACCAATCCAGCAGGGCCTCGTCGACCGATCGAAGCATTACTCAACACCCAGTCCACTACAGACGTACTCGCTGGAGGGGACCCGAATGCTCCTGGTAAGAAAAGACGGAATCATCGCGGCGGGAGGAGGAAGAAGAACCGCAGGCAGTCATTCTTGCCAGGAAATCAGGAAGGCAGCACAGATCCGGCTAGATCAAGTCATGATCTTAACGAGCCTTCTACTTCCACTGCCGCGAGGCCGCCATTCTATAGGCTTGGACAATCTGGTGGGGGCAACCTTAGCGAGACCAGCCTCGACAGCAATGCACTCTTAGACCACAGGTGAGACTATCGAGCCTACATATCTTTTGATGTGAAGCCTAACTCAATTCTACGTTGCAGGGATCATCCGCCAATGCGTCAGCGACGAGATAGTCGAGTTCTGCCAAGTGCTTTTGGCCGCTCATCGACTCATGACTTGACTTCCGGCTACCGACCCTATGCAAGCCGTAACACTTCACATGAAGGTCAGCATCATAGGCCACGACATGCCCGTGCGCATGATTCATCAGGAGGCGAAAGTGAAGCAGACGACGTGCGGGCATCGGATCGCACACCTCTATTGGCGGCTTCTCACCACGACGGCAATTCGCCATCTCATAGATCAGGCTATGGTATTCTCTCAAGTCTGGGCCAGAGCGGCCGTCGAAATTCTGCTCAACAAAGACGCAATTCTACAGCCACATCGACATCGAGCAGACAACGGATTGGGACAGCCAATCGCCAATCAACTCACGATGTCAACAATCCTCCCTCGGTCCCAAACAGCCCGAAACTTGGTGCAGATACGCGCTATGACGATATCATGGTTGCAAACTCATTCGGGCCTAGGTCGCCAGAGGAGAGGCGCGGTACTATACAGAATGACCAACTCATCAACATTGATGATGAGATTGGGGACACAGCATTCGTCAGATCTTCTTCGCCAACATCCAGAAGTGATTTCCCAGACCAGCGTCGTCACACTATTGCCGTGCCAGCCGAGGAAGATGTGTGTTTCCCAGTCGAGGGCATGTCAACTATTGGAGAAGARGACTATATGGCGCARGATCGTGGCCAAAATGGTCAGGTGGGAGAACGAAGGAGACGGGTTAAACAATGGCCGGATCTCTCGGTACTCGACGAATGGAGCCGAGAGGAGAAGGAGGAAAGAAGTGAAGGCATTCGGACGAAGAAAATCAGTGAGCCAGTGCTTGTTGGCGGCAGACTCCGTCCGCAAAAATACGGCTGGCATCGAGCGGAAGAGGATGCACCTTATCGCTTCACTTATTTCAACGAAGAGTTCCCCAGCACAATTCACAGCCAGACAATATCCGAGCTCCTCCAACCCGGTCAAGACTTCAGGGAGCTCTTCATTCCCGACCCTCCAGAACTTAGCGACTACTCGTCAGACGAAGAAGACACAGCTAGCATGCAGGGCAATGCTAGCGGCCGCGAGCAGCTGAGTCCCAATACTCAATCGAGAGCTGGGACGCGACATTCGTCGATCATTGGGGGGGCTATTAACTACTCTCCAGAGCATTCAGGGGATGCAACTCCTGCCCAGGCCAACGGCAGCGCTCAGAAAGAGAAGCCAAAGCGCTACGGTGACCGGCCAACGTTCTGGCTCGATGTGTTGTCGCCCACGGATACAGAGATGCGAGTCATCTCAAAGACGTTCGGCATCCATCCGCTGACTGCCGAGGATATAATGCTACAAGAAGCACGAGAAAAGGTCGAGCTTTTCAAGAACTACTACTTTGTCAATTACCGGACGTTCGAGCAGGATATGAACAGTGACAACTTCCTTGATCCGGTGAACATGTATGTTGTCGTGTTCCGAGAGGGTGTTATCAGTTTCCACTTCTCCATGACGCCTCATCCCGCAAACGTACGAAGGCGCATAAGACAACTCAAGGACTATCTAATTTTGAGCTCCGACTGGATCTCATATGCAATCATTGACGATATCACAGACGTGTTTGCACCACTAATCGAGACCATTGAGGAGGAAGTCGATGAGATTGACGATGCTATCCTCAAATTGCACACCGCAATTAAGGACGACCCGGATAAGGAAAAGAATAACCCAATGACAATGAAAAACAATGAGGGAAAGTCTGAATCAGGCGAACCACTTACATCTGGAGGTGACATGCTGCAACGCGTGGGTGAAGCTAGAAAGAAAGTCATGGGTCTCTACAGACTTCTAGGCAACAAGGCGGACGTGATCAAAGGCTTCGCCAAACGTTGTAACGAACACTGGGAGATTGCTCCACGAAGTGAGATCGGCTTATATCTGGGTGATATACAAGACCACATCCTGACAATGACGAGCAATCTGAGCCATTACGAGACGTAAGTCTGCATCTACCCTAGTATCATCATCAATGCTTTACTAACACAACAATAGGCTYCTATCTCGAGCTCACGGCAATTATCTTGCTCAAATCAACATCCGCATGAACGAGCGGCAGGAGCAGACCGCTGATGTCCTTGGGAAATTAACAGTCCTGGGTACCATTGTTCTACCCATGAACATCATCACTGGTATGTGGGGTATGAACGTGCTAGTGCCTGGACAAGATGTGGATAATCTCTACTGGTTCTGGTCAAGTATGTCTGTCCCAAGCAAACCCGGTCAGAAACCCTCGCTGACCCCACAATTCAGTTACTGCTGGCCTCCTCGTCTTCGGCGTCTCATGTTTCTTCATTGCTAAGCGAGTATATGGCATTGTCTGAATGACGGCATCTGGAGTAATGTATATACAGTTGAAAGCAGGGCACGGTGATACCCGTACGGCGTTAGATTTCTGCATAGCGATGGGTTTAGATTGGTTATGATGGGTTCGGCGTCTTTGCTATATGGCAGACCAAGTTGATGAACCTTTATCTTCGCTGTTAATATTGAAACACATAGATTGGAAATGAATAATATTCTTATGGCAGTTGTTCTGGCGCTTTACCTTAACAAGGAAGACGTAAACACCACCAACCTCGTGACCCTAAATCCAAAACCTCGAATTCACCAATCTTTAGATTCCCATCTACTCACATTAACCTACCAATATAAATTATACCCACCAGAACACCCTTCCCTTTCAAAATTCCACAACCCTTCCCTCCCCAACACCTCCACCCCCACCTTAAAGCCCCCCTCAACACCACCATAAACCACCCCATCACCAACCATGCCCCCCCCCTCCCCCCTCTCCATCGCCACATCCTCAATAACCCGTCTCCTAAAAGAAGAATCCAGCTACCGCACCGAACTCGCATCACAACAAGCAAAAATCCAGAAACTACAAACAGAAAATAGTCCTAGTGCTGGCGATGCCGAGGAAGAGGGGAACCAAGAGTTTAAGTTGAGGCAGGAGGTTAGGATCTGTGTTGTTCTTTATTGACGTAGATATCATGTATCTGATTTATTTTGATCTACTTACTGGGCTTGTGCCATCGTGCTATTTGCAATTTCTATGAAGGGTTTTGGTGGGGGGGTGTGGATTGATGAATAGTCGGATGCTAATCTATTTTTCCACTGCGGTAGAAACAAGCTGTTGAAGAGACGAAAGCGGTGTTTGGGCCGCTGAGGGAGAGGATTGAGGCGGCGGTGGAGAAGGTGGAGGGGATGTTGGTGGGTTTTTCATTTTTATTCTTTGATCTTACTCTATCTACTTTACTTTCAAAAAGGGGTTTTTGAGGTTGGTGCATGTGGGTGGGAAGTGGCTAAGGTTTGGATTTGTATAGGAGTCTGGGTCGCCGATGGATGATAAGGAGGTTGAGGCTGCGAGGGAGGCGGTGGGGAGGGCAAAGGCTGGGTGAGTGGGGGGGTAAAGGGAAGGGATGCTGTGCATAGGTAGTAGTCGAGTGGAGGTAGGTTTGCGGGGGGGTTTTCATGTATCAAAGGGTATCACTTTGATTCTAGATCTGTCTAATGGGTCTTGAGATATTTGTTCAAGCTCAGGAAGTATCCATCTGCTCCTCATGCTTCGTTTCACTGACTTGTTCCTCTCCATCACGAGCTACCAGCCCTTCAATAGGGTCAGCGACCATGCCCTCTGGCTCAGCAGCCAGCTCTCCATCCTCTGCCATATCCTCATCCTCTGTCTCGTGCGTCTCGGCCTTCTTCTCTTCGCTCTCACTTACATTCTGCGAAAGATTCAACGGTGATCTGCCCCTCGACGACCGCTCCTTCTCAACACCTAGCCCACCTGGTGTCCCCACATCTTGATCATGACTTGCATGGTGCATCGGCGTTGTACCACCAATGTCATGTCTAGGCGTGACTGCACCGCTAATTCTCCCTCTTTGTTCGTCGTCTCCATCTTCTCGGTCCTCCATGCCTTCTCTCCTCTCGACTTCCTCTTTCTCGTAGCGGATCAATCGTCGAAGATGCATGCCTTCGTCGATGATCTTTCCGAATTGCTCTCGCCGCTCTGCCCACGTCTGTGCATATTCCTGACTTTCCCTCTCTAGTTCTGAAATCTCGCTGTTCAGTTTAGCAAGATTGGCGTGTTGGTCTTCTCGTGACCGTAGAGTTGGTTTGCTTAGAATCTTCTCCGCTAGCTCATCGTACTCTTTCCGTAGGGCTAGTGTACGCTGTGTTTCCTCTAATTGGACTCTGAGCTCAGCAGTATTATCCCGTACAGCTTGTGCCGTGGCTTGAATCTTGAATTTCTCAGCCGCATAGCGCTCGCGTTCTTTAATATTACTGGTGAGGAGAAATTGTATTCGGATAATGCTACTTTCAAAGGCAGCAAAGTCTAAGAGAGTATCCTCGCGCCATTGCCGGCGTTCGTCCAACTTTTGCTGCTTCTCTATTTCGTGAGCTGCAGCCGCTTCATCTGCGGCTGAGGCATCGGGTGGTGGCGTTGGGGGCAGGGTTAGAGGTGTTGAGATGAGTGAATTTGCAGACAGTAGTCGTTTGGTAATTCTTTTGAAAGGTTTCTCTTCGACATTGAGGAGACGCGACTTGTGGAGGGTATCTGGGATAGTGAGCTCGATCGATGGCAGTGAATTTGGATTGTGTCTACCTTCTTCGGCCTGATCCAATAGAGAATAGGAAGCCATGGTCTCAATAGGTTATACTCTGCTCGGCAAGGATAACCGAAGTTGCTTGGGTATGAGAGGGATTGAGTCTGTAGTCACTTAGACCAATGAATGATTGAGCACAACAGAGAAGATAYCAAATAGGAAGTAGAATAGGGCTGGAGCTTTCGCGTTTCACAAATTGCATTGAGGCTTTATATTGGCGGGAGATCAGCCGGGAGCTAAGCGCTAGCAGGCTCTATTTGCGGCGGTTCCAGCCCCCACATCCCTCCCGGTGTCATTGTTCGTCACCTTCACAAGCTCTCCACCATTAATTCTCTCACGCCCACATATTTAACACAACCTCCAGCAGCACTCATGCTACTTTCTCCCTCATCTTCATACAATCCACATTCACCACTGCTGCTTGCTGGTCAAAGTCACACATCAACAGAATGCCTGTCCGCCCACTCTACAAGGCCGCCGTCTCGGCGTGCATCAAGAACATTAGATGTAATTCTCTTTACGCATTTCATCGATTGTCGTTGACAGTGGCTAATATTCGATAGCAATCACCGATGTTGGCGATGTTGGGTACGAAGTCGTCCGGCCAGTCTTAGCCAAAATTGATAATCCAGAGCAACTCGTAAGTAGAGCGACTCGTGACATGCGTTGCTTTAGGCTGACATGATCACAGAGACAAATCGAAATTGCATCACCACAAATCTGCGGCGCGGATGGGGACTTATGGCTAGAGTTCGTAAAGCGGGACATCCCTAACTGGGACACCAAACCACACACACCCAAGAACCCCAAGAGCTGGTACAAAGTGTACAAAAAGCTTCTTGCGGAGAGCAAGAAAGAGGTTGACGAAGATGCTGTTCAACTCAAAGCAGAATTGGATCGTATAAAGCAGGTGCAGGCCAGGAACACCATAAAGACAGTGGAACTCAACGTCTACAAAGTTCCCGAAGGCCTGAAGCCACAAGGCCCTACCCTCGTGATGACAAGGAAACCACAATTCCAAGACAAAATCTGGAAACCCCCACCAGATAATCGACTCAAAGCATCAGAGGAGTCAGATCCAGACGAACCGACGCACCCGTCCCCTGGCCATCCAGGCCACTCAACTCACCCTACACGCGCAGCTCGTCAAAACCCCTCCACTACACGAGCAAAGCCACCTCAGAAAAGCAAGCTGGACAAGATCAGAAAGGAGGTCAAGGCTAACAGCCTCTTTCAACATCATAATCGTAACCAACTTCCAGAGATGAAGCTGAAGCCTATGTCCACGAACAAGGTCATAGCCAAGGACAAAATCGTGGCTAAGAACAAAATCATATCCACGAACAAAAGACCCATCAAGGCCCCTCGCCGCATGGTATCGGAGCATCAAAGACCGGCAGTCCTCCAACCTCTTGATCCCTCCATCAAACCTCCTACAGTCTTTAATCCCAAGAGGGCACGCCTAGAGCCAGAACGACCTACTGTTGCGAAAATGGAGAGCAGACGCCTCACAAGCGCCACTAAATCCACATCTATTGTTCAGCACTCTGAGTACCGCACCACAAGCCCTCTTCCTCATGCGGACGAACCACTACCAAGTGTTGAAACACCTTCAAGAATTGCAACGCTGCTAGCTGCAGTCCACGAAACGAAAACATCTCTACCCACACAATCTCTCAACACACCAGATCTACCCCCAACAACTAAAGCCGTCTCCACTCCTAATAACGCAGCTATCCACCCACCACGCCGAGACTCTCCTTACGTCAGACCCAGTGCCAACACTTCAAGTCCGAGCAAATCAGGCGTTCGTCCACCTATGCAAATCAAGCGGAAACCGCCTGTCGATATCTTTATGAGACCTGCCAAGCGCCAAAGAGCAGATTAAGGGCCATTGGAGTTCCTTCTTACTTGATGTTCATAACAAGCGTGGAGTTATGGGCGTTAGCGTACAACCACTCTCGACACGGTACTATTGCTATGATATGGACGCACTACTTCTTTTTCATTTTATCTTATTCGCAATGTGAGCGGCATGCATGATTTGTACAATGTTGGTGTTCACCAACAAGACCGATGTACCATACCAATGGAGGAACTACGTTAGATATTTGCAGGCGTTCGATATGGAGCGAAGACATGGAGGAACTACGTTGTGTAAAGGGCGTGAGTTCGATATGAAGCGAACACATGGAGGAGGAAACGAAAATGGTCAGTTGTACTTTAATACACTTAGATAGAGAAAATGTATTGTTCTTTATCCACTAATGCATGCTTCCGAAGACCTCCCTCATACGTGCTCTCATATCCTCATGCAAGAATGCCTCCCGAAGCCCACAATTCTCATATCCTCATGCAAAGAACCCTCCCGAAAGCCACAACACCCCTCCAAAGCCTCCCTCCCCAACAATTCCCATCACCACGCCTCTAGCAACCCCCCCTCAGCGCCAAAACCAAATGCAACGTAGCCCCGCCCTCAAGATTATATTCCGACGCCATCTTATCGTCCGCCCTATCCACCAGCACACACATATTAGCCTCCATTCTCTTCTAAACAACACTCTCCCCCTCCCCTCCCATCTCCTCTCCTCCCCTCAACCCCCTCCTCCCCTCATCTCCTCACCCCCCACCCCCATCCCCATCCCCAACCCTCTTCCTCACTTCCTCTCCATCCTCATCTCCATTTATTCATCTTTCACACCATACCATACCATCAGGGGAAGCGGGTTCCAGTCTGGATAGCAAACTCACATCTGTTTCCCCCCAAAAATCAACCGTTGCTGCACAGGTGGTATGCCTTCTTTTTCTTCTACGCGCTCCTTTATGCGGGAGACCTGGAATAATGGATGCGTTAGTGGGAGGGTTGGTTTCTTTGGGTGGAAAGGGGGGNGGGATTGGTTTGGGAGAGGGGGGGAAAATGGGGGTTGGGGTGGGGGAAATGGGAGAGGTGGTTTGGGGGACGGACTTTGTAGTCTGGCTCGATATCTAGTTCGATTTCTTTTCCGGTGAGGGTGCGGACTCTGTTACTTTGTGTTAGCCGGGGAGGAAATTGTGGAGGAGTGGGGAGTGGGAGGGGGAGAAGGACAGACTTGATGTTCATGGTTATGGTTGTATGGAGGTTGGCTAGGCTGTGGTGGAGATTGGGTGAGGGAGGGAGATGTTATGTGTAGCTTCGCAGTCAGGATGAGGGTCTGTGTATTCGAGAAATAGGCGCTTTAGTGGTTTCAAAAGTAGTAGTATTCGCGTTTTGAGATGTCGACATTAAGTGTCACAGCCCACCATGCATGTCTTGGCAGTAGCCTCGTAGGGCTGAATCGGATTCTGTGAATCCAAAACCCGCGGAACTTTTCTTCTCTGCTCTTTCTTCTTCACATATTATCCGTACTCGAAGTTTTTCTCAACACGGGAGCCATGCATGTCAATGACTTCGTAGACTACGAGTCATCAACAATGGACATCCAAGCTTAATTCAACACGTGAAAATCAGTGAAAGTCGTGAACGACTTCGTAGACTACGAGTCTTGTGGGATACTGAGGGATCAGGATGAGAATCCAAACACCAGATGGATGTGGTGTTCAGCGTGCCACCTATACAGCGCTGCGTCGTAACAAAGTTACAACGACTTCGTAGATTACGAGTCTTACAGGCTACTGAGGGATCAGGATGATTATCGAAGCACTAACTGCCGGTGGCCTTTAGCAGGCGCGCACACAATGACTTCGAGTCACAATAATGGGTTGAACTGGGGGCTCAAGAGATATTTGAAGCATTACTTATGATGATGCCAGGATTGTTGAAACACGCAGTACTTCGTGACCTCGTAGACTACGAGTCACCATCAAGACTACATTGGGGGTCCAAGGATTATTATCTGTTCTTTACCTTTGTGATCTCGTAGACTACGAGTCACCATCAATACCGAACTGGGGGCTCAAACAATGTTTCAACAAGAAATGACAAATTGGACCGTCCTCTACATACCCTTGCCCTCGAGCTTGCTTCTATCTCAAGGCGCATATTCCTGAGCGACGCAGACGGAGACAGATGCCTTTTCTAATCCCCAGAGTCGGGCAAAGGTTCTTCCATCAATCATATAGGCTGCTGGGGTTCGCTTTACGGGCATACAATTCTTTCACCTACATGCTAATGACCACGTGATGGTGCCACCTGGTAGGTCATTTACAATATCTACACTCGAATCTCAGTCTTTGCTATGTAGAGGACTCTTGGGATTGGACCCTGGTGCCTTGCAGACAACGCCAAAGAGATGGCACGAAGGTAGTGCCAATAGTCTCTTATTCGAAACTTTACTTAGCTCAAAGGCCAATCGGAAGATATCTTTCCTCTCTTTCACGTCTTTCCTCTGGCGTTTTCGCACGTGTTCCTTTTTGTTACAAATAAGTTGACTTGATGGTGACTTAATCGTTTAGGGAGAAGACAACCAGATCAAGTCTCTATTGTCTCTTCCTTTTCGGGTTCTTCCGAACCACTAACCATGAGGTAGCGACGTCTGTGCGGACCTCTAAAGCGTACTTGTCATACCGGTCTCAAGACTAACGCCTACTGGATGGGAGCTACCCAGCCAAGCTGATAGCCAGCAAGGCACTTGGGACACGTGTGGGCCCTGCGTGGCTAGAGCTCAAAAGCAGGTTCAGACATGGGATGTTAATTGAGATATCCGAGTCGAGCTGTAAGCGTATTCGATCGCAGCAGCGAATGTCCAAGTGAATGACGACCTGTCGCAGGTGCGCCTTGTTCCTTCGTGTTTTGGTGGTCCGGCCAGCAAAGCAGATGGTGGACTTGGCAAGCCACACCGGAAGCTCAAGCGGCCGAGCAGATTGCTACCCATTGGCATCAACCCTAAGATAAGCTTAAGTCCCTCGTTGGTGCTCTTTACCGCTTGTGGATAAGCGAATTAGGACTAGCGCGTGATGACCCCGCTCAAAACAGGCGATCAAGCGGGGTCCTGCCACTTCAGCTGCCATGTTCGACTGCCTCTTTCAGGCAAGGCGTCTTTTGGGGACGCCATTCAGACGTCGGTAGACAGGTCTGGATGCCTTAGTGACGCAGGGTCCTCCACAGCCATGGATGAGATGGCCCATCACTCTGGACCAGCATTGGCTGAAGGTGACTTTAGCTCCCCAGTCCTGCCCATTTCTGCACTTCCTTCCCATCATTACCAGGTATGATGACTCCATCACATCGCATGGCAGAAGTCGAGTGACGCGGGCCAAACAATTCCCGAACGACCCGTGGAGAGGGAGAGGGAGAGGGAATTATATAATGCTCACCATGGGAGCGAGCTCTTTGGAAGCTCTACCGCTAAACATACAGCTGCATATACCTGGCTTTCACGAATCCCTTAATTACTAAGTGACTGCACCCCCACACTCGAGGCCATGAAGCTCTCCACTCGCTTAGCAGCTACCCTGCTACTCGCCACCACCACCCTCTCCCACCCCGTCKMAAAGCGTCAAGCAGTCACCGACCTCGACATCCTCCAATACGCCCTCACCCTCGAACACCTCGAAAACGTCTTCTACAAAACCGGCATCGAACAATTCACCGAATCCGACTTCACCGCCGCCGGCTTCAGCACCCAATACTTCAACAACCTCCTCTACGTCCTCACCGACGAACAAGACCACGTCGAGCTCCTGACCACCGCCATCGCCGCCACAGGCGCCACCCCCGTCGCAGCATGCACCTACGACTTCCCCTTCACAGACCCCATGTCCTTCGTCGCCCTCGCCTCCGTCCTCGAAGGCGTCGGCACATCCGCCTACCTAGGCGGCGCAGGTCTCATAACCAGTAAAACCTACCTCGGCGTCGCTGGCTCCATCCTCGTCACCGAATCCATCCACACTTCCCTCCAGCGCTTCAATCTCGGTGAAATCGCCCCCGCGAATCCTTACGGCACTGCTCTCGGCTTGAATGAAGTCTACACCCTTGCTGCATCGTTTATCGTTTCTTGCCCCGCTAGCAACCCCGCGTTACCCGTTAAAGCTTTCCCAGCCCTCACAGCCACGCAAGGCGAACCTACCGCCCAGGGCATTTCTTTCACGTTCATGCCTGCTAGCGCGCCCCCATCTACCTTCTTCGTAACATTCGTTAGTGGTCTCACAACCGTATCCGTTACTGGTACTATGGACGGTGATATGGTTAGTGCGGTTATTCCGGATACGGTGCAGGGACAGAGTTATGCTTTTATTACGAGCGATAATGTTACTGCGTTGATGGATTCGGACGTGCTTTTTGGGCCGGCGATTGTGGAGGTTACGCCGCCGAGCCCGATGATTGATTTTGCCGAGCAGAAGTAGGGGATCAGTCAGGGGTTGGATGGGAGAGAAGGGGGGGAGTGAGGTATGTAATAATGTGAGATGAGAGTATGACACTACCTGTTTTGGATAATGTAATTACTTAATCAGTCAACATAATCATATAAGATGTACCGCAACTTCTGCGTCTCCATTCTCGCACCCCGCCCCACCAACCAAAACTTCCTTTCTTTCACGGAGAGGGGAGGAAGGGATAGGAGGGGATTTGATGTGAGATGAAAGAAAATGATACCACCTATTTTGGATGAATGTAATTATTTAATTAGTCAACATAATCATAAAAACCATTTACCCAACTTCACATTCACTCCTCTCCCCCGCCCCAACCAAACCAAAACTCCCTGTTCTCTCCTCCACCACATTGAGTATAGATGATGTGATGTGAGATGCGAGAAAATGATACCAACATTTATTTTGGATAAAGGATCTACTTAATTCGTCCCCCCCCCCGGGGCCTCAACCAACAAATCCTTCTTTTCTCGTCTCCTTTTCCTTTCTTTCTTTTCCTGGACCATATCAAGCATTTTTTTTACGCCCATTATACCCCAATAGATTAAACAAAGAATCTTTTCGTAGATTTGCCTTCCTTCACGAGTTGATCGACGCCCTCAACTCCCCTATTGCGATAAGAGGGATATATTATCTGAAGATAATAGCATATTTGATTACTAAAGGAAAGGAGGGAAAGGAATGAATCGAGAGGAAAGGGGGTGTGGATATAATTCAATTCGCATCGAGCAGAGAACGAGCATGGTCATAACTCAAAGAGAGTGATAGATGCAATGAAGAGGGATATTAGACGCTAGAAGAAGAAACAGGGGTAGGAAGGGATTCTAGACGAAGAAAATTTCTGATTTTCACAACAGTGCGGAAATGGGTAAGCGAATGTATATTCTGTATCAGCACTTTCAAACAGGAGCGTAGATATAGCATATCTTACCCACATTCCCACCATCACTACAGAACAATAAAAACTGTCCTCACTCAGCCACTTCGACCACGCACTTTACAAACCTCACAAAGACCAAACTATCACGACATTGTTTTTGCTTTCCCCTAGGACTCTCACTCCATCCATCATCCAACCCCCCTACCGCCTGCTCTTCCATCCCTTCTTCCCTATCAAGCCAGAGCACCACCTCATCTTTTCTCTTCCATACTCGGGCGCGGCGTATCTCCATACTTATACGCGGCAGCAGCGGCGTTGCGTTTTTCTTCCATGCTAGGGCGTGGCGTGTCGACATATTTGTAGGCCATGGCCGCAGCATTGCGTTTATCCTCGCGGCTAGGGCGGGGCGTGTCGACGTACCCATAGCCGTTGCGTTTGTCGAGGTCGCTGGGGGCGGGGATGGGTTCGAGAGCGCGCTTGGCGATGTCGGAGGCTACGATGTCGCGTGATTTTTTTGGAGAGGATGGGAGAGCCGATGGCGAGGTTGAGGGCGGCGGCGAGGACGGCGAGGTGGGTGAAATGCATTGTGGTGGGTGTTGGGGGTTTGAATTTGGGTGTCTGGTTGGTTATTGGGTTGAGGAGGATTGCGGTTGGCTGCGTTGATCTGCTGGGATTGATGCTGTTGGTTCAGGACATATGATGGATGTTTGGGTCCTTTTATATCTAAGAAGAGAGCGCTTCCATCGGACGCTTCGATGGATATGGATGTTCCTTCCTTCCCTGACTTACGTGAAGATACGAGAGCTGTGACCTGGGCAATCTGGATGGCTCACTGCAGGCGCGGTACCATGGATGTCTTCAGCTTGTTTTTCAGCATAGTATTTGGGATCATTATCGTCATCTCATCGCTTAGGCAAACGCCTGTCATCATCCAATGAGACGGTTTGAACCACAGTTTGTGTACCATGTGTTCTGAGCCACATCTTTTGCCAGAGCTGAATGAGTGAGCAAGCTCAAGTTGCAGCGGTGAAGCTTGTGAAGGCTATACCATCTCGTCAGGAAGCGGATTTTGCTGAAGCTGACGTTCGAAGCTTATACAGATGTGGATGCTTCGAGACAGAGTTATGTGGTTGTGGAACGTCCCGGGCTGGCTGCATCTGGAATATGAGCGTGAGGACTTCCAATCATTCTGTCCGAAGCGTTTAGTAAGCTTCGTGTATCGGCCTTGCCCTGTTCCTGCATGGTCCCGAGAATTTTATTGTGTGTTCGGGCAGAGCCGGTCCAACTCCCTTTGCATGGCGATGGTATAACGTGAGCATTTTTGCTATCACCCTCCTATCGTAAAGAAACAATTCTTGTCTTACGAAGATGTCGTATCGGAAGGTAAAGCATACCGCGCCCCATGAAATCGGGGAACTCCGTTTCGGACTGCCATTCCGAATACACAGTCATCTTGAGCATCGAATCTGAGATGATATCTTTAGTATCCTCATGCTCGGTTACTTATCCTTTGACAAATTTCCACCTCCATTGATAGAGTCCGAAGTCTTTCTCTTTATAACCCAGGCGATCCCAAACCAACGGCCCTCGGCACTCTATGACCAAGATCATAGAGCGGCAGGAAAGGTTTCCATTTTAGTATCTTAGTTGTCTCTACCAGCCTGTCTGGACACACGTTGTATTACACACTCTGCCAGAGACAGAACCTTCTTGCTTTCCAAATATGAGTCCACTCGGATCAGCAAAACTCGAGAGGTCATGGTCGCCAGTTGACAACAACGATGAGGATGATACCGAGTCCATTGCTTTCCTCACTCCAAGGCACAACATAAGAAGACTGAATGGGCTTGCGCTTCGAGTAAAGCAGGCCATCCCATGGACGCTGCATTTCATTCTGATTTTCACCTATGTTGTTCTGGCGAGTCTGTTTATACTCAAACAAAACCAGTCATGCTTCGATGGTGAGTCGATCTCAATGTAGTCAAAGGGATCCAGCACAAGCACTGATCTTTTCAATCAGATAACCTGCTGAATCCCCCAATCGTCTGGGAAAATCGTAAGCCTTCCAAGATATCCTCATTAACAGTCTTTTACCAATCAGCAATCGTATATTGCATTTCTGATGTTAATCGGAGCATGTAGGCCATTTCAGGAGCTCGGTTGACGTTGAAATTGGTATCGTGAATGACACTGTCGGATCCTCTGGTCCAACGTTAGGGGAGGACTGGGAGTCGTTTCTAGATGTTGGTGTCATCCGCATTAGCGAGGAGGAAATCGCTCGGATACCAGCAGAGACAGCTCATTTATACGGCGAAGAAGAGGGCTATACTGGCATTCTAGAAGTGTTCCATCAGTTGCACTGCCTGGTGAGCTCCCCTTCGTAGACTTACGGGTTACATCCTACCATGGACTTGGCTTCTAACCAGAAGGTAGAACCGGCTACGCTCCCGCTTTCAGCAGAATCATACAGTCTCCCAGCAAGATATAGACCATCCTCATATGGCACATGCGCATAATATGCACTGTTTCGATTACCTGTGGCAAACATTGTTATGCCATGCGGACGTGAGCGTCATGTCCCTGGAATACAATGACGAACAGCAGGCCTTCAACGCAAATTTTGATGTTATCAAGCAGTGTCGGAACTTCGATGTGATCCATGATTGGGCGAAAGCGAGAGAAGCCAAATACAAGCCGCCTGGATCGCACAAAGCATAGACCTGTGTTCTGCATCCTGCGGGCCCGGCATGCTTGATGGAGAGCGAGTCCGGCGCATCTTCCAGCAGCCGTAACGACGAGCGAGGCTAGAGTTCTTCGCAGCATGTACGTAAGTATGTAGCACGGAAGCGCATATATTCTATTGTATTCCTCGAGTCTGCCTCATGTCAGACACCATGCAGAGGTATCAACATCTGTATGTCTCTGTCATGGGCCATCCTGAGCGGTTTCGTATACTACTGCTCAGCAGACTACTTGGAGGCTAAAGTAATCCAAGTAGCTGGAGTTTCAAGAAAGTCTCATCAGACGTGTACAAGCTTCAATGGTCAAGGCCACTCGGAAAGACAAATGCAGTAAGCCTCAATGGAATTGCCATCGTTGCGACAAAACACAATCTCCGGTGAAGACTCCCTCCTCGTCATTCAAGAACAACGTTTGCTGAAGTGCGATGACCCAAAAAGCATTTCCTATACGAATAAATGTCAGGTTCGTTGTGTGCGGCAGGAATTGCCAATCAGAAAATGATGTCATCCGAGAGTTCGGTTCGGGCAAGAACGCTCCTCCAATATTGTGTGTATGACTATGAGTGTCTTAGGTATTCAGCTGGAAGGGCCACAATCATCTGGACAATCACCTATGCTGACCTGGAAAATCTATGGTAAGACACACAACTTGGTTGGTCGATCTGCTGCTTGTAACGCAAACCGCTATCCATCTTGAACCTGGTGATCATGCTTTCTGTGTATATTCAATTTTTCGTGGAGCTGTGAATCACAGCCTTGATGGAAGGCTGTACAGTCGTCTATGTTAGCAGTAATGGAAAAAATTGTTGGCGGCCCAGGCCCTGGTGGCTGTGAAGAAAAAATCTCAGCCCCCACGCTAGAACTACCAGCTCAAGCCTGCAAGAGGCCGACTTTGTCTGAGCTTGAAAATTCAACTCATTTCATAACCTACTTCTCGAGCCTCTGCTATTTTCCTGCAGATGTAAATTTGAATGCAAGTCAAGAGGATCGATGGCAGGTGTCGGCGAAGCTAGCGCTATCGTAGGGTTAATTTCGACAGCTGCCAGCCTATCGAAGGCCGTCATTGACATCGCAAGCAAGTACAAAGCAGCAAGATTACAGATCGAATGTTTCGGTCAAGAAGTCGGCATTCTAGGCAACATCCTTGACCAACTACATCGCTTATACAATAAGGATGATTCACGCTCAAACGGGGATGTCATATCTTTGACAGTGGACATCTTGGACCGATGCAGCGACTTGTTCGCCGAGTTGGAGACATACAGAAATGCTTTGTATAGCAGAACAGAACCAGAGCGAAATGTCACGTTTCTTGGAAAGACAAAATGGGTGTTTGAGGAGAAAGAGCTGGAATACCTTCGTACTCGGGTAGAAAGTATGAAGACAAACATGTTATTGATGATGATCATGCAATGTGTGCACGGCCGACAAAGGTATCGGCAATGACGGCTACTATTGTATAACAGGCTGACACAATCTTCTTAGCTCCAAAATGGGAAGTGCTGTCGAAAACTACGCAGAGCAAGTACAGATGCTATCAATCCACAGTGAAAAGTGTGAGAAGCGCTTGCAGACCCTGGAAGATATCGTGGTGCCACTAACGAGCACCAATAACAATGCTGTGATTAATCGCATGTCCATAGATACAGCCGCGTCTGTACGTTCGATCACGGACTCCATATTGAGTTTGTATGGCCATGAGTCCCTCTACGAGACGCCCTCAGAATCTCAGGGCGAGGTTCTAGCACCTGGAAGCATGCAGGCTAAAGTATCTAGGATTATTGAGGACCACATACACAAGATTACTGTGGTCGACGAAGATGAAGTAATTGAGGACTTAAAAATTGAGCAATTTTGTAATCATCTCGCGGCGACGGAACTATTTACCGATTTTGGCTTGGAAGTATTGCATATAGAGCATTGATGTGATTATGAGCTGTTTCCTTCATTTACTAATCCCACCCCTACTGTCAATTGTAGAATGCAGCATTCATTGTGGACATAAACTCGCTATTTGTCCTGGGAAAAGCTGCTCTTCTTCGCTCAAAGAATCAGAAGCGAGAACGGGAGTGATTATATTCAGAGGGTGTCAGTCCAAACGTCATATTTTCATAGTCAAGGATATCGTTTCTCCACGCAACTGAGCCCGACCCTAGAGTCTAGGTGAGCATCTGTTCCTCGTAGCAATCACATCGGGTGACGTCAAGAAGAGGAAGATATGCTACATCTGGGCGTTCAGAAACGCTACATATATAGTCCCACGCGCATATAGGGTGCCGAACAACGTCGACCTGGAGGTCGACTTGGAGCTACTAGCCTAGGTTAGCAAGATTCCTCCAATCGAATTAATAGCGGCCTAATACCAGCGTTGGATTTCCTTTAGAAGAGATCATACTCCAAAACACCCTTACATCCATCCCATGCCCATACCAATATCCCATATACCCAACGCTCCTCCTCCCAAGCAATCATATCAACTCCGCCTCCCCCCTCCCCACAACCTCCCTAACCACCCCCCACCTAACAACAACCACCTCCCCCCTCCCCAACAAAAACTCCTCC
>KE598581.1:1237916-1360989 GCA_000444155.1 Cladonia macilenta KoLRI003786 | reverse complement strand
AACCACCACCCCCGCCTCCCTCCTCCCCCTCACAAAAACCGCCTTCTCCAAATCCGGTCCCTCAACCATACCAACCCCCCCACTACTATCATCCATCTTCCTCAAGTTCTCCGGAAACTGTCCCAAAAACGCATGTTGAAAATGCCTATGCAGGATCGCCGTATGCGTAGTCGCATATTGGAGTTCGCTCGGGGAGAGAAGCGCACGAGTGGGGGGATGGGTGAGCGTGTGGAGGGGAAAGGAGTCGATTTTCGCGAGGCGGGCGCGTAAGAGGGAGCGGGTTAGGTATTTGAAGCGTTCGAGTTCGGTTTGGAGGATTATGAGGGTGAAGGAGGATTTGGGATCGGTGCTGGAGGTGAGGTCTTCTATGAGGGAGATCTGAAGGGGGGAAGAGATGGTATTTTAGTTTGTGGATCGGATAGCGGTTGCGTAGGGCAGGTGGGAGGATTTGGCACTGACCTGTTGACGTATCCTCTCTAATACACGGTCCATTAGCGCAGCGGGCCATGGTAGTAATTCGGGTGCACTTCGCTCGTTGACCCATGTGCGGGTGAGCTCCTGCAAGTCGCGGGTTTCTTGAGGAACTGTGCTGTCGTCTACTTCGGCGAGGATATCGTCGATATCCATAGGTGATAGTTGAGTTGCAGCATCGAGTCGATGGCGTTATATTGGATGTGCTTGGGCATATCTACGCTTTGTTGAAGGCGAATGATGCTTGGATGCTAAGAGTGAGGGCAGTCGAGCTCCATAGCCCTAGCGCTAACTGGATAGGGTCGTTCAATTTGAAGCACAGGTACTCCACACAACCTTGTATTCGCTGTGAACAATCGCATTAGTGATCTAGGGATCCCACGACCTCTGATGGGGAACGAAAATCCAGGTACATAGTTCTCTCGACTCCCTTGGCTACATAATGACATTTGTTCTACGGGGTCAACGCCTTAAGTAGTCGGGTAAGTGTCAATACTAGGACGGTCCTCAGATATAGTTGAGCCTTTTCTATAACCCCTTGGCAGTATTAAGAATGCTACACCATAGGGTATAATCGGCTAGTGTCTGGGCAAGATGACTATCACCTGAGTAGTGAGTGTGCTGTGGGGTAGATGGCGAACAGAGGGGGGAAGTGAGAGTAAGCAGAGCCTGAGCAAAGCGGTAGGAGCTGGATATGAAGGGGAAGCGGTTGTTTGTGCACGATTATATACACTTATACCTATCTTTTCAGGGTTTTCGGATACATGTCACCCGCTTCGTTTCCTTCTATGTCCTTGTCCCTTCTAAAAGTGGATAAAAGCCACCCTTAACTTTTGGGGTTCTCGGTGGAACCTTCCGAAACGTCATGGTGTCCGCCTTGGTCGACAAGGCCAAGATGACCATGAGAGCTAATAGTCGTATCCCGGCTCAAGCTTTCATGCAGAGCTCCATGTCCTAGGGTTGTCTAGTGGTACAAATGCCCAGCAGCGTACTGTTATGAGGGCTGTCCGATATGGTTGGAATCGAGACAGTGGCGAGAAGATTTAGAGATTCTTAGGGTTCAAAAACTCCATTCGAAGATCTTCGCAGTGGCAAAGCAGGAAGACCCTCGATAGTTTGCAAGTTGCAAAAGGGGTAGTCGCATGCAGTGTAAGAAATATCAATGGCAGGCTTCGCAAGGAAGAAAAGCTGATATATCAGCTTAAGGCGCGAGATAATAAGGCGTGAAGAGATCCTGATAGTAAAGCCACCTGGGCAAGATGGTATGCGAGAGGCGTCAGAGCAGAGCTCGACGGCTATTGAGTTAGTATGGCCCAAAGTAATGATGCGAGAGACAAGCCTGCCCCCCAGGGCAAGCCCGAACTCCAGTGAGTGCAAGAGCATTCGTTTCGAAGAGTAACCCGAGTGTGATAGCATTCCATGTTTTCGAGGCTTCAGTGAGGAAGCTGTGGCGATCATTGTCAGAACGACACCATGCGTCTCGACTGCATACGACCTGATATGCTCCCGTTATGGGCAGCTATGCCCATACCGGACATTACGGAATTACATTGCCGGCCAGAAGCAGTGGGACTGTCGTCCATCTGCTCTCCGTGTTGGCCAAACGCAAAAGTCTGAGCTCGGCTCAGTTTGCCTCTTTGTTGCTTAATGCGGCCCAGGCCGCGTTCGCAGGCATTAGCATGTTCTTTCGCATCCATCTCAACGTAACTTTGTGGATAGCATCGGTATTTATTGTCCGCGAAGAAAGAGCTGTAGCCTCCATCAAGGATATAAACTTCTGGGTAGGTTAGTTTGGGATATCGATGTGCGTTACAAGCACGATCTTTGTTGCGGAGGAATTTGGCCCTGGCAACGAATTAGCATAAATGCACGTAATTGCCTCGAAACTACGCACATGATGGGAGCCCGATGCGCCGAGTATTCGCAATGGAGGATCAATAATGTATTCTGCGAAGATGGCGATTCAAAGAGCTGAGTTGCCAGTCGTTCTTTATCATTGACGTTTATGGCACCTTCGATGTGGCCTCCTTCGTATTCATACTCAAATCGACAATCAATTATTACAGAGCGATCGTAGCATTGTCCATATTTGCCATCCAGCACATCACACATCGTATCTTTTGTGATACGAGGCAAACTCTCTTCATCGGCATTGAAGTGGGGTAGTTGTAATCGGACTGGGTCATCTACGTCCATTATCGCATCCAGGCCTGCTTCTGCAAATGAAGCCTTCTCTCTTTTGATCACGTCTCCCGGGTGCTCGAACATGCTAAGAGAACGCCGAAATTGTTTTCTTGGTCGTTGCAGAGGATTGGATGGCTTGCGAACATGTCCAACGACAGGGGATCCAATATTGCGCAGGTTTCCGTTAAGACTCGTAAGAGATTGCTTGAATTTAGGTGGTCCCATTGGCAACGGTGCAGGGGAGTGAGCTGATTGTGGCCGTTTCTCTCCTTGTGGGGAGAACCCAAAGCACTCTTCAGCTGACATCAACGTCGGAGGAGGTACGGAGGCTCCGTTGCCAAATCTGAAAGGGGGCCCTTCCGCTCGGGCAGCCTTACCAGAAAATAACGTCGTCGTAAAACCCTTAGTACGGGACAATGATGGCCTCATTAGGGAAGGCCTCCGGCGCCTAAAGCAAACGTAAGTTCAATGCATCACATATAGCCAACTATTACGAGGCTGCTCACTCTTGTGGTGCTGGCTGTTGTAGACCCTCCATCAGTGAGTCTTGCATGGCTTCTATTGACGGGGTCTTATCCTCCTCCAACGTTATGATCTGAGGTGTAGGTTCGACCTCGGTGGTTACTAAGAAGGGTGCTTTGTGAGGGAGTGGAGATAAGTCCATTAGATCGTTTCCTGGACCCGGGGAAGAAGATGGGAGTGGGGGTGTGGTTGTGCTTTCTGATATGTGTTAGCAGCAACCCTGCCTGACCAGCATTATGACCATACCCCGGCCATTGAGTGTTCCGAAGAGGTTTGAGGAGAAGAGGGAACGACGGGGGGTGGGCAATTGGGGGCTGACTCCCGTTAGCAGCAACCTCAAGAATGTAGCGTGGCATTTGACTTACCTCTGATCAATGTGGAAATTCTGGGACAGATCGGCAGCAAGGCTTGCTGTTGGAGATGATCCACGCACTGGCTTGAGGCTGAAGTAATCTGTAGGGACCTTGTTCATACTAAGGTCCTTGAAGTTGAAGGTCGACGGTCCAAAATTTATCCGTCCTCCATAGAGATTGCCGTAGTCCGAGCGTGCCTCCCCACCACAGCCCCATTGACCAAAGGGCAGAGAAGGTGGCTGCATGGCAGCCAAAGGGGATGAACGCTCCATGGTTTTCGTGTAGTGTTCGTTTCAAAAGTCGAAGCTGTTCGAGCAATTGGCTTTTGTTGGTGGGGTTCGTGGTACTTCCAGGATGGTGGCTGATAGGCCGTAGTAGAGAGAAGACGGGACTTCCTCTTGTAGCTGTATAATGCGAACTCCTGAAAAAGAACTGATTCGAGTGTAATCTGCTGGTTCTAAGGCATGATCCTGGGAAAATACAGACGTAAAAGCTCGAGCAAGCAGCTGTTCGTTAGCAATGGAAAGTGCTCCGCGTCTCCCTCATAACCCAGCCAAGCAAGGGGAAACCGGTGGAGGGAGGAAAGGCCCCACCGAGAGACGTGACGATGGCGAGAGGAGAGAGGGTGAGGAGGTAAATCACACAATCGGAGGTGGTGGAGGAAGTGGGTAGCTCCAGCTGAAGGGCACGGGTAACCTGGGGAGATAGTCACGGCACAGCGACGGTTTTAGCTTCCCTTTTACCGTAGTGGGGGGACTTGGAAATCCTGCTTATTCCCCCTAGAGATGATCATTACTGCATTACATTGCATTACAGTACCKCTCACTGAGCCAATTGCAGTCTTTAATACATCTGACCTTACATGTGAAGGCGTCGAGCTCTATGATTGCCTACTTAACCGCTATTTGCAAGATATTTATGGCCTTAGGGAGCTGAAGACAGCACAGAATGGTAAGTAAACCAGACCTCAGATCTCGATCAGCGGCTTTCACGGCGGCTATGAAACGAGGGAATACTGGCTTTGGCTACTATCATTGGTTCAACCCCGGCGTAGCTTGCTTTCCCAATGCAGCAAATCGCAGGTCCAACATCCTGGCCAATGTCAGCCTGGAAGACAAGGCCGCCGCTGTTGGTACACCAACAACCTTATCTAGCGAAGATAGCTCGAGGCACGATCAGAGGACTTGAGAGACGGTAAGGACGGTAAGGAGTCTTACAACTGGTCTTAGAGTTGTGGAACAATGGGCATTGATCACAGGCTGAGCACTCGCGGGTCTCTCTACGAGAGTGAGACAAGCCACTCCCCACCATCCTCAAACAAAGCTGAGGAACATTCTCTAGGTCGGCCAGTGCCAACGCATCATGCGGAGCTTAACGTCATGGCTGTCGCGCAATTTCAGATTCCCGCTCACAAGGTCCGGAAATGGAAAGGCCCATGTCACTGCCTTCTCCATTCGGGGCCATTTCGCGAGCTCCACATTCCTGTTGCTGGGTGATACACGCGCCTTACTTTCCCTCGCTATCTCATTCGCTGCTGTATCGGTGAGGAGGAGGGATATGTGGGGTCTGAAACGTTCATTCTCGGTTGAGGGCGCCGTGAAACCTCGGTGGACGAACTCATTGGGAACCAAGTGGAAGAGCATAATGTGCTTGTTGACTGCCAGGTTCTGCTCAATGAAGATGTCATTCATACGTCTCTGTATCCTTTGAACAGCTTGCTTGCATGGATTAATCCCAATAACCAGGGATTGACTTTACGGCGACGTTCGGCGCGTCCGATAAGAAAAGTAAACAAACAGGGATCGCGAAAATGGCTCGATGTCCCGTGCACGCCTGSMAAYCAGCCTTACTAGGCGAAGACATCAGCCCCAGGCCAAACTTCGGCTGACAAGTCTGACGCTAATCCAATAGCAGGAAGGTATCCTCCCCTGTCTCGACCCAATCATAGCTGCTCTTGATACTCTCGCCATTCATATGTATATAATTGACTAGCGAGAGAGAGCAAGCCTTCTTTGTGAAAAGCTAGCATTGTTTGCCCTACAGGGTTGCCATTATAGTCGCCTGGATAACCTGGTCCTTTGGAGCGCTCTACCTTAGTTCTTGGGTGCAGCCCTATAGGGTTGTAGTCCCTGGGGTCATGGTCTACCTGCTTAGTAATCATCGCCAAGCTCACACTAGCAGATTTGAAGAGGTTTTTGCTCGAATTTAACAAGTCAAATTACAGCAACTTCTGTCAGCGTCATGCCCAAAAAGCGGCCTAGGGAGCGTCCTACAGTAGATACGCATTTGGTCGAGATCTATGAAGATTTGGCCAGTGTAGATGAAAAAACTCGTCTCAAAGCTGCACACAGTCTGTTGACTGACTTTATCCACCAGGAAAAAGCCCCAGGAGAGCAGCTGAATGAGATACTTAGACGTCTCATTAGAGGCCTTTGTAGCAGCCGTAAAGCAGCGCGGCTGGGTTTCTCGGTTGCACTAACCGAATTCTTGATAGAGCTCTTTGGGCACAACCACAAACATGTGGAGGGGTTTCAGAACATGACGGAACTGCTAGAGACTTTGAAGGTTCAAACTCATGTCATTGGCAATTTATCTGGGCAGGTTAGTAGCTCTGCAATCTAATCTTTCTGTCGCCTTGTCTCCCGCTAAACAATCCTTAGGAGGAGAGGGATCACCAATTCGGACGCCTTTTCGGAGCGGAGGCGATCATAAAATCCAAAATCTTGCTCCAACCCGATGTTCCTGTCGACACATGGGACCATGTACTTGATATGATCTACGAACTGGCAATGAAGAGACCATGGCTTCGAGAAGAATGTGGCTTCATCCTCTTAGCGTCTGTGCAACTGCTGCTAGAGCACGATACTCAGCGCGCTCAATTGGTCATTGACAAGCTCCACATGAATGGGCTTTCTAGGACTCCCGAAGGAGTAGCAGTATGGATAAGTCTATATGCCAAATTTCCTAACCTCCGATTCCCCAGTGGCGTTTGGCATCGCGAGAACCCTCTGAACCACAAGGAGATAAAAAAACTTGCCAGAATTCTGAAGGAGGCTCCTGTAACAGAGGATACTGATAATGTAGCCGAATCGAAGCACCTGCAGAAGGGTGCGTGGTCTTCGAATGTGCACTTCGCTTGGGATGTGATTTTGACGAGGCTTCTCACCAGTGAGCCTGCAATCAAGGTCTCAGAGAAGTCCAAGAATGTTAGCTTCTCTAAGTTTTGGGAGCATTGTGTGGATGGTAAGGTCAAACAGCCAAAAATTGTAGCTTCTACTAAAGCACGATCATAGACAATTTATTCGCGGCTGCATCTTCTGAAGAGAGGAAATACTGGGGTTTCCAGCTATTTCAAAGGATGATTACTAAGGCTCCCGTGCATTTAATCCCCTATATTTTCAGCGAGAACTTCATGCGATGTCTGATGAATCAACTTGCCTCACCAGAGCGCTACCTGCACCGCACGGCTGAACGAGCTAAGAGTACGATCCTTGCTAGAGCTCGATCGAGCCCAAATGTTCGACCTCTGATCCTGACAGCTCTTCTGGCGGGACCATACGGAGATCTCCATTTTGACAGAATGACCAAGACTAAGACAGTGGAGTCTTTGCTAACGCATATCGACGACTCGACTCTCAAGCATATGTTACCTTTCTACGATGAGGTCGTCCAGCGACCTGGCGTGCAAGATGACAAAGCTGCAACGTTAACGAGGATCACTGTGGCTGACCAGCTCGTATTTATTGTGCGAAATCTACCTGCAGACGACACTGAGCATGACTCCGAGGCAGTGTCGTTGATTGGAGTTGTTCCAATGGTGCTTACCTTATTGGTCAAACATGCTTATTTTGATCGTAATGACGTTCCAGAAGGCCAAAACGATAAGCCAAGTCCTCCGATCTCTCAAGCTTCTCGAAACGCGTTCAGGTCCCGCATCTCATCCTGTCTAACACATCTTATAGCTCAGTCCAAGGACCCTGGCTTTATCCCTTACCACTTGATGCTCGTGATCCATAGTCACGAAGAGAGGTCCGAATCTGAAGGATTACTGCTAGTTGTCGATGATACAGTGCGGGAGGTCATCAAGATGACTCGCAAGAGGATAAAAGAGATAACCTTGGAAATAGCGAAAACTCCGCAAGAATCTTCAAGGGGCAAATATCTCCGTTCCCTTAGGCTCCTGTATTCTTTGACCTTCTTACAGGTGTACAATGAGGACGCCGAAGCTGTGAGTATGTTAGAAGAATTGAACGACATTGAAAATGTCCAAGAGGGTTCTGCAACTCTAGTAGAGGTTCTTTTGAGCTTCTCATCGAAACCCTCACAACTTTTTCGCCGATTGACGCAGCAAGTCTTCGCAGCTTGTGCGTCTTTCATTGATGAGGTTGGCCTGCAGTCTATGTTCAAAGTAAGTGTCGTGGCTTTGTGAATGGGAGTGGAGACTGAGCGTTACAGGTGTTAGAAGCAAAGGAAAACCTATCTGGCCAGGCAGAGATGTTCGAGCAAGAGAATGAAGAGGCTAGTGTCAGCGAAGAGAATGATGTCGAAATGGTTGACATGGAAGACGCCACGTCTGGCAGCTCAGAGGAAGACGGGGATTCTAGCGACACCGATTCAAATGGCACCTCTGAAAGCACTGAAAGTGATACAGACGCTAACGATACTGAGCTCGCTGCATTCAATGCGAAGTTGGCACAGGCTTTGGGCACTCGGCCAGGAAACGAAGATCTGACTGCAGAAGATAGCGGCGAATCAGACGATGATATGAACAGCGAGCAGATGGAAGCACTGGACGATCATCTCAAAGAAGTCTTTCGTGAGAGGAAGAAAGTTAAGAGCAAGAAGACTGAAAAGAAAGACGCTAAAGAGACTATCGTCAACTTCAAATGCCGCGTACTAGACCTATTGGAGATCTACGTTAAGCAACAGCATGCCAACAGGCTCGCGTTAAGCCTTTTGCTACCTCTTTTACAATGCATACGAAAGACAACAGATAAGCAGGTATCAAAACAAGCGTGCAACGTGATGCGTGAATACGCAAGGATTTGCAAAAGCGATAAGGTGCCAGGTATCGAAGACACCGATGCCATCTTTGATCTCCTCGAGTCAGTCCACGCGGAAGCTATGAAGGAAGGGTCAAATGCATACGTCAGTGCCTGTAGTCAAGCAAGTTTACTGCTTGTGAAAGTGCTTGTGGCTCATGATAGAGAGTGCTTCAGGCGTGTTCTGAGAACCTATGGAGATACGCAGGAAAAGGCTTTCTTTGATGCTAAATGTAAAGTCAAGCCGGCGTTCTTCACCGATTGGCAGAATTGGTTTACTACGGCAAGGAAGCAATAGCTTCCCAGCTTAGCAGATTAGGTATCTATATCAATGCCTGAGAAGAAACCTCACTCTTTGGATACAGTATTCGCTGCTCGCAATGGCCTTGCTGGTTCGAAACTGCCAGGGAGATATTACTTGTCAGACTCCGCAATTGAAGAGCACTCCCCCAAGGTCCCTAAGCAGGTCTCGCCGCTCACGATGGCCATTCGTAATCGAAGCTGCCACAGACGCTTTTGCAAAGTCTTCATGCTCTTCCGCAAATCGAATGATCGCTTCTTTGTTCAGGGCGTCGAAGCCGCCCATACGCGCATTAATGGCGCTTTGATCAAGAGAGAATTTGCGGAGCTGAGAACTTGGTGCATAAGCGTTCCATGTGGATGCGAGTGAATAGATAGGCATGCCGAGACAAATTCCACGAGGTTCGACCATGTACCTGGCTAAGAAAGAAGCTTGATGCCAGATCTTGGATCTTCGGGCATTAGAGCATGTCGCGGAGGTTCCATAAGCGCACGGCTTGTTCGTGATGTGTATTGAGATAGTGCACAACAGGGTAGAGCCACTTGACCCTTACTTCGAAATCCTCGGAAGGTACTTCGAACAGGGTCACCGTCTTAGAGTCCTTTCCGGCATAGACACCATCAAATAAAGCGGCAAACAAGGTGGAGTTAGTCGTGGGGACCTTCTTGGGCATGTGCCGGGATCTTCGATAAGCCCCTACACCGACGCGAACTTCGATGAGCGAACTTGGGATCCTGATACTCATTAGCATACGAAGTCTCAATATCTGGAAGCCTGAGACATACATATCCAGCCAGACGATGTATCTAGCTTTCTGATCTCGGTTTGGACTTGGTGGGTTACTAAACGTACAGATATGGACTTTCGTCATAGAATGGATCGTTGGGTTCTTTGCCGCCAAGAATAATGGTTGCTTCTGCGAGTTCCTGCACGAAGTCTTCATTGTTTTTCGCGAATCGTAAATATGAGCATCCGTTCTCATGCATTTTTGGACAATTGTGTCTGATGTCGTGCAGACACTGGTCAATAACAAATCGGCGAATCTTGGAATTTGGTGCTGATAGTTCGTATATTTGTTCTAGTGTGACCTCTTCAATATGGCCATCGCCATAAAATGCGATGAGGTTGCACATCGCATCATCCTGCATCAGAACGCATCCCAGTCGATCACCCAAGGCCCAGAAGCGCACGATAAAGTCCGGTACGAATGCTGCGCTCTGGTCATAACCGACATAGAGCCACTCGACAAAGCATACGAACATGTCCGGATCCTCCTCAGGTAATGTGATGCTTTTGGAGTTTGCTTCTGCAAACCCGCTCTCAAGTGCGGCGGTGAAAAATGTAGACTTGCTCTTTAATAACTTCTCCGGCAAATTCCAGACCTTCTTTTCATCTCCAGAGCCAACATGTACTGCCACTGTTACTGAACCTTCAAGCCTTGCATTTTATTAGTTTCGGAGTTCTTAGTCAGGCTCAGTCCTAGAAGAATGACCTACATGTCCATTGCACCAGGAAAGACTCCTTTATAACCTGATCTCTCCGCAGCCATGATCGACTCGACTTTCTCCATGTGGTAGAAGAAATGTCGTTGACTTGAGGGCTTGTTGCAGGTTGACAATTTGTTATAAGTGAGATAAGGCTAGGGTCTGAGAATTATTTGACCTCTTAAAGAAGTCTCGTTGACTTGAGAGCAGGTTGACAGGTTGTTGTAAGTGAGATGAAGTTGGGGTCCGAGATTGGTTGCAAGGGGATTATATATCTGTTACGAAGTGAAGGTCAGAATGAAAAGACGACGTGGAGTGAATCCACATCACTACCTACACGCGTAAGTGTCACGTGTCTATTGCAGCACAATTCATTCAAAATTGGAGCACGTTGATATCGTTTTCAGCTCAGCCATGACGACTCACAGCCGAAAGGTCTTTTCTCATTATCTGAAGTGCTACGCTCAGCTAACAGTGCCATCCAGACACCTCGAAATTAATAAGCGTCCGGTTTAAATGCCGGGTTCTCGTAATATCGATGCTTTTCATCACACGGACACCGTTTCATTAATCTTACGCCCGCCATCACCTCTCGCCTCACAACATCCTCCGAGAATTCGGGGAATCCTCTCAAAAATGTGATGATCTCGTCTGCATCCGCAAAACACCCATGCAGCTTCTCCCACACAAATATTTCAATGAACAGCTGACGAAGTTTGGAGCCTGGAGAAGAAACTTTGTATACGAAATGTATCGCGTCGAGCGACAGGCCTGAGATACAATCGAACCAGAGCAAGAGTTCGGACATCAGATGGTCTTTGAAGGCAGGGCAAGCCAATTTATCGCCGAGGATCCAGGCTTGCACGTAGGGTTTCTCTAACATGTGACATTCGTATAATCCATTGCAATTGCCCAAAGTCAGCCAAGTAGCCCACATCTCAAAAGCGTCTGGATCGTCYTCGATGAGGTCTACTGCTTTCAAACTCGCCTCCACGAAGTTGCCATTAAGAGCAGCATCGAAAAATGGCGAGCAGTGAGTAAGAACCTTCTTAGGCAGGTACCAAGTCTTCTGGTTGCTTTCCGTGCCAACCGTTACTTTGATGGACTCGGAACCTTCGAACCTGTCTGACTGTCAATTCTGAATGATTACTTGCCGAACATAACGTGGTAGCTGGATGACCTACATTGCTCGACCCTCTTTATTCCCCATGCCTTTCCACTGGTAGCCAGCCAACTCCTTTGCAGACATTTTGGCAACGAGAGTTTCCCCTCCATTCGGGGTTTGCGTCATTTTGGTGGCCCGAGGTATTCCAGTAGAGGAGATTTGGTGTAGAAACTAAGAGATGAAAGGTAGGTCGTCTAAAATCTCGTCACTTTCCGCCGGCACGCTACGAATAGGTGTGTTGAAAACAGTGATCGACCGATGGCTCACCTCCTAGAATATTCTAGAATCACGCAAACCCTCGTATCAGGTCTACCTCAGACAGCAAAGTGATATCTATGGAGGATGGAACCTCACAAATAGTTTGAATTTCCTGTGCTATAAAATCAGCCGTTGTCCACGCAACCAATTGGCGGTTTCACTTTATTTGCTAACCAGGAAAATTTTGGAGTCTCCAGGCCAGAGCCGAGTTTTCTACCATTTGTGACCCAATTAGTGGCCCATGATACTGACCTCCAGGCCGACATAGACGCTCAATCTTATGGCAGAGTGCCACCCCCGATGATTATAGGCCACCTGACCGCTTGACCACACAATAGTAATCTTTCCAGGTTGAGATGCGCCAAGTACCAAGCAGCAGCTATGAGTTGCGGATATGTCAACCTAGTAGTTATACTCATTCCACATACATCTGACGCTTCTTTTTTGCGAAATACGTTCTCAACACGTCAATTATCTTCATTAGTAAATCTTGTGGTATAACACAAAGCCAGGCTTTGTTTTCAAGCAACACCACCTGTCTTTATGTATGATCGCGTTGAACACCTCGCCTCTGGAAAGAAAACTAAGTTCACATCGAATCTAATATCACTCTTCGATCATTTAGATATCAGCGTTGTGATATGGGTCTCAACAACAAATCCCATCATTCTTTTCATAGTACGGCTTGCCAATGTCTTTTCGATGCTGTTCCTCTCAACACTCTCGCCGCTCTTGATACGATGGCGTGGGAAATGCAAGCATCCCGTGCTAGGTAGCATGCAGCAGATCTTGAAGCATCAGCGGAAGAGTCACAAGACCAAAGAAAGCCATTCTGACTGTTAAAACCAAGACCACAGCTAAAGGCAAGCTGCAATCAGCTGTGGTAGCAAGGATAGCAGACCTAGACCTGATATACTCATCACAGATATTTTCTGCTAGTCTGAAACCGTAAGTCCGTCAGCCCRCTGATGTCCTTTGTTGAGAGCAATTTGACTAGGGAGTATATGCAAGCGTGGGTTGTACTTTATCAATTATGGCCACCGTTGGAACGGTGAATGGAGAATCTATATGGAAGGTACCAATGGACTTACCCACCTGTCCCCCAGCATTTTCGATGCTGGCATTGATGGATGGTTTCCCGAAGCAGATAGTAACGCGATGGATATGCGCAATGACTCCTCCCAGGCATTCCTGTTCCTCGTACAGTGGCTGTACAAGGCTGTAAATATATAGGACCTGCACACAGGGGAATAAGCTTGGCTGTTTCGCTTTCTGCGACAGCCCGATACAGAAAGTATTCCACAGGCGCCAGGTCTTCCAGAAGCACTGAGTTGAAATTCTGTTCGTCGAGACTGTCTCAATAGCTTATCCGCGTGGTCCTCCAGAGTCAATAATAGGGAAATGGGTCGTTAAGCGATTACTCTGCAACTCCTACATCAGCAATTGGAAGGTAATGATAATCGCGTTGGACGCTAAGAATGCTCTATTAAGTACTGCATGCTTACTGCCCAAGCTGTGCCACTATGCATTTGGCCCATACGGAATCCTTGAAGAACTAAGACTAATACGGAACTGTTAGCTGACTCATATACCGCACTGCGGTCCTACGCCGCTATCAGCTATTGACTCACCAGTTGCCTTCTTATGTGCATTCCCTTCTGCTCTCTTACGCTCCCTCGTACACCCTCTCCGCCACTTCCTGCTGTCTATATGCTCGCTTCTGTGATCGTGCGTGTCCAAGTTCAATCGATCGTGTTTTGGAGCATTTAGGCAGCATTAGAGGCGAATTCCTATTGCGAATATATCCACTTTTTGATGGTCTTGTAGCTCACCGACATCATCAAATCGAATCACAAAACTGTCGCAAGGCATATTTATCTTTAACATTTCCACACAAASATGACGAGAGCTCATTACATAGTGAGGGTTGGAAATGAAGGGATTGCGAAAAGGATTTGCCCAAGTGCCCCAAATCATTGGCACTACCTTTCTCCTCAGCAGATCTGGGGTCTCCCAAGGGCCATGCCCCATGTCAAAGTCCGCGCGGCATTGGAGGCGGATATTGAGAACCCTCGAGTTACAACGTACATTTGTCTCCTTTGCAACGGTCATGGGGGACCTGGCCATTTTGTTCAAGTAGGTATCGGCAGGCGTCACTCAGGAMAAGGCCCTGTAGGGAATGGGAACCTTCCTATACCAGAAGACATGATGGCTCGTCTTCGGCAAGGGTTTGACCATTGGTTCGAATGGCAGCCTGTTACATCCGACGCAGCGTTTCAAGATCGCGTTCGCCAGCTCCCAATTCCTCACCCGCCTTATATTCCGACCCTACGCCGCGTAACTGAAGATCACCCATCCTTTCCGCTTTTCCAAGCTCTAATTGATATCGGAGATCAACAAGCAGCAGCTGCAACAACAGCTTTACCTGCAGCTGAACCTGCCCCTGCAGCACCTGATGTTGATTTGGATAATCTATGCCGTGAGCGGGCGGAGCCCCATTCCCAAGGCTACGTTTACCTAATTCACATGGAGAATACAACGTTCCATAAAATTGGCATGAGCCTCGATCCCGAAATACGCTTGCGGACACTTCAAACAGGGAATCCGCACCCTCTATATCTCCTTACCAAGCAAAATGTTCAGGACATGCGAAACGCAGAAATGAATCTTCACCAACAATTCGAGACTCAGCGAGTTCCCAATCTCAACGTAAGAGAATGGTTCGATTTGGCGGATGGTACTAGTGAAGTACAAGCTGCGTTTGCTACCCTTCGATGACCAAGATACGAGCATGATTTGTGACCAATGTTATTAACGAGCCTGTCTAGCGTTATTTGGTAATACCATTTCCTATTGATTGATATGCCCGCGAAACACGAGGGTACTCTAGTGGCTAATGGAGCGAAGATGCTGTAATATCGGACGGGTATTTTGGCCATGCGAAGGCAGATATAGGCAGACCACCATGTTCGATAGAGGTTTGGTGTGCAGCAATTGGATAGTCTATATTGCGTACTGAGATATCCAAAGGCCCAGGCGTGTAAGATGTAAATTCCAGTGCTTCAGACCACGGGAAGAGATAACTTTTATTGCGTCCTTGTTGAGTGGATCGAATTCAAGAGCTCGGTTGGCCCTAGAACGAATGCTTCTGCTACATAATTCGTAGATTAGACCAATGTCCTTGTATAGCCCTGTCGTTTCATCTTGGCTTATCATCTTGGGATGAGGAAGCACAGAGCGTCCGCCCTAGTGTGTTGCGGTTACCCAGCCAACTTGCTAGTGCGAGGAAAGTCAAACAACTGATTGACACACCCGATAACATCGTACACTTGCGGCAGAACTAATCTTCTTGCTTGTTCGATAGGTGGCCATGGAAGACCTCATTAATTTCGACATTATAGAAACTCACAAAGAAAATATCCAATCGCTTCCCGGAGGCCGATCTGCAAAGGCGCTTGTCTCAACATTGGCACCTACAACAAAGCGCCCATTAGGACCTACGCCAGGAGATACTCGGAACCTCAACGATGCCATTCGTGAAGAATATGAGCTCGAGATTGCTGCAATATCGGACTCTGATGATCCGTTAGATGTCTATGATCGTTACGTGAAGTGGACTTTCAGCGCCTACCCCTCGGCGCAAGCAACACCCGACTCGCAGCTAAGGCCGCTCCTCGAACGAGCGACCAAAGCCTTCCAAACAACACCCCACTATAAGAATGATCCTCGGTATCTGAAGCTATGGCTCAATTATATCCGTTTCTTCTCGGACGCGCCTCGAGAAACGTTTACCTATCTTGCAAGGCACAACATTGGAGAAGGGTTGGCGCTATTTTACGAGGAATTCGCCGCCTGGCTTGAAGGCGCTGGACGATGGAATCAAGCAGACGAAGTATATAAATTAGGGATCGAGCGCGAGGCACGTCCTGCAGAACGATTGATAAGGAAGTTCGCAGAGTTTCAACAAAGATTYGAARCACGAGTGCAGAAWGGTGACGRACCTTCATCACCAGCCCTTCCAACCGTACGACCGGCTTTGGTGGCAAAAGTTGACCCTTTTGCCGTCTCAACACCCCGTTCTACAGACCCTCAAGCCCAGCGCCCATCTTCGGGCATCGGTGGCTCGTCAACCTCAAGAAGCGGCAGACAGAAACTTGCTATCTTTAGTGATGCAGATGCACCGGCATCATCTATCAAGGCTACGACCGGCGAGGCTGCTAGAGGCTGGGACAACATAGGATCAATAGCAGAAAGAAAGAAAGAAAATGTGATGGAAGCTAGGCCATGGACAGGCGAAACACTGAAAGGTGGCAAAAAGGCTATTGGTGCGCCCAAGATGATGATATTCAAGGACGAGGTATGTCGCCCCTATTACACGCCCTTGTGCACATATTTACGATCACAGGACTAATTGCTGGCACTTTTGGCGTTATGTAAATTTAGTCGAATTCTCAGGTACCTGCTACAGATGAATGTAACCGATCGAAATATGCAAATCAGCAGATTACGAACTCTCGGACAGGCAGGATAGAACGGCCATTCGTGAACCTTGAAGCAGTATACCCTAATGAGAATGCTTGTGAAGAAATCAGTATTGAAGAATTGAGAGCCAAGTCAAGAGGATGGCTGAATAGGGATTGGGCCGCTGAAAGCAAGCAGAGGATTATAGAAGAAACTCCGGAGACAACAGGACATGAGCCGAATTATGCGCTCCTTACTGAGACACGAGTAGGTGCTGAGCTAGTGCAAGATGTGCCCTCCCAGACAGGCACCCAAGATAGCACGACCACATTGCTTGATACTACCATTGCTGTTGATATTGGTCGAGGCGGTAAAGGTACCCGGCCAAAGAAAATGAAAATAAAAGAGGTCAGAAGCGAAACCCAGACCAGTATGGAACTACATCCCCTATGCCAGAGTTCGTGAGATGTTTACTAATCGTCCCAGTCAAAACCAATCTCGAGTCTCCCACTGGACCAAAGCTAAAACGAAAGATTTCTGCAGAGCCTACCATGACTTTGCACACAAAAGCAGCCACTGATGATATCTTGGATATCTTTAACCAGCCTCTAAGAAATGTTGATACAATGGCAGGACCTGCTGATAGCGCTGGTGAAAGTGACTATGAGGACGATGATTATACGAGCGCTGGAGAGAGCACAGGCACGGGAAGGATCTCAGGTACGAGTGAGTTTGGAGATACTGAAGCGGACCTCGTTACTGCACCCCAGCTTGAGAACACCAGTACTGCAGCACCAAGTGTAAGCCCTTGGTCAGACTTTACAGCAAGCAAGCATGTCCCAAAGCTAGCTCCTGAAGATGACGAAGACCAAAATGGTACTGATGACACCGACAACGATGGGTTCGTGGTACTTGAAGACTGTGCTTCCATCAAAGCGGACAAAGACGAAGATATCGAACTTGTAACGCCAGTACTACCTGAACCAGAGCCTGAGTATGAGGCTCTCCGGACCAGATATGTCCCAATACCCCCAGAGGATTACGAGCCGTCGACACGACCTTACAGAGATCCTTCGCAAGCGTCGCAAAATAGATTGCCCTTCATGACGCCCATCGTGGAAAAGACCGAATCCTCCATGGGCGCTTTGACGTTACGTGAAGAGAAGGATTACTTTAATTCAAAGACGCCCTCACGTGGAACACATGGACATGCAACACCGCAGATTGACGAAGAGCTCTTGAGTAGTCCTTTCGATGAGATCGTAAACGACTCCCTTCCGCCAAGGGTTCCCAAATTGAACATTACTACATCTAAATCTTCAGGTGATGCTGCTGTTGAGAAGAACATCAAGGGGCCTATCATTAGAGATGCTCAATGTAATCCTGTAGATGACTCTATCCGAAAGACCATCCTCGAAAACATGCGACCTCCGCTTTCTTCGTATTCGGGCTATTACGGTTGCCAACCTCTTAGCTATAACAAAGCACCGGAAATCCGGAAATATATCAAAGCCCTCACCAAGAAGACAGGCTCCGAAAAGACACTCACCACCCTCTCGCTCCCACCAACTCTCCGGTTCCCCCAAACCCCGAGCAAAACCTACGCCATAAAGCGAGAGCTAGGCAAAGGTGCCTTCGCCCCAGTTTACCTCGCCCAAGAAGAAGACCAAGACGAAGAGCAGATGGTAGCGATCAAATGCGAAGACCCACCCACAGCCTGGGAATTCTACATTATGTCTCTCCTCCAAACACGCCTCTCCCCAACCCACCGCGCCTCCCATTCCCTTCTAAAGCCTCACTCCCTCCACCTCTTCGCCGACGAAGCCTACCTCATAGAATCCTACCTCGACCAAGGCACTCTCCTCGACCTCGTCAATCTCGCCAAAACCGACCCTCCGCCCGGCAACACAACCGGCACCCTAGACGAAAGCATAGCCATGTTCTTCACCATCGAGCTCCTCCGCACCATCGAAGCCATGCACAGCGTCGGTATCCTCCATGGCGACCTCAAAGCCGACAACTGCCTCGTCCGCCTCTCGCCTACCACCGAAGATTGGGACCCGACATACCAGCCCGACGGCAGTGGCGGCTGGTCCTCCAAAGGCCTCTGCCTCATCGACTTCGGTCGCGGCATCGACATGCACGCTTTCAATCCCGGCGTCCAATTCGTCGCGGACTGGAAGACTGGAAAACAGGATTGTGTCGAGATGCGGGAACTCCGGCCCTGGACGTATCAAGTAGATTACTACGGTATAGCAGGTGTTGTGCATTCCCTCCTCTTTGGCAAATATATAGAAGATATGCTCGTCGTGGATGATAAAGCTGAGGGAGGCATCGGAGCGAAGAAGAAATATAAAGTGAGAGAGGGGTTGAAAAGGTATTGGCAGACGGAGCTATGGGGGGCGTTGTTCGAGACTTTGTTGAATCCGGGAATGGCGGTTGAGGGGGAGGAGGGGGGAAAGATGCCTGTTGTGAGGGGGTTGAGAGGGGTGAGGGAGAGGATGGAGGAGTGGCTTAGTGGGGAAGGGGGAAGGAGGAATGGGGGGTTGAAGGGGGGGTTAAGGAGGTTTGAGGAGATGATTAGGGAGAGGAGGAAGAGGTGATTCTTGGATTAGATATTCTCTGCTGGGTGTGGGATGGGGGTTGTGCTGGCGTTGCATGGATCTACACTGCCTTGCCGTGCCCGGCAGTGCATGGAACGGCGTTCGAAGGTGTATATAGTGTGGGGGATGCATGCATTATATTCTGGGTTAGTGATAACAAGCAAGGCGTCAGGCCATGGATTGGAGTTGAGACACTTAATGCCAGCATTTTCTAGGATACATGATACGGAGTATGTACGAAAAGTACATAATTGTTCGCATCCATTCCTTCTCACATTTTGCCTGCCAGCATGCCTTCCAGAAAAAGAAGGTAAATACCCCTCCTCATGAATGCCAACAAGCGTACCTCTCCATTTTTAGGACGGTGAAAAAATTTGCATCATCAACCTCATCATGAACATATTTCAATATCTCTCTCATCGTGAACATAATCGGTGACCATCGTCATCATCGTACCTATGCAAAAAATAAAGCCCTTTGCTCTCCGAAATATAGTGAACACCGTCATATCTGAATGAAGTCATTGTCGTAATATCCGTTCTGTTTGCCGGTAGATCGCATCCATTACAAGGCCTCGTATTGAATGTAAAGATGAAGGTTACACATGTCATCTTGGAATTGGCGAATCGAAACGCAGCGAACAGAAGGGAAAGTAATCGTAATCGTAGAATGTCGTAAAGTGGATGCGTAGAACAAAGGGGTGAATGGTAGGTGATAGATTCCATGCATCGCAAACTCATTTAGCTATGCAGATGCCTCGCCGTCGAATGCCACCGTGGGAACGGTAGCAGAAAGCGCTAATCCCAAGGGGAAAGATTTGGTCAATTTCGCTGCAAAGGTGTTTGGGTGTCACTGCTCTCCATACGTTGGCCCAAAGTTTCGCCAATGGACGAGAAGGGTTCGTAGGCACCCAAACTAGTCGTGGCCAGATGTCGGGAGCGATTAGGTCTAGGAGACACACCRTGGAAKGGCGAGCCYAGGCGTCKGACTTGAGTAGGTGTTACAGGTTCGTCGGTGGCTTCGCTTGGGCTCTCTGTGCTCATATCTGGCGTAGGTAATTGATCAGATGGATTTGGTGGTGTGAATAGGCTTTCCAGAGGGTTATTCGCTTGAACATCACCAAGACTGAACCCACGGCTTCGGACACGACGATGACGATTATCATTGGGGTTTCCAAAAAGATTGTCAAGCAATTCCTGCTGCATGCTACTCCCTCCAGGGCTCAGCTCATCCTCCAATTGGTGGAGAGCGCGTCGCTTTTGAACACTAGGATATGGGAATGTTTCATGCATTCTAATAGGTGACCTTAGGGCCGGTCCCAAGGTCGAAGCATCACTAGACTGGATTCTCGAAGTACTTGGACGAATCCTTTGTCGAGTTCGACTTGGACCCCATGTGTGATAGCCAAAGGGAGAGCCAAGTCGGGGTGTGTGCATGGTTTCGTCTCGCACTTCAGCACCAGTGCCAGTAGCAACATCAGACGGAATCGCTGTAGGTGAAGCCCAAGGAACTGGGGGCTCATTAAACCATTCATTGTCGGATTGTGTGCTGGTGTGGCTACCAGAAGATAGCTGAGCAAGAGGATTGTCAGGTTGCATAGATGCCGCCGTACTAGTCGTCAATGAAAGCTGGATGCTGCGGGTGCTAAAGGGCGAAGAATTTTGMTGAACCGGACTAGAGACCTCGGATAGGCGAGAATGAGATCGAGTACGGGGACTTGAGGACGAAAAGGGGGATGGGCTTCGACTTTGAAGAAGACGCTGATAATGTGGTGCAATACTCGGCCTGCTCTTACATAGATAACGCAGTCTGCGCCTGGTGGAAGATCCAGATTTGGGCCAAGGTTGTGGCTTAGCAGCTTTTGAGCCTGTGGGTGTATTACTACCGCTACGAGTCGCACGAATGGTATCTGGAGAGTTGGCTCTCCGTGGGTCAACAGCTTTCCCTGCGTCAATTTCGCTAACTCGGCCCAAGAGGGGTGAACTTAGCAGGTCAGTAGGCCTGGTAGCGCTCGACTTGCCTCCACGCCAGGTCCTTCTTGCTTCTCTTACGACACGATGGCATACACCAAGAGGAGGAGCAATACCTGGTAACATTTTGAAAGGCGTTACCGTAGGGTCTTGCAGATATGTAAGGTACGTGGACCACAAGTGTTTGTCCATATCTGCCGTCCAATGAATCAGTGGTGGCTTTTTAGCTGAGAGACCACTCTGAATAGACTTCTCGCTTCTCGCGAGGGCTGCCGCCCATTGTTTAGACTTGGTCTTTTTGATGGTAGAGAATCTGAACGGATCTGGTGTATCGCTCTCGGGACTGGTGCAACTACCATCACCAGCCGGGTAGGACATCAGACTTCCGTTGGAATCGTCTGAAGAGTCTGAGAGCAAGGAGCATGCGGACATAGGGCGACTGATGCTTTCTCCAAAGTCGAGATGGCCTGTAGCATTCCATCCATCGGTCGCTGGTCGTTGCTGGGGTTCAGGTGTCCGTGGTAAAGTTGAGAATTTTCGAGATGCGACTGGAGCGAGATAACCCTCTACCGGTTCCGTTGCTCGTTGTTGAAAAAGTGGCCTTGTTGGTGCTACTGACACAGGGGCTTCAATTGTCGGAATGGGTATATCGTTGGAAGTAATGGGCCCGCTAATGTTATCGAAAACCGAATTCACACTCGGCCGAGACTTTCTTTTTATGCGTAATGCATTCCTGGCACGAGGAGACTGCGGCACTGGTACTAGAATTTCGCGCTCTGGGGTCTTCGGTTCTTCACCTTCGGTGTAATGGAAGGTGAAGTTGCGAGGGAGGGTGATCGACAACTGTGGTCGTTCTCGCGGCATGGCGGCAGGTTCTGGGATTAGATGTATGCGTTTGTGGAAAGAATCGTATCGGCCTACGCAGGTCAAAGAGACCTAAGCAAAACGGAAGCCCTGATGGCCAACCGGATATGGCGTATCTTAGGAAGCAGGAGGGGAGAATAAAATGGAAGCAGAAGCCCCCTGGCGCAAGAATGCAATGGGAAACAAAGCCAGTCTCAGCAAAGCTATTCGATCATGATGGCTGCAAGTCTGTCCTGGCCGGTTATTCCAACCATAAAATCTCAAGCAAATGTCTGCTTTTTGGGGTAGACTCTCGACCAAAGACACCTCGTATTTTCTTGGACAGCCCACACTCTCGGCGGTGCCCTCTATTGTCTGTTTTGGGTGGTATTGAGGAGCAGTGGTGGAACCTAGGGCCAGTGTACGTGAAAACCAGCTGCTCGAGGTTGAAGACGAGGTATCGATGAAAATCACCGCTCGAGACCGGCCAGCTGGTGTACTGAGAGTATCTTGACTTTTGTGTCCCTGTGGTTTTCTAATCCAGTCGTCGATTGACCTTGGTGATGTGTGCTGAATATCTTAGACGACCTGACAGGTTCGACTCGAAGGATGCAGTACTCGGCGGAGCGAAGACAATAGCAAGTGTTTTAGATTATGTGCTGTGCAATGAAGGGGTGGTTGAATGGCGTTGGGCCAGAGCCGTTGCGAGACGGCGGGTGGGGGTGGTAGTGCGTGATGGCGATTCGAGCGAAGACCTGTAGCTTCCTAAGGCGACTGCATAGACGATAGAAAGCAACGGCGACGGAAGTCTTTTGATGGAGGCAGGCGGCCAATAGGTGGTTAGGTGGAGGGGCTGTTTGAGGAAGGTCGCAGGTCAGGAAAGAGGAGCGTCGAGACAAGCCCCGGACAAGTTTCACTAGCGTAGCCGCGGTCGAAACGCGTAAGAGTGAAAATCCCACGAGAAGTCCCAAATGTGAGAGCGAACCAGTGACTAAAGAGCCGAATTGCTCCAGACTCTTTGCTTGTTGAAGAGGCTTTTGCCCACGGACACTTCCACGCTGATCAGGTTGATTTGGTCTAATGCAATGAGCGGGAGCAGTGATATGACGCCTGGAGACAGCTGAAGTCTCCCTGTCAGGTAGCAGCGGCCCAATGACGCTCTTTTCTCCCTCCAGAAATATGCTAACAGCGTGGGAAATGGCGAAGCAAAGCGAGAGACGATAGAGACTAAGGTAACTAAGGTACTTAGAAATGCCTAAGTAACATGCGTCCTGCTATCTTGTTAGTCCGCGAAGTTGGGGTTCCGCCGGCGGCGCTACAGTGAAACACGAAAATGACGCGCGAAAACGCGTCAAAATCGCCTATTTGAACTCTTCACCTACCGGATCATCTTTTACTTTCCAACGCTACTGCATTCATGTGCTGGAACAGATGGATCTGAAAGGATGAGTCGCCCGAGGCCCCTGTGCTTACATGTTCAAACAATGTGAACCCGCGTGCGCATGGCCGCGTCCCCCACCGAGGGCTTAATCCCCAGACCCGAATGGAGACGAATTCTCTGCAGCTGGATCGCATGTTCTCCAAATAGCTTTGTGAGTGGCTGTTCTATCACAACTATTACTGGCTGCCCTGTGTTCCAATCATCAACTACGCACGGACTATGCTTATCACTGTCATGGGGCCGGAGCATTGACCCAGCCATCTCTGCGCCTCCTGCATCGTAGATGTGACAGGACAATCCAAGGCCCGCATTTCTTCCAGGTTGTTCCTCCACGATCATTCTTATTGGTGGCGGACTCAACAGCCATGCTTCAGAATCAGTCCCTGGGAAGCCGTCTGTTCGAAGGCACAATTTGCATCTTGCCCGGACCTATTCAATCCAACCCTAAGGTTTAGACTGCTTTGGCAGACGAAGGCATTAATGATTGCTTCRCTCATGTTGATCTGCAGCGCRACCGAACCTAGAAGTTCTGTTGTGCTTGGGGCGTCGTCCCAACAGCATGCCGGGCTAAGTGGGCCAGCTACTTTCCAGAAGTAGATTGACCCAGGTGACCCTTGGTACCCATTGGGGAAATTAAGTTGGAGTCGACAACTGACAGGCGAATCTGGTACTATGAAGCTGACCAGACAATCGCAGTAGTAGCTCTCATTCGGTTGCTGTTCAATGATGAATGTGTTTGAAGTTCGCGATACTAACCCAGGATCACTGGAATTCACAGGCACCATGAGCGATGGGAATATCTCCGTACAAGAGCTCGCTTGTCTTGGCTGCATGCCATGTCGCAAAGGAAGAGCTGAGCTATTCGCATTCAAAAGCAAAGGACAAACAACTCCTAGCATCAGCTTGAATATGCTTGCACTACGAGACATGTGTATCAATGGAGAGTAAGTCGCTTGTTCCGCTCTACCCTCGCCTTTATAACCCTTTGGCATTGAAGGGGCAAAGCCACGTATTCTGAAAGGTGGCATGACCCCATGAGTCGGGCAAAGCTCTTCTGGTCTGATGGTCTTCACATCGTTTGCCAATCAAGCCAATGACGTCGACCAAGACTATTTGCTTGTGAAAAGCAAACGGGCTTGACCTTCGTTGGTAATTGTCAATATTCCCGCATTGACTTTATTGACATCGCGAGCTATGGGTCCACCCGGCAGTTAAACAAGGGACGAAAGTCAATAGGGTTTTGCAGCTCTTGTCCGTCGTTTCTTAGTGTGGAACTCACGCCGGAAGCGATTTCATCCACAAGGGATCGTTATCAGCGCCAAACGACGAAACATCTGCGAAACGGGTCATGGGCTCACTAGCAACAGATGTCAATGATGGCGAAAAGGAGATCCATGTCCTAGTGACAGGTTTTGGTGTGCGCTCTTCCATTTCGGCCCATCACGTCTTTGGGCTATCTTGGCCTTCCAACTCCGGCTAATCTCATACACAGCCATTTGGGGAGAACAGAACCAATCCTTCCCACCTCATTACCAGCAGTCTTCCCAGCATATATAAACGGCCCGACCTCCCTCCAATAAAGATTGATGCTTACCCCAGCCCCATCACTGTCGCCTACAGCCATATCCGGGCGCTCATACCGAAGCTCCTCTTCTCTACGGATGACTCCAAGATTGCATCGCCAGACGCCAATGCCATTGATAGCGAGCCAGACTATCTGTCTGTCATTGCAAAGCCGGCAAAAGAGATACCAAATTATGACATAGTGCTCAACGTTGGTATGGCACCCGGTCGAAAGTTCTATACTTTGGAGACGTGTGCCCATCGAGATGGCTACAACAGGCTGGATGTCGATGGAAAGACGCTGCAGGGTGACACATATTGGAAAGACAAATATGGGGCTCCGGAAATACTACATACCGGCTTTGACACGGAGGATGTCTGGAGGAGATGGAAATCGGGACTTATGAGTGAGGACATCCGGCCTTCCAACAACGCTGGCCACTACATCTGCGATTTCACATATTATGCCAGTATGCTTGAGTACTGGCGCCGAGATCCGAATCAGATGAGGCCCTGCATATTTTTGCATGTCCCTGGCGGATATAGCGAAGAGGATATTGTAAGAGGCAGGGCGGTAACCTTAGGGTTGATCGCAGCTTGCGTAGGTAGCGAGATCAAGAGAGGAACAGAGAAGAAAGGAATGGGCAGCAGCATCCCTGTTGCCAGTGACTTTGGAGATGAAGGCTTGAGCTAGGTCTTCCTGGTCATGTTACATTGTAGCCGATATTGATATCATCTGAATTTCAGAGCACGGGGAAATATCTGCATCTGCTAGCTCTTGCCTCGTCTCTCTTTGGATATCATGTACCCTCAGTCTTCTTTCGAGACCTGATATATAGTACTGGTCTGGTCTCAGCGGCCCTCCGCCTTGGTGAGCGTGGCCTCCGTCTTCATTGATCTGCCTTTCTCCTTACACACACCGATCTCCGCATACCTCAAGACCTCCATATACTGCTGTCCATTCTCCCAAGGTTTCTTCGCACGGTTGTCCCCTTGATCAGCATCTAAACACGCTTTGAGGAAGTTTTGGGCAAACGTTTCCACACCCTCAGCGAAATTCTTCCAGGTTTCCTTGTCCCTAGCATTGTCCTCCTGTTGGTTGTCATAACCTCTATATCCGTATGTGATCTTGACGTGAAATTGATCGATGGCCCACTTGCGCAGCTTCGGGCCGGAGAAGGGGAGCTTAAGAGCGTCGCGAAGCGTTGCCGGTTGGATACCTCGTTCGCGATGCGACTCTATGAGCTGCACCATTACGTGGTCCCTGAAAGCCGGGCATTGGAACTTCATGCCAAGAGTCCACGCTCTAACCAGAGTCTCGCTGGGTATATTGATATTGCCAAGATCAAGCTCGCCAAGATAAAGCCATTGCGTAAAAATGTTAAAGACTTCCTCCCGGAGATGGTAAAGTTCATGCTCTGTCACCTCTGAAGGCATCTCTGCGAAGTATTGTGAACGACTAGTGAGCAATTTTCTAGGTAAAATCCATTTCCTTCTCGTTCCCATGATTGCAGAGCCAACCTCGACTGTAAATTGTTCGCCTTGGAGCCTAAGAGGTCATCAGCACCCTAATCGTACTTCATTGCATCCCTAGACTAAAATCTCACACTTGAAGGCCCTCTCTGCTACGGACGCCGCGCCAGTTGTGAGGATCTTTTGCGGTGGAGGTCTTTGTAATCCCAGTTTGATCTGATGCCCTGCGAGATACAACATTGGGGTAAGGAGCAACCGACGAGGGTGATGTTGAGGAGACCGCCGATGAAGCCGATGAAGCTCCGCTGGATTCAGAAGATGAAGGTGATGGAGGGATGCGTCTCTGGCGCTTTCGCTCAGGCTCTCCAGCGACTGAGGTAGACTCGCTAGGCATCACTGACACTCTCGACGTGATGTTGTAGTTGGCGAGAAGAGTAATGATTTGATGCTTTAGAAGAGCAATCCGAGCGGTGAAATCCTCAGGCTGATTTCGATGCGAAGATAGAGTTCAATAGCATCCGCTGAGTTGGAGAGATGAGTTGGGAGGATGTTGATGTCAAAGGAAGAGTGGCACCGACTTCATAAGCTTCGCAATCGGAGTACTCAGTATSAAGAGCTTCTCTTCTGCAGGCTGATCTTGAAGCAAAGACAAAAGTTGAATACCATTTGCCGAAGTGGGAAGATGTTGAAGGGGGAGGAGGAACGATACCGACTTTATAGGATTTCTAAGACTGGAATTCCCGTCCAAAGCTTCACTTCTGCAGATCCACTCACTTCAAAAATGAAGTCGAACACCTTCAGCTAATTCATGAGAAAGTAGCTTATCACTTCACAACGTCGCCTCTATAATGACGCCAACCACCGATTTCCCTTCTACCTCACGTATGCTTATCTCATCCTCTCAACGCTTTCTCATCTCTCTCACCCCCAAAACCAAATACACCCCCACTGGACTGACTCCCTTAGAATTCCCTTCAATACCTCACAACGTCGCCTCCTCGATGACGTGAATGTCCGCAGGTATTCATGTCCCTACAACCACCGTCACTTGAAACCCTCAAACCCTTCATCACCATAATCTTATATAGGTCCAACCTAATACCACATCAACATTAAACGCGTAATGGGTGCCGGGCAAAACCTCGGTATCCGGGTGTTTTCCGAAGGTAAACAGTGAATACCTGGTTACCTATCGCCACTCAAAATCCACTAACCAATCTGAGGTTTCTCCCCCTTCGGCCTTTGGATATCGCTTATCGGTCCCAGMTCGACCGATAAGAAGTTATCCTCCTCATGAGTACGGATTTTGGTGGTGGAAGGTATTTGAGGCGGCGCAGTGGCAAAAGCTGGTGTTTTGAGAATATCGCCACTTCCACGCTTCAACACCCACAAAATTCTCATCCATGTTTCTGTCCCCCCGCCGCTGCTTCCTCATCTCCCCGAACTCTAATATCCCTGTTCCACTACAGTGACAAAACCTGGTGTTTTGATTTGAGCTGGAATGTCACCATGCCAAGTCGCATCCACGTTTCTATCTCATAACACCCACCATTCTCCTAGCGGTACTATCTCATTTCCCCAATGCCTAATATACAATTGTCAAGAAAAATACCCCGTTCTACTTACTTGGTGGATTAACACTGATAAAATCTGGTGTTTTGAGAATATCGCCACTTGGAGTCGCCTCCACGACTCTACCTGTCAACACTTACAAAACCTGATCTTACTTCTATCCTTGCGCCATCTACGTCCTCATCTCCTTAGCCCCTAAGATTAAGAACAGATTGACACTTCGTTCTATTGCCCTGAAATGATACTAACAACCCTTTCAACCGCACCTACTCTTCACCCCCCACAATTCCCTACGCAGTCATTGGTACTCAGCAAGTCAGCTTGCTGAGAGCGTGGTAGCGTATTGAATTTACTCGCTATATCTTTACGCGATTGAACTATAATACCATTTACTAGAGAGATGAAGTGTTGTCGGTTAACCTTATCTCATAGTAAGATGCGCGCTCGGAGGTCCAGTGGCTGAGTTGTTGGCGTCTCAAATTTCGTTTACTTTGTGGTGGGAAGAAATTACTGTTCTGGCGTACGGGATGGGGGTAATAGTATGTAGGGTGGGAATGGGATTTGTAACAAGCTCGAGGGCTTATCTTATAATATGTTAAGTTTTGTCAAGATTGATGGGGGTCCGTAGGTGGCAGGGAAGCAATCATGGTGCTACGATGGGTTTACTGTGGTGAAGGATGCTGGGTCAGAGGTGTAAGACTGACGACCACTAATTTGCGAAGGAATGGACGTTCAGTGATACCATATCTAGTTTAGGACCGAAAATTGTAAAAAGCACTAACAAGGTCTACCAGTGTGTAAAACCGCCATCTGAGAAATAAAGATTGAAAAGACTATCAACAAGGTCTACTAGTGTGTAAGACCGCCGTCAAGCATAGGGCCCCCATGCAGGACCCAATTGCTCCTTGCTTCTGACCTGTAAATACTTTTAATGTCTGTACCTCATCTGCGGAAAATCTGGCAATGTTGAGACGTTATCTGGGAATGTTGAGTTGTCGTTGCTCGACTTCATTCGCACTCCTGCCTCCTTACAAATCTGCTCAATCTGGTCATTGATCTGCCTACCAGCATCAAGTGAAATTAATTCGAGATTGGGCAATCGTTCTACCCTACGCTCCGGAAATCCTTCAAACGTGTCAAGGAGAAGTTCTGCCTTAGCGAACTTCTCTAGTCGAAATATTCTTACAGAAGATGGCAAGAAGTCAATCAGTATCTGTAGTTTGAACAAATTGTTCTTGACGAGTGCCCGCATCATGGGCGATGGCTCGTAAGGTGAAATGCCCAACAACCCCGCCGAATAGACCTTTGCTGTGCTTTTAGCACCTTGAAACCTCTCAAAAAGCAAGACGTAATGCAGCCGAATGGTTTCGAGGACCTCGAATGAACGTAGAGACCCAATACCACCGGAGGCATCGAACCAGACCCTCTCAAATGACGTATCGGCAGTGAGATCCAAATGCACTAGACTTCTGAAGGCGAATTGTCTCAGAATCGCTACAATGCTGTAGGGCTCCCATACCATGCCTCGTATACGACAATGCACATGACGGAACTTTTTGAGCTCTCGGATACCACGGACGTATTTTCTGAAAGGGGCAGGTAGTAGTACACCCTGCAGATCGAGGTCCACCACTGGCGACACCGCATCTGCGAACGGCCATAAGTCATGCTCAATTACGAGGCCGGATCCCTGGATAGTCTGCATGCTAGGCAACATCATCATGAATGGTATAAGCTCTTCTCCGATGCCTCCAAGATAATTTCCATCGATTGTATACCTCGAAAGCCTTTCACCGAAGCTGACGCCATTCTCATTTTGCCCCAAGCCAGCTTCGATCATGACAAGAATGATTCTAAAATAGTCCATGCATGATCTTCGAGGCCAGGTGCCGGACTGTTGGAGGCTGCACTCTTCCAGATTGGGGAGCAAAGCCAGTAACAACAAGAAAGTTGCTAATGGATAGCCTGCCTTAACGTCCTTGCTCCAAGCTTCTGCCTCACTTTCTCCCAACGCGAGAGCTATCGTGCTGTGGACCCTCGCCATGGTGGAATCAAGATGTTTTCCAAATTTATCGAAGCCGAAATATTTGGATATTCTGGCTATACGGTTGCTCTGATTTCCATCCATAGAGCCGATTCCATTAGAAGGAACTATTGCAAGCATAGCTTTTGGGTACAGACAATTCCTCGCGTCTGAGAAGAGTTCATTTAGGTAATTTTCAGGGTCGCTGTACTCCGCGGTCTGCCATGTCCTTAGCTGAGATAAGTAATAGTCATCGACGAGGAGCTTCGAGAAGAGGCTCTTCTTTTCTTTGTGTTCTTCAAGCCTGTCTTTTGCAAGTCTGTACATCCGCTTGCAACATGTGGAAAAAGACACGACGTCTTCTGGCCAGGTAGCGCCAATGATAGATATCAGGATCTCATTGGGGAGGCCCATCAACGTTGACATTCTGCTGACGAGGTAAGATATGTAAATCGTTCACAAAGCTTCAATGCTGAATTCGGCCGATGCGAATGTTCGAACAAGCCTGCCATAATGATCAGATCGTGAGCTGATGCGCCGATAACAGAAAACATACTCACTCTTCGCTTCTCCAGATGAGTTCTCCAGTGTTCAAGCAGGCTTGATCACCATACCAAGATTCTATTGATGTAGGATGCGTGGAATCGGTGAAGTTATTACAGCTTCACAGCGGTAAGCAGTGAATCGCTGTACGCGACTAATGTAGATCAATGTTGAGATAATGATGATGCTTAACCACGGCTACAGTATAGGCCGTTCTCCAGCGAAGAAAACAGGCTAGCGGCTTTTGGACTATCAAGCGGTCGTTTTAAGATGATCAGAATGAGAATTTTGTCCTCGTGGACGAAGCAATCAATACTCGATCCTTTGACAAAGTTCAGTACCATCAAGCGAGAGATGTTTCAGTGATGATTATACCTGACTTCATTCAACACAGTAGCGAGGAGGCTCTGTAAAGCTGGACACAGAGAAGATTAAAGATGGAGATACTAGGCTGTGTTATGCGGAGGGCTGATGAGGACTTATCGCTTTTATTTGCCTTTCGCAGATGATGTCAAGTTGAAAGGGTTGGTCAGATCAGTCTCAGTTTGGGTGAAACTTGCGAGGTTCCACAAAGTGAAGAGAGTAAACGCGCTAAATAAAGTGTGTTCGGATCGGTAAAGCGCTTAGCATCCCTTCATTGGTGTCACTGKTAGGGATCATCTTGTTTACCCATGAAGTGAACAAAGAAGAGGTTTTGTGTCATAATTCATCACTTGAAATCTCAAAATGGATGCCTGGGGTCCAAGTATCGAGAAAATCGATTTTAGCATGACGATGGTGAAGACTTCTTTGGTGCTACAGGGACTTTTGTAAATGAGGGTATTGCCTTGCTTTATGGCCATTTCGGAAGATGCAGCTCGCTCCGATGAGCCGATCTTGATCTCGGCAATACAAGTGCAGTAGTCAAAGGCCTTTGCTCCTTTAGTAACGCAAGTATGTTGTCCTTCAATCATGCAATCCTATTATGAGTCTCTTGGTGCGTGTAACTGCCCTTAGGCTAAGGGACTGATTATACTCTATCTTCGCGGCTTGGTGACCATATAAGTTGCATTCCCACGTTGTGCAGGGACCTTTCACGATTCGATTCAGATGCCAGCATCCTTGCATCAATCCCTGGTCTTCAGGTCAAGCGGATCGTTGACGTCCAAGAATACTTCTCGGACCTGGTAATCGCTCCGTTGTCAACTCTGCAAGATCTGCAAACGTGGCCGTGGCGTATTCGGTTGTCAATCGACCCGCTACGTCAATTATCCTTGCCCAAGCTCGCCAAAACCGACCAGGAGCTCCACTTTCCGTTCGGTCGTTCATTCCCATGTTTGAATCTTCATCAATATCGCCGAAGTCAGACGAGGAGTCCTCGGAATTTGGAATCCGTCTTTGTACCATATAATCCTGGTCTGCGAGGTGATCAGAGACTGAAAAGAACATATCGCCGGGTTGTGTGTGAATAAGGGGAAGTTCTCATTGGGCGGCCCGGAATCTAAGGGAGTTGCTTGTTCTTTGCCGATCTCCTTTTATAGGACTTGTATGTGTAATAGGCTCCAACGATGGCAGCAAGGGTGCCGGGTATGCCGACAGCAAGGGCCACTATGTCACTTGTGTCAAGGCCCCCGCCACCATTACTGCTGGTTGTTGGCCCAGTTGTGGAGGTTGATGTGCTGGAAGTGCCTTGCGCAGCTGAAGAGGTCGAAGTGCCGGCCAACGATGACATTAAAGAAGACGATTTTGCCGCCGTTGCGGTAGTACTTGTGCCTGCCGCCGTTATGCTTGCTGCTGTTGCGCCCCTTGTATTTGCACCCCCCAGGCTACAATACGAGGCAAAAACGGACGCCGCCTGCGTCGCTTCGAGTCGGGGAGAGGTGAGGCAGGAGTTCAGAATATTCGTAGATATTTGGTCAGAGTACTCTTGACTTGCGGCTTCCGCCCCGCAGAAGCATTGGGGAGGTGAGCCCCCGGGGCACTCGGGACTGTTGGAGTCATCGATGACCGCGACAGCGATGTTTTGCGCATGGCGAGAGGGAGGTAAAGCCGGGAGCTTGTCTAATTAATGTTATAACTAATGTTATTTGCTGTGCGAAGCCCAGGCGGCAGCAGAAGGCTGATGTGATGAGGAGAGCGGTGACTAAATGCATTATCTGGACAATGGAATTGCTGGGATTGATTTCTCACGGAAAGGTTGCTATCTTCGAGCGTTTGAGGACGGTCAAAAGGGGCCAGACGCGTAGGTAGAGAACATGGTAAAGCTTGTAGGGACGGACAAGATAGGGATGCGTGCAATAAACCAAGCGATTGTGGAGTCATTCTCCTTTCAGCCTGATGTGGCGCTCAAGAGGCCATGTCATTGGCGAGCAATACCAAGCTTAGAACTACTGACTGTGATCGGCGATGTAGTGTCCCCGTGCCACCATCTCAGTAGCCTCTTCGTCCCCTGCAGGAACTCTCCGGCCATTGAAAGCAAAGATGATATAGTTGTGCAGAACATATAACCTGATGATTGAGAAGTCGCATTTTGCCAAGATATATTCACTTTCTTCAACCTAGGCCACTAGTTTATCAGTTCTCTCTGAAAAGGGTCACAGGTTCTTGGGTAGATGATCTGCCCGAGTAGCAAGCGCCCAATGAAATCGAACTCGAGGGATTTCTTTCAAAATGCCCATCTGCTGTGCTCTTACATGGTATTATGATACTATATTTGGATTCTTCGCTCCTTCCTTCCGGATATTGTTCTTCCTCTATCGCTTCTTCATCGCTCTATCATTGCATCTCCACCGAGACCCGTCGCTCTTCTTAATTTGACACTATTCCCTCCTGTTCCCTCAGTAATCCTTCGGTACTTGCTTCAAAGCGGCCCTGCCTCCTTCTTAAGACAAAGAATGACAGTTGCCAATCCTGAGTCCAAGATGTATATGGTAATTGTATTGAAGGAAAGCAACTCATAGCGTCGGAATCGGCTCTGATGGATGTGGATAACCTGATTATTGGTTTGTCTTGCAATAGGAGGACAGTTTATGAAGAATCGATGATATGGTTGGCCTGTAAAACCTCATCTTAAAGCCAATGCCAATGAAGAAACGACAGCAACTTCTCCGTAGAGGCAAATAGAGTGCAGTCATCGGTTCCTTGCAAAAACGTTCACAGACACGCAAAGTAGGTTTCTTTGACTGAATAGCTCCCATAACCGCGTCCATCATAATGGAGTCGACAAGCATGATTCCATCTCTATATGCCCCTCATAGGGTCATAGTATGGTATATGAGGGTGGAAGCGATTCCTAGGGCAACTCATGGAAACTGCCAATCCAGTAGATTCTCGCGGTCTGCCTTAAGCCATTGTAGACCTATCAACGCGTCGGAATCGTCATCAGCTGGTGGAGGCGCAAGCTGTTCGTCCAAGTGGATAGAAAGATGAAACACCCTATCATACGAATGGACAAATCACAAGGAGACTGAGAGACCGAGAGACCTGTCTTCTCTAAATATAGCCTGAACATTGCGGGAAGACGGGAGCTAATGCACGGTAGATCAGTCTCCGCTGTACGCGCCACTGCGATGGGATCATACTCCACATGCACTTGTGATGGACTGCCCTAACCACTGCGCCAAACACCCCCTAGGGGCAAAAGCTCTGGGTCGGATCTTCGGGGCTTCAGTGCCCGAAGATCCTATTTAGCCCTATATAATAGGTGCTAGGGGCCCCCTAGGGGCCCGTTCATTACAGCACTGCCCATACGGTAAACAATAGGCCTCGTCATATCTCGACCTTTCACTGCTGACATAGCCTTGAAGTCCTGTTAAAGCCTGGATATGGCCTCCATATAGCTCCGTCTTAACTCCCATCTCCCCTAATACTTCCAGCAAGTCGTTGTCCAACTGAGATCGACAAGTTGATGGTCAGCTGAGACCATGCTTGACGAAAACCTCCCAAGTATGTGATATGCAACACAAGCTCCACCCTCATTATTATGCTGACTTCATATAGCTTTCTACTTGCGTGCATCTAGTGATGGCATCAAACACAACGCTTCAGTCCTCCTCTCACAAAATGGATCCGACGCAAAACCCGAATACTTTCTGCGCCATCCTGATCCCTCCTTGCCAGGCTCCAAGAATCGCTACGCAGTAGCACTATATGATAGTTACAATCCTGAGATTCTATTCGGTGAAGTGCTGCTCATACCAGAATGGACCCAACCGACGCTATCGCAGGAGCAGATAAGACTCAATGGAGGCGTCCCTCCACCACCCCAACCGGTCCTGCCCACCGAGTTCACAGTACAACTTTATAACCCCGATCAGCAAGTCCTCGTGAAGTATCATGCTGGGAAGTGGATATCTGACCCATACTGGGAATTTGAGATGCCACAGGAAAGTTTCCGGAAGCCCTCAACCTCAGCTCTTGACCGAACACAGAGCGACCCCACAGCATCTGAGATCACCCCTAAACTTGGCTTCCGATGGAAGAAAGAAGGAAAACTATCAAAAGACTACGTTCTCTCCCTCTCCGGCAAGTCTACAAACCCAGACGGGAGCAAACGCAGAAACCGCGAACCAGACATAACCATCGCCCTCTTCCGCCACTTCAAAGAAATCACAATCTACGAACCCAACCTCTCCCGCGTCGAAATGGAAGACCCCAAAGGCCTCGAAGTCGTCCTCCTCCTCGGCGCCATCGTCATCCGCGAAGTCTACAACAGTCCCATGCTCGAAACCTTCAACATAACCGAACCTCCCCGCCGCCACAGCAGCAGTAGTAGTTCTCACCGCCCACCTCCCACCTCCAACCCTAACCCCAACCCTCCTCCTCATCCCGCCCCCCACCAACCGACCCCCGCTCCCAATGGGAACTCGACGCCGAAACCGCCCTCCTCCGCAAACAACTCGCATCCGAAGAGCGCGCCCGCAAAAAAGCCGAAGCAGCAGAAACAAAGCGCGTGAAACGTATGCTCGAAGAAGAAGAACGCCTCGCAAAGGAAAAACAAAAGGAGATAGATCGGGAAACGGAACGGCTGAGGAAACTTTATGGGAATGGGAAAGAGCAAAGATATCAATCGGCCGCGACGAAACCACCGAGGGGTAATGGTAATGGGAGTGGTAATGGGAGTGGTAATGGGAACGGGTTTTATAATGGTGGTGTTCCAGCAACGAATTACCCCCCCGCGCCAGTCCAGCGACCACATAGTTCAACAGGTCTACCTGCACAACCATACATAGCATCGAATTTACAGAGACCACCGCCGCAGCAAGGGCCTTATCTACCACCACAACAAGGACCATACTTATCACCACAACCACAACAAGGCAGCGGCGTTGCGGGACCGAGTTCTAGTTCTTTTTTTGGAGGGGGAGGACAGCAGCCGAGTAGTAGTCAGGGGGGCAGACCGAACGTTGTGCCGAAGAAGAGTTTTTGGGGTTTGAGAGGCGGTGGCGAGGAGGGGAGCCGATTGACGAAGCAGAGGAGTACGGTATTTTGATGAGGGGGGTTGGCTTTGGAGCTTGACTTTGGGGGTTAGCTTTGGGGGTTGGGAAAGGAGAGGGAGTTGGGAGGACACGACTCTAGTCGAGCCTCTACTATGTGAAGGGGAAGACTGGCTGTTGTGCCGAAGAAGAGTGTTTGGGGGTTGAGAGGGGGTGGAAGAGGGGGGGGGGTTGAGGAAGTAGAGGAGTACGGGATCTTGAGGTGGGATTTAGGGTTGGGAACGGAGTCAGGAGGTGGTAGTGATACCATTTGTAAGTTTGATAGATAGATGATATGTGGTAAATGATGACAGTTCAACTTTGATGATGCGTTTCATATTGCTGGTTACTTGCTAATTGCCTCCTAGCTGTATGCGTTAAGTGGGTATCTATCTCATCATTCGCAACATCACATACAAGCTCAACCCCCCTCCATCCACTCCCCCTCAATGCCTAATCCTATAACACCCCCCCCCAAAATCCAACCTCCCCCCTCTAACCTCCCCCTCCAAAAACCCCTTCAACTCCTCATTCCCAAACGGAAACCCCCCCGGCACCGTCAACTTCAACATCATAACAATCTGCTGCAACGGCATCGCCCCGCCATTCGTCAGCATCCCCACCACATACTGCTTATACACCTCCATCTTCTCCTGCGCGACCTCATGTTCGGATAGCACAGCCGCTTGCGTGGTGGCGGAAGTGGCGGCGCTTTCGTGTGCGGCTTGCGCAGCGAGGGCGGCGGTCGTGGTGCCTTCGAGGGAGGCGGGGTCGGAGGAGAGGTGTTCGATTACGGTGTAGGTTGGGTTAGTGGGGGAGGAAGAGGTTTGTTTGAGGACGAGTTTGCCGATCCAGAAGGTGAGGGCGTTGTGGAGGAGGGAGTCGGTTATTTGGAGGGTTTGGGAGAGGTAGGTGTAGGTGCGGGATACGGGGGTGGAAGGGTCGTCGGAGGGGAGGGGCTGGAAGGCGTAGATGACGGAGGCTTGCCATGTTTGGACTTCTTCGGAGACGGTGCGGTCTTCGAAGTCGAGGGTGACGGTTACTTGGCCGAGGGCGTGGAGCCAGGTTAGTTTGCGGGATTGTTTGAGGGTTTCGAAACCGGTGGCGTAGCGGGATTGGAGGGAGGTGATTTCGGGGGGGATGAAGAAGATTTCGGAATGGAGGGAAGGCCAGAAGAGGTGGGAGAGGATTCGGGTGTGGAGCTTTGGTTCGGAGTCGTTGAGATTGAGTTGTTGGTCTTTGTGGATGAAGGTGTCGACTCTTCGAGAGTCCAGTATGTCTCGGAGCATGACTTCGCAGGCTTGAAGAGGAGCTTCCCCAAAGCGTAGCTTCAGCAATTCGAGAACGCGTATCTCTTTGTCGAAATCATATTCTTTCTTGAGCAGGCGCTCGCCTAGGATGTTCTGAAATTCTTTGACAAAGACGTCTTTCGAATCGAACAGACTGATTAAGGAGCCGATGACATCTGAGTTCTTTGACTTCTTATATTCTGGTCCTGCATCAACCGGATCAGGCATCCAATTCATATCGTCAAAGTCAAGCTCTCCATTATCGGCATCGTCATCTGTCTTTAGGCTGTTGCTCTTACTCATCTCAAGCGCTAATTCGAGCAACGCATCACCAGCACCAGGTTCGTCATCAGGATCCGCAAGAAGTCCGCCAACTACGATAGTGACGGTATCATCCCGTTCGCGAAGATAACGACGTATTGGTCGCGCCACACGGTCTAACAAGACTCCCTTTGGATCCAGTGCCGTAAATGCACGAATGATAGAAATGTAAACTTGGAGAATCTCAGTAGTAGAAGCACCAGGCTGAAGGAGTCGGTGAGAAACGACGCTGGAGAAGGCACTCGTAAGATGCGCTCTTGAGGAAGGCACTGTTACATAGCGCTTGAGATCTTCAATGGCACCTCTACTCTCATCCCAGTTGACAACGACACTGAATAGCTCATCTGTCCGCAAAGCCCCTAACTTATTCACGCTCATTTCCTGCCATCTTTCGACATCGGTGTGAGTGACTTTGGTAAGCTCATGGCTCGCGTCTGTGCTTGAAGTTTTCATTGCCGCAAGTACCTCGACGACGAAGCGTGAAAACTTATTCTCTATCCAATCTCGTAACTGGTCCACAACAGAAGATGGTGAAGACCATTGCCCCGCGAAAGTGGACTTGATGTATAAGGTAAGAGTGTCCGACATGACCACGGCGAAAATACGCTGAGCTTGATAGCCCGCTAATCCCACGCTTTGCAGGTTCTGTACAAGATGAAGTGTCCTCCTATGTACCTCTGGACTAATAGATTGCTGACCCTTTTTTCCCTGGGTTTCGACGTCCACTAGTATAAGCGAGCATTGCTTTTTGAAGAACCCTGCAAGGTTCTCTGTTACTAATCTCTGAGGCAAGGTCCGCGTGAATAGGCCATGCAGATCTACTTCGAACCGCTGAATATTCGCTTTACCACTTTTCCTCAGTATCTGGACAATTGGGTCTCTCAGTGGCTGTAAATATATTGATTGAATGATATGTAATTTCCTCCCAATTTGAAATAGTGCTTCGGGGACCGCATCATTTACTAGACTCTTCCAGAGGTCAGAAATGATCTCGAGGCCACAGTGCTGCTCGTATTACCTGTATCAATCCAGGTAAAGCATGTTCAGTGTAATGCTTCAGCACCACCTCCTCGAAGTACCATCGTAGCAGATCATCACAGTCATTGGCTTTCCGTATCTGACGACCACGGGAGTCTTCTGACAGTACATATTCAAGAGCCTTGTGAGTCTCTGTATAGACTGGCTTTATCCACCTAACCCTCAACGTGCTTTCATCGTGATCTGTATCGATGGGCTCATCAGGCAGAAAAAGGTATGTCGTTGCGGTATGCCAGGCCCGATCCCAATTGATCTGCTCTGCGGCACTACTTTCAATGCCTGTTTGCGAGGTGTGTTGTGAGCCGAAAGATTCTCCAAAACCAGAGGAACCTAGGACGGGCGTCGCCGCAGGCGTAGGAATTGCAACCTCACTAGGAGGTGGGAAGACGGAAGCGAAAATGCGGTCATGAAGCGTCATAGTCCTTGACGGGCGTTGGAGCTCTACATTACTCGATCATATTCCGCGTGGTCTGGGTGCTTAGGGTAAGATGTGCCCTCCACTTGCCGCTGCCTTGCTCATCGGTTTTGACTGGCGTCACAGCTTTGCAATGTAAATGCCATCTACCATATCAGACGTGTGAGTATGTTTCAGTAGGTGCTGGGAGCTGTTGTCCAGAGCCGCGAAGCACCCCCACCCCCCCAAGCCACCTGGAACTAGCCGCGTCGCCGGGTAGGGCTGGTGCCTGGGCAAGCAAAAGATCCCCAAAAGGACCCTAAAAACCCGGCTAAGTACCTAGAAAGAACTCAACTGAACTGCAACTCTTCCGACCTCAGAGCAACGGTTCCAGTTACTTCTCGCCTTGTAAGTCAATCCTATGCTATTCATATCAGCATTGAAACGACTTGGCTGTAGAGCGGTATGAGATCGCCTTGTGTGAGCCTAAGCTTAGGGTTTCTTTCAATCTGTGATGGTCCTGGTCTCAACCTAACACCCGTGTGGATAGCATCGGAAGCAAATGATACATTTTTTTCTTCTGTGTCTCTCTACTCCTACTAACACGTTGCGAAATCCGCCTATCTCTCCTTACAGTCGAATCAAGTAACATTAGGAAAGTGATCTTACCCCATTGCTTGTACTAGATGCTCGTGCATCGCCATCGTAGTAGGTACAATTGAAATTTGCGTATATCATTACGTCCATTCCTCCCACCATACCAGACTCAGTTGTGACGAAGTCATGCCTAAGAGCTCGCCGTGCAAAACAATTCTTGCTATCCTGTTATACCTGTGTCTTTCTCGACAGACCGCTTCTGATGTGAAGGTTCTAAGGAAACTCAGGAAATATATCATCGAATTGCGATCAACTTTCGAGCGCTTTATTCTCATCGTCTGACCGCCGGAGTCATCTATTGGCAGCCAATTCTTGCGCTGGGGCCATTGTTTCTCACATGATCAGCGCAAGTGCCAGTGACTTAGATGGTATCAGGAGCGCCCATGTAAGCCTAGGTCGAATCCGGTTACTCACAGTTCTAGCTGACACTAGGTAGCTGATGGAGCTGAGGAGCTGGAGTCCGCTTTCGCGGATCAGCCATAGTCCATGCACTTCATCAATACTCACCACTACAATAAATCACAGCGTGGATGTAACTTCCTTACGGATGGAAAGCCTCTAGCGACAACTCTTGTCTGTCTGTGAGTAGACATAAGTACGCAAACAACTCACTATGGCCGAAGTGGCGGCTGCTCTAATCCTTGGGGCAGCTGTCATTTCTTTCATTGATATCGGAGGGAAGGTCGTCGTTCGCTTACGAGAGTATATCCAAACATCTCAAGAAGTGCCGGAAGTATTGCGAGAAGTTCATGATAAATTAGGGACACTGCTGCTTACAACAAAAAATCTTCAATCAGCACTCATTGCAGGCAAATTAGATGATGGCGCTAGAGCTACCCTTGAAAGTACGGTCGGTGGACTCGAGCGCCAAGTACTAGTACTTCAAGGCTTATGCGACCATATATTACCCTCCACGGGAGACAGGTGGTGGCGAAAGGCACGAAAAGCGGCGTCGAGCCTTTGGAAAGAAAGGGAGCTCAAGATTATCCTCCTAAAGATCATGGCCTATGAGTCGACGCTAAATCTGTACTTCACCACAGCAATCAGGCTTAAAGACTCATCCTCTGTGCCTTGGACCGAGCGTACTTACCATGATGTTCCTCCTTTTGCACTTAGCAGGTTCATCGGTCGTCGCCGAATCCTGGACCAGGTTGCGGCAAGCTTTAGGATGGACAACTTGGAACACAGAATGACAACGGTGCTATTAGGGATCGGAGGTCAGTTTTCAGCTCTCGTGCCTATAGCACAATGCAACATTTAGTAAACAGCGTGAGCAGGTCAAGGCAAGACAATGGTCGCACGAGAATATTGCCGTAGCCTGCGCGATAAAGTCTCCTTGTTTTGGATTGACGCTTCCTCTTATACCACAGCGCTGAGTGGAATGCAACGTGTCGCCCAATTACTCGACTCTTCGAAAACGTCAGATTCAAGCTCACACATGGAAAGGCTACAAGCGACCAAGCTCGAAGGACTAGTTCACCCGTTTCTGATTGTGCTAGATAATATGGACCATGCCAAAGATTTCACACAGATTATGCAGTTGATGCCCGAAAACAAATTGTGCATGGTACTCATCACAAGTCGCCACAGGGATACGCAGCAGATGGGCACATGTCTAGAGATCAAACCTATGGAACAGGATGAAGCAGTAGAGCTACTGTTGACGAAATGCAACATTTCCAGCGATTCAGAACGCCAAAATCACGCCAAAAGCATCGTTGAGACTCTCGCATTTTTACCCCTAGCTATTGACCAAGCAGGAGCTTACATCAGCTCTCGCAATTTGCCCCTGGCCCGATTCACAGACCATTTTGAGACTCGGAAGGTTATGATCATGAATTACATTCCATCTGGGTGGCCATACCAGAGAGCACATGATGACCAGCAGTGTGTATCTGACCTTTGTGTTTTCACGACATGGGAACTGTCATTGGATGAGCTAGGTTCCTCAGTAGATGCGGAGCCTTTCATTGATCTTCTCACTTTTGCAGCTTTTACCGGCTCGTCGCGCCTGCTACCTGAGGTGGTGAGAACGCAGGTGGAGGAAAACCTGGCTACTGAACTTGGCTGCCGTGATCTCTACAGTAGCAACGGCAAATGGGATCCCTGGAAGTATCAAGATGCTATTGTTCAGCTTTATAGCGTGTCTCTGATTTCCGAAATTGACATGAGCTCTGCTGTGATTATATTTGTCATTCATCCTCTAGTGGAGGAGTGGCTGAAAGTTCGAGCAGGAGAGCCCAAAGCCAAAATCTTCGTTGAAGCAAACACCAAACTCATTCACCGCATCTGCGATAGACACATTGAGCGTGTCACAAACTTCTACATTGACGAGCGCGTGTCTTTACACCAAGGAATCTTAAAATGCGCTATACAGAATGAGTTTTTGGACACCTTCACTACCGACGACGACACTACCACGTTTCTAAAACTCTCGGAAGTATTCGTCTCAGCGTTGCCAAGCTTTGTAAGATGTCTTGTGGATTTTGGTCAACTTCAGGTTGCATTAACATTCGCGTCACAAATTCCTTCCTGCATTTCGGGGAGAACAGGAACTGTCTGGAAGGCTGAATTGCTACCGCGGTTTCTGTGTGCAGGTCTTTGCGCAGATGCGTCGAAGTAAGTCTATTCCATAATTCATTGGTTTCAACGTAAAATTTGCACTTTATCTGAATCTTCCTCCTTAAGAGACATTCCCACTGTTGATGGTCATGGAATTAAGCTGAATAGTTTGCAGTAAATTATATGATTCAGAGCTTCTCGATTCATGTAGGATCTCAAAAGAAGTACTAAGGCTACCAGATCTGAAGCGCATGCTAGAGAAGGGACCTCTGAGGGCTGAAGAACGTTGTATGCAATGGCTAGAACTTCTGCATGGCCAACTTTGCATCGCGCTAGGCGAAGTTGAAGCGGCTCGGCAGCTCCTGACTGATGGGTTCGCAATATCGCAGCAGACCTTTGGTAAAGGTGATGTACTCACGATGGAGTTCCAGGCGACATTAGCAGAGGTTTGTATTCGTAGGAGAGAATATGAGTTGGCACTTTCGTATCTAAGTCCTGCGGTGATAACCGAAAGACCTGGGAGAAGCGACCTCTGCGCAATCACAGCACGAGCCCTGAAGGCCCAGGCTTTAACTTTCGCGGGGTCGTTGGATGAGGCCGAGTCTCTCCTAAGAAAGTGTCTCAATGAAATTGGGCCCATCGTCGGAGACGACCATTTAATGATCCCCAGGCTACAATATGCCATCATCGTCGTTAAGTTCCTCCGAAAGGACTATGCTACTGCTGAGAAGTATATTAGAGAGCTTCGAGAGCTGCTCACCGAGAAAAAGGGGCCGGAGCATCTTGACGTCCTCCATGCGACTTTGAACCTGGCCTGGTTAAAGCTCCACATGAGTGAGTCTGAAGAAGCTGGGAAGATCTGCCAAGCGCTCCTTGTGCAGCAGCAGAAGCGAGAGAAAGATACCCATGACCTTATAACATCCACAAAAGCAGTCTTGTGGATAAGCCATGTGCAGAGAGGTAGAACCGACTCAGAGGGTGATCTGAAAAATGATCTGTTGGAAAGCTTGGAGGACGGAGCTATACCCAATCCGCAGCACGCACGAGTATGGGAGGAAGTTGCGTTGTTTGCGAGACGTAATGGCGCTGTTGATATCGCAAGCGCTCTCAAAAAGCATTCTGATAAAGCCATGGAGCTGGCATTCGGAATTGAGTACGTTCAAGCGATGGAAAAGAAGGAGGCTGCACCGAAGGACTCAAACAAGGAATAGGTAGCCGGGATAGTATCTTTAGCGATTGATGATTTACGACTGGAACGTCTAAATATATTTTCTATATCTCTTAATTAGGAGCCCAAGCTTTTAATGAGACTGTGCTTGATATTAACAATCCATCACCGCCGCATGKGCGATGCACTCATAACCCTCTACTTTCTCATATAGAACGCGTCAATTGAAAACTCCATCATGGCGAAACCCACAAACACCAGATCTCTACTCCAGATATGCTCCGACTAGTGAACGTCATGCAGATCCTTAACCGCCCTTTCCAACTCAATAATATTCAGTAACCCCCCTTGATACTTCCGCCTCGAAATTTGAGATCTAACCTCTCCAAACATTAACATGGACCCCCAATCCGAACCGAGTACATGTTTAAAGAACATCCTGGACTACTTCCAGAGACCTACTCTGCCCAGCAAAGACGTATGGGCAGTGACGGACTTCCTGAGTACTGCCTGCGAGCAGCCAACGGACAGCCAGTGTTGGCAAAAGTGCGGTTGAGGCCCGAAGATGAGCAGGATGGCTGGTATAAAGGTAGAGACTAGAGGAGTGTGTTGGGAGACTGAATAGGGACAAGGAGACAAGAGCAAAGGAACAAAGGAAAGTCGGGTTTTGAAGTAAAACGTGAAAGTTCTTGATGTTGTATCATAGGTCGTCTATAAGGCTTCCTGATGGGTTTCATGCTTCAATCGTGCTACATAGTCTAGACGCTGGCTGTCTAGCTCGGTAAGGTATCAGTAGTATAGGAGGTTTTGCGAACACATCTACCATTCAGTAAGGTACCCATTTTATTGAAGATCACATTTGGACGAGCGAACGTCTGAGATCTTATATGGTTCATCGCTCATTTATTAGTGAGCTATCAAATCTATACCGATTTGCTAGAACGCTACAACCATGCATAAAAAAAGCGATCCAAAGCCAAGTACTTGACGATAACCAACTGCATGCCCAAGGGTAGAGCGTGCAAAGCGGCGTCTCACTGAAGCAATGGATCTCTGAAATGCTTCTGGCTGTTTCCTCTCTTATCCACCCCCCACTGGTATTGCTTCTGTGCTCTCTGAGCACGCTTGGTATCCCTCTTCTCGATCGCTCGTACTTCTTGTTTCTTAGCGTCAGTCACTCCAAGCATGCCCTGGCCACCATTTGCTCTTGTAATCAGCCCTCTGCCACGTGCATTTCCCCCAGCCATCTGCGTGTCTGGATTCAAATTTGTGTCCGCATCCTCGAGCAAGCGCTGCTCAATGCGTTCGGTTGGTGTAGGATGATTGTGGAGATTTTGGCGATAGTAGCGGGATAGAGAGCGATGGCCAGCGGTACGACCCGAAGGCAGATGGAGCTCATAATCTGAATGGAAAGCTGCATGGTGGCTATGGGCGTGCGAATGGAAACCATCGACGGAGCGATGGGGCCTTGGATCATTGTGGTTATGGTGGCGATGCATTGGAAGTCGTTCGTAAGCGTGCTTGTGGTCGATAGGCACAGCTGTCAGTTCGTCTGAGTCTAGTGATGATGCCGAGCTGTCTGTCTCCCAGCCCTCGCCGTTCTCATCGCCATCACGCATTTCTTGATCCCCATTCTCGTCCGTCACAACGGTCTTGATAACCCTTGTAGAATCCACCTTGACACCACCGTCGCGTCCATCATCTATACCTTCCATGTCATCATCGCTATCTGGATCCGAGTATGTGCTGCTGAAATCATAGAATTGCCCGACTTCAATCATTTCTTCCTCAGACTCGAAAGCTATCATGCAATGTCCCTTGTCTCTCATATGGGTCTGTATGCTTTCCGCCGAGCCTTTGACCTTATGGCAATATAAACACTCATGGACCTCGTATATCCTGCCATACAACCAGCTGATCAGACCTTCGAGGTCTATTAGATAATCCTGTTCCGGAATGAACAAGCCATGATACTTCGTCATATGCATGACGCTAAGTTTGAAACTCGGAGAGTCGTAGTTGCAGAAAAGACAGCGATTTAGAGTTACAGATGGAGTAGCGGGGGCTATTTTTGGAGTTGTACCTGTGCTACTGATCTCGTCTTTGACCGGAAGCAAAGGATGTTCAGGACGCTGCTCGCTAGCAGAATGATGAGGCCTTGAGGGCCGACGAGACACTGGCTCTATTTCACTGCTTGGCGACTTCTCRCTCATGCTGGTGTCTTTGATGCCATTGACAACTTTCGAGAACTCAGCTTCCGCTTCTGGATCGATCAATTCAGGCGGTGGTTTCGTCACATCGTCCGGTAGAGCAGTATTCATTGGTTCGCCCAGTGAGATCGTAGAGCTCATTACTGAGGCAGTTTCATCATCACCAGTTGGCTTGCCATCCTTAGTTGGTACCACTATTCGAACTTTATGCCTTTGGCTGTTCAGATGATTTTGATACGCATTCTCGCTGTAGTAGGTCTTCTGACAAGCCGTACAACTCTTTTCAAATGAGGCTTTGGCAGCAACGGCCGAGGACGACGCTTGAGCATTGAGGACCTTCTCAGCGAAGATTTCCGAGGATAAAGGTGGTAAGGAGGCTACTCGACGTTTTAGATTGTATCGACTCATATGTGTCAGTAGCAACGTGGATAAWAGTTAGACTTGACTTACTGCCAGTCCGTACGCATGTGCGAGCGCTGGAGATCACTGTTTCTGAATGCCACTTGGCATGTATTGCAGGTATAAGGATGAGACTGAGCAGCATTGGAGACAGATGTGGGTTGTGATCCACTTGCTGTGGGCCGACTTGCCATAATAGTAGCCATAACAGCCTGAGATTTCCTGAGTTGATTATGGTAGCAGAGAAGGTAGAGCGATTGTCTGAAAATGGCTGAAGGGTTTCCAAAGCAAGACGAGTAAATTAGGAAACTCTGATTTCTAGTTATAGACGCTTTATGGCAAAGGAATATGATGAGTAAGAGTGTGACGCACAAGACGCCAAGCCTCGATAACACAAGCGCCCTACGAGGCGTCGGCGAAAACCATCTTAACTCCGATTTAGTCTCGCGACTCCGCGAGCAATAACCTTTACAAGGCGTTGAAGTATTGAGGCACGARGGCTCTCTAAGCTCCTACACTAGATTGTAGAGAAGCTCCAAATGCATTGTATTGCGCTTGTTGAAGACTTTGTGTCAATGTTCTGGAAACCATAATCATCGAACCTGTCTCCTCCGAATCTCAGTAATGACAGGAGGTACTACGCCTCATCGTACGTACGATGTGTCTGCACCTCCAACAATGGAACAAAYTCAGGAGGTATTGGCCAACGATACGATATACCCTCGAGATCCAGGTATAGCATGGCCGAACCGATCTTTCGAAAGGCGGAGGATGTTCCAGAATATACAAAATCAGTATGTCTATGCCGTGTATCTGCAACCCTTTCTTCGATCTGACATCATTGCGTGAGCCAGATATTACCAACAGATTCTGCATGGATGCACAAACTATCGTTGTGAGACGCCTACATGTCTCAGTCGGCAAAGAAGAACCTCGAAAGGCCCCTTTCGTCCATATACAGTCCTGAGCGCTCGGGCACTGGCAAATCACCTCGCCTCTCAAGACCATCCTGAGAGGGGTTTATGCCCGTATGACAAATCCAACTCAACCGGCCCTGGGGCGTCATTTCGTCACGACAAGCCTAAGCAGAAGAAAGGAACGCATGGAACAGACCCAAATACACCCAAAAGCCCAAAAAAGAGCTGTTCTTACCAGCCCTCTAATTACAGTGACAAGAAGCTTCAAATAAAGATAGACCAGTCGAGCATGCATATGGCCAATGGGCAAGCTAAATCACAGGCTGAATATCGAAGCAACACGGAAGCTGGGGACGAGGTGCAATTTGCAAAGACGTCGCAAGGGCATAAACCAGTCAAGAAGGATCCGAAGTCATTGACACAAGCTCTATTCGACACTGCTGCCATGAAGATTTTACAATTTTCAAACTTTTCAGGTGAATATATCCGGTATCTAGGCTGGGCCAGTTCGAATAGAGTTTATCAGCAGAAAAACCCCTCCCTCGAAATCTACGGACAAGCTAAGATTAATAATGGCAAGGATTCGGAAGACGATTCCCAGGCATGCCGCAAGGACTCCGCTCAAGAACAAATCTTAACAGATGTGGAGTCTGAACAGAGTCGTCATTCGAACCAACTGATCTATGATAACTCTGCCTCTAATGCTGCGACAGTGAAGAGAACCTTACATGATGCGTGTGCAGATTCCTGGTGCCTGGGTGAATGCGCTGAGACCAACCTGGAAGCAAAACAAGGTGGCGAGAAAGATATCGTACTACCCTCGCCCATTTCGCCCAACAGTCCCTCGTCAGATCTCAGTATGAAAACTTTCAGCCTACCGCGGGTTTCTAAGTTTGGCAAACCTCCCTGTTCCCCTTCGCTTTCTCGACTCAATGCTATGAACATTGAGGCTTTATTTTTAAAGATGGAAAGTTATGGAAACTTGGCCCAAGACGACCTTCATCGTCAAAGAATGGGCAGGACAGAGAGTCCTCTGCTCCATACAGCTCGTATGCGACATGATCAAGCCATGCAGTACAAGTCGTTTCTTGCCTATAGCGCTCAATCAATCACATACGTTTTGGGTAACGTCCAGCCTCTTTTCCAATCTTTCTTCCACTTGAAGCCTCTTCATAAAACGCCCGAAGTTATCGAGATTTGTGGACTACGTGACATGATCTCGCTATTTCGCAACCTACATCGTATCGATCGCCCTCCGTACAATATCTTTCCAAGTCTTTGGGTCAGCGCGGGCAACCTCTACCTGCCTAGCGTTACTCACTTTAATGTGTCAATGAATAAATATGTGTCGTCAGAGACACAAATTAACTCAGAAGCCGGCATTGATGAAGAATCCCAAGTTCATTCTCGTACGCTCGAGACTTGTCATATAGTCAAAATCGTACTGGCTGCTTTGATGGCGGCGGTCCCGAGCTGCGACGCGAATGAGTGGCGTGCCATTCGCTTGTTGAGATCTTCTGGCTATGTGCTGCCTTTCGCAAAATCTAGTAGCTCTCCGAAAGACTCTGACCCGACTAGAAGCATACCCACTGTCGACGTTTTCGAGGACGAGATGGCCTTGAGTCTAATGAGAAGACTTCTCAATGCGCTCGCAGGTCGTCATTACGCTGTGAAGTCGCATGATGAATTTACATCGCAACACATCTGTGAGATTTATCAAGGCTGTTCAGGGATCTTTGCATCCGTTCTGCGTTATCTTGCCGACGATCATCCAACGATCGCCACTTCAGCCTGTGCGGCTACTCCAACATTGCAGAATGGCAGACTTGTTAGCGACTTTGCAGCGACTGAAGGCCTGGAGACAATGCTCTTAGTGCTCATCGAATGGCTTCGAACAGTGATAATGAGCGAGTGGGATGGCCAACCAAAGGTACTCAAATGTAGTGCCATAGGTGGTGCTCTGGAATTTCTGTCAGAAATTTGTGAGCATCTTCCCCCATTTAAATCTCCGTACAAGGAGGAGCTAATTCATGTCCAGTCCACTCAAAGTATATTGATATTGACGCTGAGACATTCTACACCCATCTCATTTCAGAACGGCTCGATGTTATGCACATGCCGGCAGAGTGGGCCACTTTATTCTATGATAGGGACTATGTACACCTGCTATCATATCCATTTCTCTTCCCTCCTTCAGTCTTAGTCTCCTACTTTAGGGCCATTAATTACGCAGCAATGTATAAAGCATTCGAAAGCTCTGCCGAGGCTGAACATATAGCTGGTAAGATGATCTTCGAACGCAACCCCTYTGCCCTGGGGGGAATGCGTCTTCAAGATCGTCTCGATGGCGCCCAGAGAGGTTTCCTGATACTAGAAATCCGGCGTGGGAATGTTCTGCTCGATGCTATGGACCAGGTTTGGAGACGACAACGAAGGGAGCTGATGAGGCCTTTGAAAGTTCGAATGGGCATGGACGAAGGAGAGGAGGGTATCGATCATGGCGGGGTGCAGCAGGAATTCTTCCGCGTGGCTGTCGCGGAGGCCTTCAATCCCGATTACGGTATATCCTTCAACATGCTTCAATGTTTAAAAGGGATCACTAATGTGGTATTCTAGGGGCTTTCACGACAGATGCACGCACGCACATGTCTTGGTTTCAGCCTTTCAGCCTTGAGCCAGATTACAAGTATGAATTACTTGGTCTACTAACCTCACTCGCGGTCTACAACGGTCTGACTCTTCCATTCACATTTCCACGCGCCCTATATATGAAATTACTTGACATACCAGTGACTACCATCGAGGACATTGAAGATGGCTGGCCACAACTAGCCCACGGCCTAAGAACGCTTCGAGACTGGCCTGGCGACGACGTAGAAGAAGTCTTCGTGCGACCCTACGTCTTCAGCTTCGAAGCCTACGGTGGCACCATCGAAATCAACATGGCCGAAACCGACCGAATCCTCGAGTGGTTCGACAAAAACGCCCAAACCAAAAAGGGCAAAGACCTCTACAAAGAACTAGCCGCCCTCCCCAACGTCGCTGCAAAACTAAAATACCTCGACCAAGCCATCTTCCCCGAGTCTTCCTCCCCTTCCCCCGACCCCCCAATGGTCACCTCCACCAACCGCCACGCCTTCATCTCCTCCTACATTACCCACCTCACAACAACCACCATCTCCCCCTCCTACACCGCCTTCCACCGCGGCTTCCACACCCTCCTCTCCCGCAAATCCCTCTCCCTCTTCACGCCCTCCCATCTAAAACTCCTCATCGAAGGCCACCCCCACATCTCCCCCACCGATCTCCAACGCGCCACCACCTACGACGGCGGTTACTCCGCCTCCCACCCCACAATCATCCTCTTTTGGAAAATACTCCATTCCTGGCCGCAGGAAAGAGTGAGGAAATTATTGGAATTTGTGACGGCGAGTGATAGGGTGCCGGTTGGGGGGGTGGAGAGGTTGGGGTTTGTGGTGCAGAGGAATGGGGAGGGAGGGGGGAGGTTGCCGACCTCTTTGACTTGTTTTGGGAGGTTGTTGCTGCCGGAGTATGGGGGGGAGGGGGAGTTGAGGGGGGCGTTGGAAATGGCGGTGGAGAATTCGAGGGGGTTTGGGACGCCGTAGGGGGGTGGAGGGATTGGTGAGATGGAAAGGGGGATTGGTGGTTCTTGAGGGGAAGGGCGGGGGTGGGGGTGGGAGAAGATGCTCCTGTGCATTTGATATCGTTATTCTTGCATATTTAGCCAACAATACCCGCCACTGTATCATGGCCACAAGTTCTACGTGARAWGAGTTTTCCTATCCCGAGATCTAAGGAGCAATGGATTGTAATGATATTTCTGAATACACCAATCCTGCTAAACTTTTCCTATATCGAAAATTAATCCACTTGTCCTCCAACACGTAAAAAACGCCATATATGAAATGCACATCCCCCAACCCCTCCATCACTCACTCCCCCTTCGCCTGCTTCCCCGCCTTCTTCGCCAAATCCTGCGCCTCCCCAATCTTCTTCTTCAACACGCTTTCAATCTCCTTGAACGTATCCTTCGCAATCTTCTCCGCCTCCTCCCCATGCTCCTGCGCTAACTGCTGCAACTCTCCTAACTTCGGCATGATCTCGCTCCCACCCGGAATCGTTTTCAATAAATTCTCTAGCCCACCACCGCCACCACCGCCGCCACTGCTCTTAGTGCTCTTCTTGGCTTTATCGACGGTAGATTGGACGTAGGATTTCAGATCATCGGTACTGCCTGATTCAACAGCTGATTTTATTTTCTCGTAGAGTTCTGACACGGAAGCGGATTTCTTGAGCTGGTCTGCGTTTTTCTGGACGAGGTCTTTGACTTCGGGGGATTTATCGAGGAGGGGCTGGGCTTTTTCCATGCCTTGGTCCCAGACTTTGCCGCCGAGTTCTTGGATCTTTTGGACTTTGTCTTGGACGAGTTTTTGGATTTTAGGGATGGTGGTGGCGCTGACGCCGGTTTTCATGATTTCTCGGATTTGGTCCCATGTCTCGTCGACTTGCTTCTTGGCTTCTGGACCGTACTTGTCGCCCATCTGCTTCAGCTGATCGAGGTTTCCACCGACTTTCTCTTTCAATGCGGGGTGGTTGTTGATAATGTCCTGCGCCGCATCGCCTGCTAACTCGCCAATACGCTTCAGGTGTTTCTGCAAAATATCCCACGCTTTTGTCGCGGCGGCGATGGTCATGCCCTCTTGGGAGACATCTTTCAACTCGTTGTAGGCTTCCTTGACAATGCTATCCACCTCTTTCGCATGCTTTGATCTTATGGCATCAATGTCGTCAAAGGCACTGTCAATGTAGCCGCTGGCGCCGGGGATGATGCCAGCGTATGATTTTGCGGTTGAGCGGAGCCATTCGATTGCTTCGTTGGGTTCGAAGTCTGGGGAGGAGGATTTGATCTTCTGGCTATAGCTTTTGAAGGTATTTTGGGCTTGGTGTGCCGTGTTCACTATGGTCTTCGCGCCTGTGATAGGTTAGTATGGCAGGTTGCAGAATTAGGTTGGCCAATTGATACTTCAATTGTGGATTTACCTGAGAAGTGGTAGTAGGTGTAGCCACCAATGAAGACGAGTCCACCACCAACTACTCCGCCAATTATGCCTGGGCTGATGCCGCCATTGCTGCTTGAGCTGGATTGGTTGGTTGACTCGTGGCGAAGTTGGCGAAGGACCGGTTGCACACGGAGGTTGCGTGGAACCCTGCTAGCTACTCGAAATGCTGACATCCTGGAGAGGATTGTGTGAACGCCGCAGAGATTTGCCAATTAGGTGGCAGGGTGAAGGATTGTAAGGAATGGAGGAATAGAAGTTGCGTTTCCGCATGACGCTTTTGCCATGCGAGGAAATTGGAGGAATGACGTAGGTAAAATATCCATCAGAAAGTCCCCTATGAGGTATGGTAGGTAGGCCCCGTTCATTTGGCACTTTGACGCGCCGGAGCTATACCTTTCACGCTGTACTGCCTTAATATCGAGGTCAACGATACAAATCGAATGATCCATAGCTGTATAGTACAGGCTCTGGGACATGACGCGAACGAAAATCTTGATAAGCTCGACGTCACGTGAGCAATTTCCTTCACCATTGAGTGAGAGGGGAATATTCAGCATTCGACGGTACAGATAGATGATTTGATTTGACGAAGTATTCAATTTTTGCAATTTTCTTTTATTGCTAGTTCCAACTATGTTCATATAAACAGACAATCATGCTTCAATATTTACGTGTTAGCCAACACATCGCTCTATTCCAAACCGACCAACCCCATTGCTAATCATATACAAAATACCACGAGACCTTAGCGTCCGCCAATCTGCCCCTTGGGGATGGGCCGAATCCAACTCAGAGACAGGTTGATAGCAATGGTGATGATACCGATGATCCAGAAGACTTTGGAATAGTCTGTACCATTGTAGCGGAAGATGATAGCAAAGATGATACCTCCAAGATTGCCTATGCCACCAGTGCACCCACTGACGATGCCGTTGGCATAAGGATGCACGTGAGGTACGAGAGAGAAATTAGCACCGTTGGCTCCCTCCAGGAAAAAGGCCATGCCGGCGATCAATCCAAACATCTTGTTATGCTCCTTAGGGTTGGTGAGACCAATGGCAATCTGGAACACACCAGTTATGATGGAATAACCGTGAAGGAGAAATTTCTTGCCCCACAGATTTCCAGTCCTTACATAGATCGCGTCTGAGAGCAGACCACCCATAGGTCTAAAGACGATATTCAGAAGACCGAACATGGCGGCCCAGCGTCCTGATCCAGTCTGCCCGAGTGATTTGAAGTTCTCCAGGTAGTATGCGCCGAGGATAGAATTGATGGACAACTCAGCGCCAAAGGTGCAAAAGTAACAACCGCAGGTGACGAGGGTCTGGAGGGAGAAGATGACAGGCGTGGCCTCCTTCCAGGTAGGCTTGCGAACAATTTCACCACGGGCGGTGTCAAGCATCTGTTGTTCGCCAATTTGAGCTTCGCCGTCGTCCACACTGCCAGCGCGTTTGGCATCGAACACTAGCTTCGAGTCTCCACCAGTCGGCTTTGGAGAGCCTGACTCCAGCGAACCGTTCTTATCCGTGATTTCGCCGGGGACCTCGACGACGTCGCCAGTGATACCATGGCCAGCCAGATTCTGTTGGGCTGCTAGGTGACGCTCGCTCCACTTGCCAGTGGGAGTATCAGGGCAAATGAGCAAAAAGGTTATTGTAACGGCAACAATGACAATGAATGGCACGATGAAAGCTACCCTCCATGCGACATGAGGAGTAAGGTGTTGTCTGGAGACAAGAGAGTCGAAGATTGCGGGCATCAAGAAGTAGGTGATACCACCTCCAGAGTTACCAAATCCTGCGGTGAACGCGTTGGATGTTCCAACAATGTTTTTGTCGAAAAAGCCCGTTGACCACACCTGGCATGGTACGAAACTACCACCCAATATACCAACGAAGAAGCGGAGAGCGAGTAGGCCCTTGGCATTGGTTACAGCGCCTGCCAGGACCGTGGGTAGAGAGCCGCAGAGGAGACATGCCGCGAATGTGTATCGGGGACCAAAGCGATCGCATGCCGGCCCTGCAACGAGACGAACGAGCAGGCTTTACAAAAAGTTAGTACCGTAGAGACACTAAGACATCTGGGTGGGGTCAATTACGTTGCCACAAGCGCGATAATATTCGAGTTGGCTACATCGGTTTTGCTGAGTTTCAAGTCTTTGGAGATGGTGAGCGTCAACTATATTACAGTCAGATTTGCAAGGGTACTCCGGGTATGGCGCAGTAAACATACCAATGGTGGAAAGGCGTACCTAGAACATGTTAGAAACGATCTCTAGCGACGAGATACAAAAGTGTTGAAGGCTTACCAGGACCAGAACGCCACAAAGAAACCGAACCACGCGAAGAAGAAGACGCGACCATACATGTTGTATGGGTTCAGGCCGGGAATTGAGCGAGCCTTGCGATTGACTGGATTGACCACTGGGGGCCTCCATAGTGTGGTGGGGTCGTACATATTGAGAGGTGCCCGCTGGATGGGTCAAGTCTTGCTACAATGAAGAGATGAAAGTAACAAAAGTAGGCCTGCAGATCTGAAAGATGGTAAGGGACAGGGGAAGAAAGAAGATATTTGTAGCAGGAGAGATCTTGAATATCTCTTGGCAAAATTGCTTCTCCGGGGATTACGAGGCGTCAAGCTCAAAGAGTCAAAGCCGGGTGAGGAGAAATCCGCGGATTAGGAAAGTATTTGGAAAGTCAGAGTTAATCAAAGTAGTTTTTGCCGCGGTGTGTTGCTTGAATTGGGTAGTGGCTCGTCCTGATAAGGGATATCTCTACATCCAAGGCGATCTCGCGTCTGGCCAGATCTGTCGACCAGATCCCTTATGGCGACAGCCGTGTTAACAGTTGGTGAATGGAAGGCGGCTTCGACAATTGCGAGGCGCGGAGAAGTGACAAGCTTAAAGCTGGGGCCAGATGACGGTCTGGGGGTTGGGTACCTCGTGGGAAATGGATTTCAGGGTGGCTTGCCGCATACGCCTGTAACGGATTGTGGTGTGGTGCAATGCGGTATGGGGTATGGTGTCAAAGTGCAGTCAGTCCAGTCAGAAGCTTGATCACTTTCGGCCGAATTATTGGATATGGGACGGTGCTGCAGCGGTGATAGGACGATTTGCAGCTCCCTTATCTTGACCTCCCTGCCAAGTGTGTGGATCCTCGACAACCGTTATCAGTAACCCTGCCTCACTCTGCATCCTTATCCTTCACACAATTGGCTACAACGTGCATTTGATATTCTCCATCTCCGAGGATACGCAAGATGTCATAGACGCAGGAGAGAAGAACCCTCTATGCAGGTCTAAAATCTTGAAATTTTCGATGTTTTGCGCGACGACCACCCTCAATTGCCACGAGCAACCACGTCTTGCGCCACGCTTTCACGGCTTCGTGAGGGAAACACCTCCAACCGCGTGTGTCCTTGAAAATCGACGTGGTAGCGACCAACAACAAAATTTCAGCACTTCATTGTCAACCCTGCGAACGCGTGAGATGAAAGCTTCTCGGCCCTCGAAGCGTTCGGGATCCCCCACACCAGCCAGCATCGCTTATCGACCAATAGGAGAGCCCGTACCACCACCACCTGTTTCCCCCAACATGGACGTTTGCGGTATCCTGTCATTGTGCCTTACATGCTGCATTAACACATTTCTCCCAGAGTGCGTTGTCTGGCCACCTCAGTCATGTATTTCGTCGATACCTATGTAGGTAGACAGGTATCATGCAGCCTGTATGCTCAGGTGCGGCTTCGTGCATATGCGTAAGTAAGGTCCACGGAAATGTGCATAACTGGGAGATGTAAGGCTGTTGACTAGCTTGCTTCCATTATGGTTAGAAGGCCTTGATWGGAGGCTTTACTCAAGTGAYTAAGGATGTAGGAAAGTTCGCACCCTACCTAGGTCTCTAATCAGCTTGAACTGCTCTGTCGTTCAGAGACACGCTTAGGCTTGAGAAAGTAACGTATTGCCGATCACCATCCTCGCCACCTGACGAAAACATCCACGATCTCATCCTGCCTGTCGTCAGATAGGCTTGAATCGACGACTAAATACCATCCAAAACCCGCGCCGGCTACGCAGGCGTGATTGGGCCATATCCTGACTTTCTGTCCAATCATCAGCTCCGTTGGCTCACCACTCGCGTTCATATCTTTGGTCAAGATTCCATGTTCTTGGCTTATCCTTCCCACTTGCCATCCAGACCGTCCCTCAGCGTTGCTAGTCGACGGCATGCCCCAAGCACTGACTATGCCCCAGCCACTGTAGGACTTGCAAGGCTCACGACCCAAAGCCAGAGATCCCGCTGCAATCAAAGCTTCGGGGCACTCTCGGTCGCCGTACAAGCTTGCTACCTCCGTCATGACAGTCAATGCAATGTCCGCTGTTGTAATTGTAGCTTCCTGACTTGCAGAATCTTTGACGGCAGCTGACGGGCTGGCTTTAGTAGCAAGCTGTTGCATGTCGAGGAATGGATACACGCCGGCATGCAGCTCTAAGGTAAACCCTAATGCTTTTACACTTTCAATCAGAGCTTCGGCTTTTATAAGCAGCTGTTCCGTGTTGGTAGGTGACGATTGGGGAGTAATTGACAAGAAATTCTGGAGACTAGTCGCCGTCGGTGTTGCACCTACCGAAAGTACATATCTAGGTTGAGAGTGACCTACAGATCTGGTTTGGGAATGTTCATAACGCTGGCGGTAGACTATGGCCTGAGCGACTGCTTTTTTCAGTCCTTGTATTTCCTCTATGAGGAGATTGATAGCGTCAGCTTCCGAAGATCCCCCATAGCTGTGTCCAGCGTGACTGTAGAAACCAACAAGAGTGACCGTTCCCATTTCTTCGAAGGAGGATATACTATGCATAAGGTTGCCAAAGGCTTTGGTAGTGAAGTCTAGTCCCGCACGATGATATCCTGTGTCAATTTTGACGAAGAGCTGAAGCGGACCTCCCGTAGCTCGTTTGAAGGCTGGAGCTATCTCTAATTGAGACGGATGATCTATGAGCACGCTGATGCCATAAGGCCCGATCTTGTTGCTCAATTCTATCAAACGTTGGATTTGAGATGGTGGTAATGGAACGCCGTAGAGAACCTATGAGGGTAGAATGAGATTGACCGTGGCTAGAWAACATTGGCCTTGAGACTTACATTCACAGACTTCCCGTTCTTGTGAGCGTCGTGAAGGTAATCTGAGAGGTGCTCTGCTTCAGCAATTGTAGATACGATTAACTTGATGCCATTGGATGCATCGCCAAGCTGTAGGAGCGTGACCTCTATGGTCTTCGTGTCCGCAAGGTTAGTCTGTGAGAAGAAACGGGTCTAGAACTTTCCRAGAACAGAAATGCGACAATGGCTACTTACGCACTCATTTGCTCATAACGGAAGTTCATAAGTATAAGRGGAAAGCTTGTACCTTGTGGGTTTTGACATGAGGCCGAAAGTCTACATCAAGTGCTTGACAGGCTTCCAGCATTTGACGACAATTTCTCTCTACTACAGCCCTGTCTAGGACAGCGGCCGGTGTGGGCACATCACCTAGTCTTTTTCCGATGAAGGCTTTCGCAAGCTCTTCTTTGGAAGGACAAGGGAACAAGGCCCCAGGAGCGGCTGCCATCCTGGTGACCAGTATCAGGCCAGCAGAAGACCTTTACCTAGCGCAAGTTTCAGACCCCAGCATGCATCAAGGTTATTAATCTTACTTAATACTCAAAATGTTGGTGACAGTTGTGTGAAAAGGGCGCGGTCAAGTGGGCTTGAAAGTGGCTGAGATCCAGTCAGGTCCTAGGCAGAAGAATTGGGTTCGTAGAAGGAATTACTCTGGTAGATCTTTTGAAGGTGAAACTGGGGTTTCAGCCGCTGCATGAACCTGCGTCTCTCACCTAACGGCTCCCAATCGGATTGTCTTTAGGGCTTAGCGAAGCTGCTAGAAGGGCCCCAATCCACGCCCATCTCCAAGCGATTAGCTGTCTGACCTACCCGGAAGGCGGAGGCGTAGCTATTGTTGCTCCCTTCCTTTGGGGGCTTGGACAGTGAGCCTCGCACGGGTCGCATGCGAAAGACGACAGGTTCTTCGTGGTCAACACACACGCTTCACCAGTTCACGTTCTGTTTCTTCGTGCAAAGCATTGCTGGCGATCAATAGCATGTCATCTGTCTCTCGAGCTTCCATCACAACCATTCGCTTTCCGTCGCTACTACAAGAACGATTACGCGATGAGCTTTGCACTGGTTCGCTTCTAATGCTATCCTATTCTCCGCCATGCAGTCGTCGTAATTAATAGCAACGCATGCACCAGTTCTCATCGACGCCTCGGCGCATTAGCAACCCCCCACAATCTCCGAGAGGAAAGTGGTCCGCGCTTTTCTGGTGGTCCGCTTCGAACATAAAACCGCCCTGTGTCCATCTGGACACCTACATGCATAATGGTAATAGCCTCTACGGCGAACGAAGATACGAGAGAGGGCGAATGGCACGTACCGATCACAATGGCAGAAGAAGATATGGAGACTGGCTCCGAGAGCGATATGGATGCAGCACCACCTATGCATCCGGTCCCGACGATGCAGGGCGCCTTCGAGGAGTCTATGCAGGAGACGATGAACGATGAAGAGCCAGAGGTTCCAGATAGATACTCCAAAGCCGATTCAGTCACCAGACGCAAGATGCTGCTGGAGCAACAGGAGTATGAGAGAACAGTTGCGGGACGGTGGAAACAGAAGCCTGGTGAAAAATTTCATCCTCTATGGAAGTTAGTCGCTCAGATCTCCTTTGGCATGCATCTTCTGCAGCAGGGGCTAGCCAAGTCGGATGAAGAGGTCCTCAAGATCCTACAAACCCACGTTGACGAGGTCGACGGTTTTCTTGAGCGGACTACAGAGGATTTTGACCTTGCTCAGGGCGACATTAATGAACGCATACGGTACCTCAAATTACCGCTGGAGCATGGCCAGGTTTTTGATCAGATGCTGGCAAACCGAGACTTCCGAGTAGCAATCGTTGAGGGCAATGAGAAGATAGAGCATATTATTGATCGGACCGCAGCAGCTATGAATGATGCTCTGAAAGATGTTCAGAAAGGTCTAGATGCTACACGAGAGTTGGCAAAATACATGACCCGGGTGGACAAGCAGTGGGATGATAGGACCGAAGAACATGATTCTGTGTACTTGGCTATGATCGGGAACACTGAGGGTTGGACACGTGCGTTCCTGACACTGCAGTCAAAAGGAGGCCATCTGCAGAAAGCATTGGTCCAGCTTGGGAAAATCGTTGCCGAGATGCAGAAAAGAGCTGGCGCTGCAAGTCGGAAGAACTTGGTAAGCTCGGGAGTATGAGCGGATATATATGTTAGCTGATGTTATATAAAGGTCCCTTCACGATCAGTCAATGGTAGATATCAAGTGGACGTCCGCTCAGACAGCCCTCAGAGCTCTTCGACTCCCCCTAGATCACCCATGAAGCCTCTGCCAACAGCTCCGGATTCGGTTACTCGTGTTGCTACATCCCAGAAATATATCAAAACCTCGGTATCTCAATCACCTCAGCATTCACCGTATCTGAATCAATCTTTCTCTAAGCCAGTGAAGTACGCTGATAGGGATGATCCTAGACTACAGCCAAGGAGTCCAAATGTTGCTAGGCGTGCCGAAAATCTGGCCAGGCGTGCCAAAAGTCCAGAACTAACTCAGGCTGCGAGAAGTCCGGATCAATATTTGTCAACAAAAAGCTCACAGACGCTAAGACCTGTCAGAAGCCCGGAACCGGCAGGCTCAGCCGTAAGTCCTGAGCTCGAGATTTCACCACAGATCCCAGAAACAGCAATGCGAGTCAGAAGTCCCGATTTGACAAGGGCTAAGGCCGATACGGGAACAGCAAGGCGGGTGAAAAGCCCAGAGCCGCCAAAGTCTGACAGAAGCCCGGACGTTGTGGTGTCAGGCCCGTCACGGATGGTAGAGGAGCCTCGAGGTGAGCCAGAAGATCCAGAACCTAAAGGGAAAAGGCCAGAAAAGGGGCCGTCATTCAAAACTCCAGGCCAGATAATGTCCAGGATGAGGGAAGCTCCCAAAGCGTCAGGTTCAGAGCAAATGGTATCACGCAGGCGATCTATCACAGAGCGTACACGTTCACTATTGCGAAAAAAGGAAGCGTCCTTCACAACGGATGATGACGAAAATACAATTTCTACCACAGATCTGCCCATACAGAACCATTCCGGCGTAGCTTCACCAGCAAAGGCTCCCTCAAGCCCTTTGCTTAGGCGGTTTTCCTCCCGCAGAGCTAAAACGTTGAGCATGTCCACCTATTCGACAAGTCCAACAAGTCCTTATAAACCCACTGAGACACCTCCCTTACGCGAGGATAGTCCCGTGTACCTTCGGAACGGAACTGCTGTGCCAACTCAAAGCTCCTATGGAACTCTTTCTTTACCATCCTTAGCACCTATGGCTCCACTTTCACCTCTCGAGGATCCTTCAGTGTCCCTCGATGAGGAAAGAAATCGTTCATCTGATTCGTCCTCGAAGCCAAATGCGAGCCCGATAGCTCCTATCTTGAAAAACAAACCAGCCCTCGATGACTCAGAGGGTAATGTGAATACTAACCATCCACTGCTGCAAAAGGCTCGACATACCAGGTTCGCCAGGAACGCTAGTGGCGACCTTCCTCTCCGCCATTATAGTAGCCAGGGCGCTTTAACACGATCTAATCCGGATCTTTTGCAACGGACTTCAGACGAGATTCCGGATGATACGAATCCGCCGAAACGATCAAGTTCTCTGCTTTATGGTGCACAGAAGCGATTTCTAGCATCTCCAGAACCGCCGCAGGCTAACTCAAGATCGCCTACACCTAATCATACACTCCAGAACCCGTCAGCTGCTAGCTTATTAGCTCAGGCACATGCTGCTCCCCCAGCATCAGAGCTCGGTATCCATCCTGCTCACCGTACACCGGAGCCCCCTTCGGAGTCCCCAGTCCCAGCCCCAACGCCATCTCCTGATCCTTCTGCAATCTCATCTACCATTTCTTCTACTCGCGAAGAAGGTGTAGGGGCCACCCCACCACCAATAGCAATAACTCGTACCGGCAACGAACCAACCTCTTCCAAACCCTCTCGCGCCGCCACATTCCCTACACAGTCAACAAACGTGCCCCGAATCCAAGACCACTGGCAACCTCACCACCAGCAGCAATCCTCTACATCCTCGAATCCTCTCGTCTCCCAAGACCCCAAATTCAAAACCACTGCCACTAATAATACCCCCTTCTACCTGAACCCCGCCTCCTCAACGGCCCTGATCGACTTCCTAGCATCCACTCCCCCACCTTCACCACCACACCCCGGCAAACGCATAGACAGCCCCTCCAGCAACGCCAAAGATTTTATCAGCCATCGTACCTATACCAACAATCCCTACCCCAGAGAACAAGACGGATCCTCTCCTCCGCCTCCAGGCCCCGGCTCCCGCAGTATGACGCACCTTGGCATCGCTGGGGAAGAGGAGGCAAAGAAGAAAGGCTGGAAGAAAGTCTTTGGAGGCACGATCAAGGGAGGGAAGAGGGTAGATAGGGAGAAGAGCGGGAAAAGGAAGGTTGATAACGTTCCGAGGGCGAGGTGGGGAAGGGATCCGGTTGTTAATACGAATGGGAATGGGAGTGCGACTGGTGGTGGGGGATCGGCGGGGAAGGGTGGGGAGGATGGGTTTGTGGGGATGGGGAAGGATGGGGTGTGGATTAGTAGGAAGAATTTTTTGAAGACGTGAGGGCAGGGGAGGAGAGGGCAGTGGGAAGCACCCGATGTTGTTGGAGCGCATGCAAGAGTTGTTCATATGGATGTGCTGAGTTGTGTAACATAGCTTTCTCTTGCTACCATTGCGGGCGTTTATTGAGCGGCTTTTGCGAAAAGCCTAAGTCAACTTAATTTTATATGATGGGATATGAAGTCGTCTGTACACTATGAATATAGAGATATCATAATAATCGGTTTCTCTCAGTATCATATCACCATCATTGCAGCGCTTTGCTAATCCTCTTTTTCGTCTACCCATCTATATAATAGACGTCGTCCACGCCCACTACGTTCCTAGCAGCTCAAGAACCCCAATCTCCTCACTTACATCTCTTTTCAATAATCCCCGGGCCCTGCTCATCATACTCCTTCTTACTAATCCACATCTGATGAAAAGTCCCCAAACTAGCCAAAATACTCCCCCCAATCCAACTCCCAAACTTCCTCTCCACCGCATTCCCACTCGCATTAATCCGTACCCTAACCCCAGGGTAAATCAAATTCAATTCTTGATTCAACCTATCCGTGAAACCCTGATACAACGAACTACCACCCGTCACTACAACGGCCGCGAGCAGCGTGGGACGGATGTCTACGTCAACTTGGGAGAGAGAGGACTGGATTAGTGCGCCGACTGTTTGGCTGGCGGACGGTTGCGGGTTATCAGCGTCGGAAAGGGCCATTTTGGGGTCGAAGAGGGCTTCGATGGGACGGTAGCGGTCCTGGGCACCGAACATTTGGTTCCATCCGTCAGGCATTTCGAATGGTTTCCCAGGGTGCTGGCGCGCGATGTCCATGTTTGTGCCGCCAGACTGGGCGTGCCCGCTGAGGCGGCCGGGGCCGGGCCAGACGGCTACGACGCTTTCTTTGAATTCAGTGAGGACGCGCTCTTCTTGGAAGAGGCGGAAGGAGTGGTCGGGTTCTTTGTTAGGGGCGAAGGTGCGGAGGGTGGCTTGGGAGGGGGTACCGGCGTCTACGGGAGTTTTGGAGGAGACGAGGTAGTGAGGGGTTAATGGGATTGGAGGCTGAGATTGAGAGAACATCAGGCGGATTTGTTGGGAGATGAAGTTGCCGGCTAGGGGGGAGCGGGCGACGCCTTTTTTCAGGACGAGACCATCATGGACGGGGGTTATGGAGATAGAAGAGGCACCGAGGTCGACTACTAGGGCGGAGGATTTACCTGCGGCGAAGCTAGAGAAGGTGAGTTGTGGAGTATCGACGGATAAGGATAGAGCTCACGAGGTAAGGACACCGTTGCGAGCAAGCCAGTATGCAGGAGAGCCCCAACTCTCCATTGCTATTTCAATGCCTCGTTCTCTATCCTTCCCTGCGTTCCAGCCAGTCTCTGTCATGAGTATAGGGTTGTCTCTCAATGGCTTTTCCTGTTCTTCCACTCCCTCCATATTCACATCATCATTTTCGGTATCATTTAAGCCGTTGTTAGCAAGTGGGCTAGGCTTCGCATTCGTGAGTCGTGATGTGATTGCATATTCCCATAAATTTGCAGCTGTATCCCAGTCCTCCACTGTACCTTCCTTTGACATGACATTTCTAATTGAGATCCTAGGCAATGGTGTATGTATCGAATTGTCACCAAAGAGAATTTTATTGCTGGAATCTGTGGGTAAAACACCATAATATGAGGGTACTACCGATTTTGGAACATCTTCGCCAGCAAATCCAGCGCGTACAGTCGAATAGCCTGGATCAAGAACGAGTGCCGAAATTTCATCTGCAGAGAGTCTTAGTAAGAACGCAGAAGGCCTAGGGACTGAAGCCTTACATACCTCCTCCGTATTCGTTCGCGTCTGGAGGTTTGGTCGAAGCTTGACCAGTAGCCATCATGTAAGGCTGAGGATTATATTCAGACCTTGCTCAAGCAAAAGCGCTTCAGGAATAACAGTTCGTAAAATTCGTAGGCAACATCATCTTCTATAAATATGGGAAGTAGAGAGGTAACGTAGTTAGTAGAAATCCATTTGGCTGTGGTTGTTGCCCTAAAACTAAGCCTGCGGCTGTTCCTGCATTGAAGGCTTGGCGGTTTCGCCGATTGCGCGCTGCCTCGACCCTAAAGGTTTCTATTATCTCCATCACGAGCACGTGCAGAGTCCAGAATGTCATGAGCTTGCTACAGTACGCCGGAAGGCTCTTTTCCGTGGACACTCTCGACACCAGGTTCACGACCTCTTCAAAGACACCCCCATCTCGTATTGATCCCGCCAGACCATCGCCTGCTGAGGCTGGCTTCAAGCGTTCGGGGCAAGGCAGGAATGGGGGCGAGGACATAGTTTCAGGGGCCTCGCCACCGCGATGGAAATCCCTAGAGTTCATATATCATGGACTTGTTTTTCTGGTTGCTGTCCCGCTTATGTTTAGAACTGTGTACCAAGTCTCGCAGCGTAAGCATACTCCCAGACTCTGCGAAACCCCTTCTCTGACACGGTCATTGATMTTCAACGAGTAGCGTCTGACCCCGAATACCATAAGTTTGCGCCTCTGTTGACGCCTGGCTGGATCCCTGGCCGCATGGTCGATAACTCGGACGACCAATATTCAAGTTTCAGAGACAATGTGCCATACCTTTTCATTGTCATGACTTTGCACCCTCTGCTACGAAGATCTTACGATGCTATCTGTAGCCCAGTAGGTGGAGCGTCTGATTCTGAATYAAAGAGGACCCCAAATGGTGGCACTTCACCCATTGAATCAGAATACACCAGAGCTGAACGTCGACTCAAACAGCGAACCTCGTTCGACGCAGGCTTTAGCATCCTCTTTCTGATCGCGTTGCATGGCTTCTCCGCCCCGAAAGTTCTGATCATCTTGTACATCAATTACACGATTGCAACTCAGCTTAAGAAAGAGTATGTACCAATCGCTACTTGGATCTTCAATATTGGCATATTGTTCGCGAATGAAYTAGGAAAGGGATACCCGTACAGTAATGTTGCACGCATAATCTTGCCTTGGCCTGCTTCATCGAACACCTCTGCGGAAAATGATTCCAACAGCAACTGGGGTACGTTGTTAGATACTTATGGGGGCTTGATTCCAAGATGGGAGATACTTTTCAATGTTACAGTGCTCCGTCTTATCAGCTTCAACTTTGACTATTACTGGAGCTTAAATCGATCTGGTGGTAGCCCAATTGAGGTTTGTTTCCCTTGCAATAACATACCAGAAAGGGGTAGATCTGAAACTGACCGCCACAAGAAGAAACAGCTTGACGCCGCAAATCTGTCAGAGCGAGATCGGGTCGATATACCGGCTAAGCCGCAAGACTACTCTTTTCGCAATTATCTAGCCTACGTACTTTACTCGCCATTATATCTTGCAGGACCCATATTGACTTTCAACGATTACATATCACAGCAGCGATATACCCCTCAAAGCATTACCCGCACCCGGACTTTGCTTTATGGCATTCGATTGTTCCTCTGTCTCCTGGCAATGGAGGTCATGATTCATTTTATCTACGTTATAGCCATCTCAAAATCACAACCAGCCTGGGAGGTCTACACACCATTCCAGTTAAGCATGCTCGGCTACTTCAGTCTACATCATGTTTGGTTGAAATTGTTACTACCATGGCGGTTTTTCCGTCTGTGGTCGCTGATTGACGGCATTGACCCGCCAGAGAATGTAGTACGTTGCATGTCCGATAACTATTCCGTCTTCGCCTTTTGGCGAGGTTGGCACCGCAGCTACAACCGGTGGCTTATCCGGTATATCTACATTCCAATGGGTGGTAGTGGAGGACCGGGTACAAAGGGTAAATTTAGAGCGCTATTCAACCTCTTGGTTATTTTTACTTTCGTTGCGATGTGGCACGATATTCAGCTTAGGCTCTTGGTATGGGGATGGTTGATTGCATTGTTTGTTCTGCCGGAGACTGTGGCCACGACATTGTTCCCTAAAAGAAGATGGGAAAAACACAAGGAAGCTTACCGTGTCATTTGTGGGATTGGAGCTGTCGGCAACATATTAATGATGATGTCCGCCAACCTTGTTGGATTTGCTGTGGGCTTAGATGGTTTGAAAGGCCTGGTACAGGGAATTGCCGGCTCATACTCCGGTGAGACAGATCTTAAGGCGGATGGATTGATGGTATGCTGACCATTCACACAGGTGTCGTTTTCCTAGCCTTTGCATGCACGGCGCTTTTCACTGGGGCGCAGGTCATGTTTGAGCTTAGGGAAGAGGAGTTACGACACGGCATAAAGATGAAATGTTGACAAGCTGTAGCATTATAACATATAGCATCTATAAATATCATAAGTCCTCATTTCCCTACATTATAGATTAAGCCATCAATCCCCCTTTTCAGGAAGTTTCATCGTAGGGTCTTGATAAGGTATTCGGGCACTTTGCCGAGTATTGTGTATAGGACCTCGATGGTATTAGATAGAGGACCGAAGAAGCTTTCCAAGAGCCAGCAAGAGCTTCCTTCAAACCTCATGCACACTTTGCCTACGACACGGACTTTCCTTGTAGATCTAGGCCAAAATCAGTATCATGAGACCAATTGGTAGTTCACATGCCTTTGAGAAGACATGTTTGCCGGCTATCATTCCATCTGGGAGCGCCTAAGGACTACGTTTGGATTAGTGAAGAGGTCCTCAACAACGCAATTAATCACTTCTCACGGGGACTAACCTTCAGGCGTCATGTTGGTATTGTTCCTGGTCCATTGGAGGCAAGGAAAAGAGCATCGAAACGTCGCATGGTCAACCTGGCGCAGGTGGGAGGGGCAGGAGAAATAGATCCAAGTCTGTTTGGGGGGTCTGGGTACGCGCCTGGTCAAAATGGTTGGCAATGGCAGAGTCCAACGGCGCCTACGACTAAAGATGCAGAAGGCATTGTACTCCGGCTGTGCAGAATAGCTCGCAGAAGTGCTAATATATGTACAGAGCCTTCCTCTCTACCGCGCTGGCTTACCAATTTCGACAATCCAATAGCCATTGAGGACCAACCCAAAGATGAGGAGGATGACACGCTCCACAAATCTCAATATTCTAAGTTTTTAAAGGAAATGGAAGCTTGTAGAAATATGCGTGATTTACATGAGTGGGCYAGGACGCATGGCAGCAACTTGCGCCAGTATAGTAGGCTAGCTTTTCGGCATTTGACAGATACTGGATCACCTATACCGGTTCTGTTGGAAGCGCTCGAAGACACCGCTCTTCGCACTMTGGGGAATCTGAATTACTTTCTGGTTAGGCGCCTTGCACAGCCTCTTAGCCAGACAGACATCAATTTACTGGGGCACTGGCTCCGAAGACAAGTCAGCGTTGGCGTATGGTCTGATAATGAGATCTTGACCCTAATTGAATCGACATCTGATACTGTTGGGCCTGCAAAGGATGAGCAGTTGAAATGCAACATTATCGAATCTCTTTTCGAAGGACTGCAATCATCCACGGTCTTAACCATTCAGGATGCAGATTACAGGATACCTAGGTCGCTGCTGACCGCGCTTCATCAAGGTCCAATGACCTGGAGGTCGCAGCATCTTGCAACCAGAATCATCAAAACTCTACAGCCAGTGCAGCTGGAGAACATGGGACCAACAATATCCACATTCATTATAAATTGCATTCGCGCTAAAGCAAGTCTGCATTATCACGACAAGCAAGGTTTGAAGGAGCTTGAGGCAGTCGCGGGTGCTATGGAGATTCTTCGATACCTTCCACGAAATGTTGCTAATTTTGGGATCGTCAGCACGAGCACAGCTCTCATCCGTGCAAGTCGGACTCCTGATCCTACGATCAGTCGAACGGCTATGCTCAGGTTGCTCGCAGACTGGTGGTCCTCGCTGGCTCAATTTGGAACTTTCAATTCTGCGGGCTATGATGCTCCCCGAAGAAAGATCGAGCGCATACTGGCCGGCGAACAGCTGGAGATAATTGCACCATATTTGCGGCATCTTGGAGAAATTGAMATCGTCGATTTTGTTCTTCAGCAGTGGTTAGACCAAAAGTCATACCTCGCAGCCCTGAAACAGATTCGGCATCTGACTAATCAGGTGGATCAAAGCGAGGAATTCGAATCTCCATTCGTTATAATGCTACGCGTTATAAGACACCTTGCGGTAGTATCAGATGACAACTTGAAAAGACTTTTCAGGTTGTTGCAGACGCTCAAGATGTCCAACACCATTGTTGACATCATCCTGCGGTCAAAAGAGATCGGCATCGATATCGGTGAAAACGCCGTCCTGCACACCATCAGAACGCATATGAAAGTATGTCCAGAGATGGCCCAACGGATCTTTTGCGCCTATCCAGGATCAGTCCTTGAAAGCTGTCCTGACTTTGCGGAAAAATTGATCGCAAATCCGCAAATTCATCCTGGTATCCCATATTATTACTATGTAAGTCGGCGTCAAGATCCCAAGGCAGCCACTTGCCGGGAACCGGTGCTGGCCGTTAGACGTCGCGCAGCGCTGTTGAAAAGGATGGCGATTGCTTACTCTGGAGCTCTGCATTTGAGCCCGCGGATAGCATTTGACAAGGTCTACGCATGCTACAAATGTCACATGGGTGAAAGTCTAGGTCCCATAAGCCGTGAAATGGTGCTAGCTTTTACTCATGCTGGTATTATACGTCCTCTTCAGCGTGGCACATGGGTCAGCACTGTCAAGCTTCGATGGATTCTTGCGCTTACAAGAAAAGTCGAGAGCGTTGAGATTGCCGATGAGGTCGATTCATTGGTTTACCAGTGGCGTGGCGCTATCGTCCGCAAAATCCAGGAGAGGCAAATCCAAGATAGGCGGAGGATGACATCCGGGTCATTCTCCGGTTCCTGGGACGTTCCAGTCTTGACCGAATTTTCGTGGCGTTGGAGGCGGTATATTAAAAGGCTCAATTTCAGGACGGATACTCTTTGACCCTGTTTCTATCAAAGCAGAACTCGTACAATATCAGGCCATTGATTGACTGCTGGGAGACATGGTGCGGTCCGCTATTGAAGCCTGAGCACACCTACCGCCTATCAGATACTAGGATGGGCGGTCACCTGCAATATTGGATCACCGCTGCATGACATATCCCCGCTTGGAATTCCATCAGATGCGGCTTCTAGAATAGGCCAGTCTTTGATAAAGGAAGCCAGCCGAAGGACCGTCCCGAGGGACCCTAAGCCAACCAGCTAAGATTCTAGCGTTAGCGTTGTCAATGTCTCCTCAGTTTGCCTTTCCGCCCGGCAGCTTCTTCCTTAGCAATGACGTCTCGACCTGCTATCTGCCACATGTTTCTACAAATTGAGGCATTCTACAGGACTGCTCAACCTCATTGCACTCAGAGAAGCTTACCGTTATGGCTTTCCCCGCCTCCCAAAGCCAGAAACCCTTCACTATAGCAATCCTCGGCGGTGGAATAGCAGGTCTCTCCCTTGCCATTGGTCTCCACAAACGCTCCATTCCATTCCATCTCTATGAATCTGCGCCAGCTTTTGCAGAAGTGGGCGCCGGCGTTGCTTTTGGGCCCAACTCGCTACGCGCCTTGAAATTGATTGCGCCTGAGCTATATGAAGGTTATATTGAGCGAGCAACTCATAATGCATTCGATAGGAAGAAGTGTACATGGTTTGATTTCTATGCGGGGATGGACACTGGTCTGGGGAAGGCGGGGGAACATATCGTTGAGGTGACCACGGGAAAGGATGAGCTAGGCCAGTGTAGTATCCACAGGGCAGTCTTTCTAGATTTACTGGTAAGCTTCGTGCCRCAAGAGAGAGTGAGCTTTGGGAAGAGGGTTATTGGGGTCGAAGAAGCAGATGCTGGCGTACGATTACGGTTCGATGACGGCAGTGAAGCGGAAGCGAGTGCAGCCGTGGGATGCGATGGGGTCAAAAGCAACATAAGGCGGTTTGTGCTAGGGAGCGAGGCCGAGTCAGCACATCCGCAATTCACGGGCAAGTATACCTATCGAGGACTGATTCCCATGATCAAGGCGGTGGATCTCCTAGGGAATGAGCTGGCAAAGAACAGCGTCATGTGGATTGGACGACATGGCCACGTCCTCACCTTTCCCATTGAGAAGGGCAAAGTTATGAACGTTGTCGCCTTTCGAACCAAAGCCGATGGCCAATGGAATGATGACCACTGGGTCCTCCCTATGGATCGTCAAGGCATGGAATCAGATTTCGCAGACTGGGGCTCCAGCGTCAAGAAAATCCTTAGCTTGATGGAAAAACCGGACGTCTGGGCCCTCTTCGATTACCCTCCTGCACCTACTTACTATCGTGGCCGCACTTGTATTACTGGTGACGCTGCACATGCCAGTACGCCGCATCAGGGCGCAGGGGCAGGCATGGCGCTCGAGGATTCATATGTCCTGGCAGCGCTGTTGGCGGAGATTGAGGATGCGAGGGAGCTCGAGGAGGCTTTCAAAGCATTCGATGCGGTTAGGAAAGGGAGGACGCAGAGATTGGTGAAGACTAGTCGGGAGTGTGGAAAGGTATTTGATTGCGAGGGGACAGGGATTGAGGAGGATAGAGACGCGTGGACGAGGGACCTAAAGGAGAGGCATAAGTGGATATGGGACAATGACCTTGAGGTGGATTTGAGGGAGGGGCTGAAGAGGTTGAAGGGCCAAAAGGCGAGGTTAGCTTAATCTTTGAAAACCAATGAATATACCGAAATGATAGGGGATCGTGCTGGCTGCAGCTCAGTTTTCCCTCAACCCCTGCGATTAACGTCATAATGCTCCATTCTCCGACTAATGCAGTCCGCCATCTATTGCAAAGATGAAGCTGTTAATACAAGCATTATAGTACAGCTTCCACCTAGTCGTGAAAACCTCAAGCTCTCCTCAGCTACCGTTCCCCCTCACACATCAATATCCATCTTCTCCACCACCACTACATCATCCTCAGAACTCAACTCATGCACAGTAACATACTTACTGATTTCCTCTCTCGTAATAACCTTCTCTTTCAACCACGCCGTTGTTCCCCTCTTAAACTTATAATCCCGCTGCTTCACCTCCCTCTCATTCGGCTTAATATAATTCCTCATCAGCTGCGCCTTCTCCGTCGTAATCACACACACATCCACATTACTCCCACTCCCCAAATCATTGAATATCCCCGCTTGTATAGCATCGCTCGTTAATTTCACTGCCTCTTCCCGCGTCATACCCTGTTTCCATTGTGTTTCGAATACCGACATGGCGGCTAGCGAGCCCGAGCCCATAGTCACATAAGGGAGTTTGTCAGTGCTGCCGTGGGCGTGCACAGTGTATAGTCCCACGCCTGTTGGATCCACGCCGGCAACGACGAGATAGGCACCGATGTGGCCTTGGTAGCGGAAGAGATGCTGCTTTAGCATAGTCATGCAGGTTACGACGCGCGGCGTGCGGCCGGTGGAGAGGGCGTGTAGTTCGAGGTTGGAGGAGATGATGGCGGTGGTGAATTCGGTGTCAGCGGCTGTGCCGGCGCCGGCGCACCAGATGCGGGGGGCGATGTAGTGTAGTTTTTCGCAGTTCTGTTGAGAGGGGTGTTAGTGGATGTGGTAGAGGAAGGGTATGGTGGTGGGTGAGGGACCTTGTCTGCTACTATTGGACCGGAGGTGGCTCTTGTGTCTGCTGCTATGACTACGCCGCCATCGAATATGCAGCCGACGATGGTTGTACCTGTGCTTGTAGCTTTTGGTAATGGGACACCTTGGGCGTGTAGAGCTGCATTGCGGTTGTAGTTGGAGAAGTCGAAGCCAGGCATGCTGGTGGAGAGTGATGGTATTGACTACGGTTTTGGTAGGGCAGCAGACGAGCGATACGTTCGTACGTAAAGTCTGCTGTCCCTTGAGAAGTAACCGTTCTTCGCCGTCTTCAAAGCTGTATCGAAAGAGGAATGGTCCTTGTGAATGTGAATGGAGCTGATGAAAAGCAGTGACGAAGATGAAGCTGCCTTACCTTAGCTCAAAGAGCTCTCTGCGACGCGCTAGCGTTTGCAGGCGCCAAGACTTCTTCCCAAACGCGCTTCAGATATTCTATATAAAACTCCGCCAACACTTCATACTTGAGGTAGCCATCCTTCGTGCTGCCTAGGCGAAGGGTATGCACCTCATGAATCGCAACACCCACCCTGGACCGGACTCTTAGATTTCTTACTGGGAAACCTGTGGTATCCCGACGACACTCCTTTACAGTACCTCGAACACCTCCGAATTTAAAGAGCAGCCAGCACATTTTGGGCCGACAAGTTCGCACAGTCTCTCCTGTATTTGAACGAGCAAGGATGGCCTTCCAAATGAGCCCTTCGCCCTTTAATGGTGGCATGGAGAGTCCAGGCAATATACAAGCTCAGGCTGGGCCGGACTTGGACGAGATACAGACAGAGGTAGGTTGGCTGGTCTACATTTTGTACAGGAGCATGGAGTAATAAATTCTGCAGGCTATCGGGTTCTCAGCTATAGCAGGAGAATCTAAATTACGCTTGTTACCGTCTTCGTGGCCCGTGGACGCTCTTCCACCTCCTACAGCTTCGTTGCTATCCATCGCTTCAAAGAAAGGACTACTTGCGGCTGCTGGACCTGACTCAGTAGTTGTTGCTGCTACAGACTCGGTGAGGGAAGCATTTTCTGGCTCGGCAGATGGAAATATCAAATCATATACTCCACAATTAACGCTTCCCATCGGGATGAGGGTGTCCCAAGTCGCATTCTCTGCAGACGAGAACTATCTCGTGCTTTCGGCTGAAAATGGTGGCGGGCTGGCAATCTACGATGTCCAGTCTTTAATGCAGGGTAACACCGAGTCCGCTTTCCAGCTTTCCACAGAGGGTACTCCTTTGCGCGCTCTCGTGCCGAATCCGACGCCAGAAAGAGCAGAATTGTTCGCTGTCGTTACCACGAACGGGCAGGTGCTGATGGCAAATTTGCAATCACGCCAATTTCTCTCAGGGCCTCAAGGCCAGATCTTGTACCAAGGCGTGAGCTCTGTCTCATGGAGCACGCGAGGGAAGCAATTAATCGCAGGCCTTGCGGACGGTACATTGTACCAGATGACGCCCGAAGGAGAGAACAAAGGGGAGATCCCTAGGCCACCAACTTTGGAAGGTGACCAGCACGGTAAGCCATTACTGGGGGATTGGGTTGATTGATTTGCTAATGGCTCGCAGTTTCATCGATATCTTGGCTCGAAAATGATGTATTCCTTGTTGCTCATTCMCCCTCCACTTCCGAAGGCGATCTACCACCAGCCACAACATATCATATTATCAAGCGTCAACCACCCTCATCAGTAGTGTTCCAAAAGCTTCCGGAGCCTTGCGCACCCTTTGGACTCAATAGGTCGCCTCCGTTTCAATTCATGCAGCGTCTCAAGAATTTCCCCCCAAACCTAACGGATGTCATAATAGTGGCCTCCACTGTGTCAGGAGACGTTGGCTTGATCACTCGATCGAAAACGCCTCTATCAAGTGATTTCCCCGCAGAGAGGGTCTCCAATGTCTTCACAACAACGATGATGGCTGATGATTCGCGGCGTGCCCTACTGCCGATGACTGAGGACTTAACTGATACGTCGGCCATAGGTGTCGGTTTAGACCTCTCTAGTAAAGACAAGGTGCTGAGACCGTTACCCAAGGAGGAACATGACACATCCCCAGGTCCTCTACCTGCACTAATGATCCTGAACCATGAAGGGGTCCTCTCTACATGGTGGATAGTCTACGCTGAGTCCATCCGACAAGGGACTTCCTTTCCTGGGCTTGCTGCTGTTGCTGCGTCTCAACCGCAGCAGCAAGCCACGGCATCTCCCTTTGGGGACCCATTGAACAAACCTGCTGCTCCGGCTTTGGGCGCGACCGGTACTCCTGGGTCGACTTTTGGTGCAACATCGCCATTTGGTAAAACGTCTTCACCATGGGCCACTAGCACAGCAACTCCCGCTACGACTCAAACTGGCGGGGCGACTTTCGGGCAGCCCTCTTTTGGGTCAGCCACGCCTATTGGAGCAGCGTCACAGGGTGCAGCCTTTGGCGCAGCCGGAGGCCTGGGTAGCCGGCCTTCCCCATGGGGTACGCCTTCAGGTCTGGGCTCGGCAGCTTTTGGATCCCCTTCGTCGATTGTAGCCAATAAATCTCCGTTCGCAACCAGCAGCGCTGGCAGTGGATTCGCCTCTAACACGTCAAGTAGCAGTCCATTTCCTACTTCAGGAGGCTTCGTCTCGTTCGCTTCGAAGCCTAGTGGGTTCTTGACAAACAACAGTACAGAGAGCCCGCACGGCAAAACTCCATCAGCTCTCTCCTTTACTTCTGATATGGGCGCTGATTCGGGTTTCGGGGGGACTTCAAAGGATGCCGAGCCTTCGAAGAATATCATTGGTGGAGGTACCTTCACACTGGGCTCGACGTTCAAAGGTGATGGTTCAGCTGCCAATGATGGGCCACGACCATCGAGCAATAAGTTGGACTCAGTGTCTAGGGGTTTTTTTGGGGATCTTGGCGAGGCCAGAAGAGATGCTGAAACACCCCAGATAAAGGATGCTGACATGGATGAAGACGATGAAAATGCTCCGGCGAAGAGCACTACTGGTTCACCGGAATCGGAAAAAGAGGTCACCACTCCAGTCGCAAGACCTGCTCCGCCGAAGTTCCAATGGCCAAGTCAGCCACCGTCGACAGGTGGTTTATTCAGCACTCAAGCTCAAAGCAAAATCACTCCCGCGGCTGTTGAAAGCAGCCAGCCCACGAGTAGCACTTTTGGTAAACCATCCCCAACACCTAAACCAGTCACTACAACGCCAAAAGATTCTCCCAGGAAACCTGAACAAGCCGCCCTACCGTCAATCGAGACAAGCCCTAAGGTTAAGGAAGAGCCACAATCCGACGCTGATGATATTTCCCCTTTGAATGAGACAGAAGCCGCTCCCCCAGAAGGTTACGACACTCTGGACACTCCAACGGCATCGAAAACCCAGGATCCGCCTCTACCACCGGAATCAACTAGCAAAACAACTTATGCACCGGGTGACTCATCCAGTTCCTCTAAATCCTCAGATGACGCACCTTTGCCGCCAGACTTCTTACCAGCAAAAAGCAAGCTCAAAGAGGTTCAGTCTGCACAGGAACAGCGGCCAGCATTGCCTTCTGAGGATGATGAAGGTTCCTTTGAGGAGGGTGGAGACTCGGGCGATGATGCTGAAGGGTCAGATGAGGGCAGGGAAGGGCTTGACGATGAAGGGAGCGGAGTTGACGTTGCTCAAGAAATGAGTCCAACAGATCATGATAAAAGCCCACAAATAACTCCTGAGAGCTCTTTTGGGCCCAATTTAGACAAAACCCCACCTGGTGGTCTATTCAGTAGGATCACGCGTCCCCAAGATGGACAGAAGGCGAAGACGCTGTTTGGGGAAGTTGGGAAAGCGTCTGTGCCATACCTGCCACCACCTAAACAACAAGAAAGCCCGCGTTCACCGAGCCCAGTTCGCGCCTCCCGTGTCTTAGGAGACTCGCTCCGACCGGAGACTGCCAGATCAGTCAGTGCTCCTGGTCCATTTAAAGCGTTAGATAATCGAAAGCAGAAATTGAGCCAACTAGCCGTCCCTTCGAAACCGCAACCATCTGCACAGGAACTGCGAAAGCAAGAGCAAGAGCGCCTGGCTGCTCAACAAGCCAAACGAGCTGCTGAAGAGGAGCAAGATCTTAGTGACAGAGAAGACGAGAGGGTGCGTGAAGAGTTAGCGACTGAAGTCATTCCAACCAAGACTCTAGACCCCTTTCTTGCGCATCAAGATTACATTGGAGACATAGACAAGCCTGGTATACCGGGCCAAATTGAAAGAGTCTATCGGGACATCAATTCGATGATCGATACCCTTGGTCTGAACGCACGATCACTGAAGTCCTTTGTCAAAGGCCACGAACAGCTGTACAAGGACGGTGGTCGCGAGCGAGCTGACTTGGAGGATGATGACTGGTGCCTTATTGAAATTGCTGAACTGATCAAAATCGAGGAGGATATCTCTGAACAGCTTGGAAAAGGTAAGACCCAGAAGGTACCTGAGAAGCTCAATGAATGCCGAGAACTACGCAAAGGAATTGCTGCATTGAGGGCGAAAGGCAATGATATTGGCCGTATTATCGATACAAGATCCGATCCACAGGCAATCGAGTCTGCAAGATCTGCTCCGTTACGCCTTGACCAAGCTAATCAACAATACGAGCTACGAAAGAAGGTTACTCGTTTCCAGAAATTGCTCGCCGAATCTGAAGAAAATATCACCATGCTCAGAGCTCAACTAGCTTCTCGCGAGAGCAGTAACGGCAGAGGGTCACCGTTGAAACAACCCACCGTCGAAGCTGTCACTAATACAATCATGAAGATGACTAGTATTGTTGAGAAGAAGAGCTTAGATATCGACGTGCTCGAGAATCAATCGCGGCATCTGCGCTTTTCCTCCGTAGCAAGCCAAAGCAGCAGAGAGGGTTCTCCATTCCCACCCATGTCATCAAGGAAGAAAGCGAATTCAAAGTTAKGGTCTAGCGTCCTTCAGAACGGTCGATCATATTCCCCAGAACTTTCTCGAAKTGTGCGTGCATCACCAGCGAAGAGTATTACAGAAGTTCCACCAGAAGACGCCCAGCTGTACCGAGAGAAGGCGCAAAGACGCCGCGAGTTCAATGAGATCATGAAGGAGGCTTTCTCTAAGACGGGCCCAAGAATTACGCCTCTCGATTAATGGGCTCATAAGGCAAGGATTATAAGAGATTTTACTCAATTCGGGGACCCCATATGTTCAGGCGTCATCCTCCGCCCAACAAAAGCCGGCTCTGAGCAATCTCATTGGGGCATAATCATGTACAATACCATAAGCATTAGCGTCGGCGTCTTGTATATAATTGATGATTGGCCAGATTACATATATACATGATGATACGATTTGGCCTTTCTCTGCTAAAGGTTGTGGTATTCACAGATTCATTTTCTCGAAACAGACCCCCAGTCTAGAGACATTCAGAATTGCAATCAAATGTTAGGCTTACCGTTCCACAGCTCTCGTTCAGTATCTCCAGATTTATGATTACGACACATCGTAATTTATAACCTACGCCTTCCAGAAAGCTTCCAATCATCTTTCCGCGCTGTATCATCAGCCCAAGTGCCAAACATTCACCCTACTAGTGCGTAGAACACTCGAAACATCTCAACCCGTGATATTATCCACATCACGGCCCCACTCCCAACATGCAGCAATTGACGCAGGAACCTGTGGTCACAAGACCAGCCAGAGAACCATTCTTGGACCAGAACTTTCCACGTACATGCCGGGCATCGGCACGTGTGATGTCTGGAGACAGATACACCGCTGAAGTGGCAAGGCACAGCGGCGCCCCTTTTGAAATAGCAGAGCTTGCGATAAGTGAGAGAGGGTTTGCCACGACGCCACTGTTTCSGAACAAAGGTGTCACGTGTGGGACCCTTCTAGCGTTGTGGAGACCTCAGCTTAGTTGCAAAGATCGTCATAAGTGAAGACTATATGCGGATAGATTGGGGAGGCGGGTGCGAGATATCCATAGATATTGGGGAATTTTGAGGGGGATGAGGTGGTGCCACATAGGTTTGGTGAGTGTCTAGTTGATGGGAAAGGATGAGGTTCTGGAGAGAGTGGAGGTTTGAGTTGGTGGGGGAGGGTAGAATGACGTTCTGGGAGGAATTGCTAGCTGCCTATGAGAAGTGGGAATACGCTATCTTGAAAACTGGTCATAGCGATCTAGCCGCCAATAGTGGACCTTCGAGGCTCTTGAAGTATACAGGAGTTCACCGCCTTGTTGTTTCTTCCATTACTGGGACTCTTCTATGGCATCAATATTGCCAGTGCCAGTAGAAATGAAGCAGTAAAACCCCGTACATTTTGCTCCTAATAAATCAAGAAAGATGCTCTGCAAGAACGACAATMTAATTTTAAGAGTGCACCAAACATGGGAGGACTTTGCGTGCATGCATATCCAAAAATTGATAATCAAAAAACAATATATACAAAATTATTGACCTATCTCTTATGACTGAACATGCATGGTTTCCCAATGGACAAAATATCCTCCAAATGCTGTAACCTTGCATGACTTTCCACTAATCAAAAACCGCCAAAGGAGCTGCTCGTAGAGGGCTCCTCTTGAATGCAAATCCGCCCATAACAAAAACCCTGCATGATTTCAAGCTTGCAAGAGAGGATTCTGAACTGCTGGAACCATAGAACAGTGTGCCTCGCATTAACCCGGCGGACACCAAAGAAGCTATGCTCGTAATCGAGAGGTAGCTGTTTCCAGGCAAGCATACTCTGTAGCAAAGATGTAATGCGTTCATGAAAAAGCAAAATTAGAATTCATTGAGTTGATCGTCGATACGAGGAGTTGCGGTACTCCACCGGACCTGCATGGTCCTGGTGCTCCTGGCCACCAAAGCTGTTATCGTGATGCTGCTCAACAGGTTGGTGTCCATAATTCGATGCGTGATCAAAAGAAACGGCATAGGGGTGGCCATACCCATAGCCATGCCCCATTTGATTACCTAATGCAGGAGAGGCACTTCCGTCAAAGCTGTAGGCGACAGGAGACGGACGATATGGAGCGCTCATCATCCCATTTTCACTGATACTTTCGCCCTCAATTGGATCGATTAGTGGCTCCGGCACTGTATGAGCATGATGATTGGTGTGAGAGATATAAGGGTGTCCATAATTGAGTTGCTGAGCTGCTGCGGTGGGCACGTGTCTTTCATTGAAAGAGTGTGCCACTGGTGGATGTGAGATATGTCCGGTATAATAAGCATAAGGCCACCCATCTTGGAGGGAATTATTTTTATGCGCAGCTATTCTCTCAGACACTCCTTCAGAGTGCATGACGCCCATAGCCCTCTACAGTAAGATTTAGTCGTTTCCTTCAATGCTGGGAGAAGTCTGAGTATCTACATACCCAATCTCTTAGCCATCCTCGCTTTTTGCTCCCTTCGTTGCGTCCTGGTAAGGCCTCTAGAAGCGAGCTCGTAGGCGGAAGCCACCTAGGTGTAGGTGATAGTGGTTTCATGTTATCCAGGAGATCATGTGAAGCAATAGGGGATGCACTAAAATTACCCACAGTGCTGCTCCCTGGATAGCTCAAGCTTTCATCAGACGAAGTGTCCTGTTCGAATGGAAGGTTGTCTAACAACCTTGTCGCGTCGGTAATATCCCTTGAGCAACGAAGCCTTTGAGTCGCAACATAGTTGATCAATTGGTCCCGGATTTCTGTCAGCACCAGACGAGTTTTTTCCTGCATAGCTAGTGGTCTATACTTTGGAGGCACGTCGAATACCCACTCAAAGCATTTCCACACTCGCTCTGCTTCTTGGTGGTCGGGCCGCATATGAAACTCCATCAGCAGCCCGAGCGCATAGTGGTGCTGATGTATGGCACCCAGATACCATTGCCATGGCCTGAACATTGGATTCGTTCCGATAGCCATCGAAACCTCCAAGTTTTCAATGCCCCGAGCGACAAATAGTTGCATAAACCGAGCTGGAATTTGGTGTAAGTATTGGACAAGAAATGGAGGGTCACTATTTGCTTACCAGGCAATTCGACCTTTGCATAATACAGGTAGTGCTGGAGAATTATCGAGTACATGCGGCTGGTGTACAGGTCAATCTTCAATTTCGTAAAATGTTGGATTGGTATTCTTTCATCAAGGAAGTCCCCGTAGTCTTTCAGCAGCTCCTCTCTGAAGTCTGCGACTCTGGTCAATAACGCGTCCAAAGAAACCCTGCCATTTCCGACCATTCTGTCGCTTGCACGATCCTTGTACAAAGACCGTATGACCTCGATGCATCGCATATCAACAAGGGATGATGTCATGTCGGTGAATCTGTCACTGCTCTGATCACAATAGTGCAAGTCCTCATCGTCGAGGTTCAACGGGAACTCGGTGCTATACTCCTTACGACGAATGAGGGGTCGTGGCGCAGCTGATTCGGTGGTTCGGACGTCGAGGATACAGAGTTGATGCCATACCAGCCGACGAACATGACCCGCTATGGGATCGCGCTCGTACTCTGTACCATCTCTATGAAGGCCGATGCTTTCGGCAAGACGAATTGCTGATGCGACGAGAGTCAGATGGGAACGGCCAACATGCGCGCGACAAAGTACAATCTGGACGCAGTCAGTGTCGTTGTACGTTTAGGCGACTTAGCACAGCATTGAATAGGCTTGGTACTGCATAAGGCATTTCCCTTTGCTCAAGGCTGGGGCGCGAGGGCGAGGTAACTCTCGGCACACAACTTCGAAACATATTGAACACTTACTAGATAAGCCACCAGAGCTTGCAGGGCTCGAAGGTCCTTTGTATGAGCCAGGCTACAATAGCCCAACACAGTCTCTGTGAGCCTCTGCATGCTGTCTTCAAAAGCCGCCCTGGTTGTTTTGCTATCACCTTTAAAAAGTTCGTTGTATGTCTCCCAGTCCATGCTCACAAGACCAGTAAAAAGGGAGACAAAAACCAGTGCATACGCTGAGTTGGGAAGCTGTGTAGACTGGTCTTCGCCATAGATCTCCTGGTAGAGTTGCACGAGTGATGACTTGTGGACTATCCGACTGATCGGATGCACGTTCAACCAGTATTGCTCAAATAAAGGGTCTGCGAGCTCTTTGCTCAGAMGCATATTATCCACATTTTCTCGACTGGCATTCGAAAAGAGAAGGGCGAGATCGGGCTTCTTATAGGTCGTTTCGGATGTGAATTTCAAAACTGGGGAATCTGGGCGCCAATAGTTGTTGGTATCACTGGGATGCGATGAGCGTAGTGTGCGAGTTATCTAAGTTGGTTTAGAAACACTAGATATATCAAAGAACTTTGAATGGTGGAATACATACTTCCTCGGACAATTTGGGTCGGAAGAAACCTCCAATTCTATCTGTCATAGAAAATTGACCAACACCAAAGAACTGCTCCACATTGGCGTCATCATCATCTGCATCGTCGTCGTATGCCGCATCAGCAACTGCTAAAGGGTTGGACAGCAAATCTATAGTGTCGCCCACCGCGATCCCGAATAGAAGCTTCTCGCCCTCACTGCTGTCATCATCTTGGAAGTTGTCGCCCTGTGAAGCTAACCCAAGCTCGCTCTTGACTCGTGGCAAGTTGAATCGCTTGTCCTCAAAGTGTCGAGCTTTCCTTTTTATACGACTAACGGAGGCTTGGTCTACAAGGTCCGGTTTGCCCCTCATGTAAACACAATCTCTGTGATTTCTTCGACAATTGTGGCATTTCGGCTCGGCCTTATCGCACTTTGCTTTCCTTGTACGGCACTCGTGGCATGCCTTGATTGCTCGATTCCTAATCTTTGGCTCTTCTCCAGGTGTTACGTCCGTATGCCAAGTGTTTCCAATTAGGCCATGTCGATGCATTGTGCGGGAGGTTTACTGTATGCAAAGTAATAGGTAGTTTAAGGAATGCTTAAGTGGAGAGTCTCTGCATGCTGAGTGTGAAGTGCAGCGGCTTTTATCTTATAACGGCCGGTGCACAAGGGGTACGGTGTAGACGTCCTAAAGAGTTCCGTAGCACCTGAGCTGATCCGCGAGGTACAGTCTCGGAGTATTGTGATATCGATTACAAGGTTCCAGCTTAGGCGTGTCTATAATTGAAACATTGGCCATGCTAAGCACCCTTGCGACTTTCCATCCACGAGACTTACATTCACAACCTTGATCCAGTGCCACTATCCATTGCCACTTCCGACAAGCCTGCATGAGGCTACTAGATCTGTAAGACGTCGGTCTAGCTCTGTCAGATTTTCATATCCAATCGCCACAGGTAAAGCTTCACGCTTATGCAGGTGCCGATAGGCTAGAAAACAGTATCTGATGCTGGTCATGGAGGTTCGTGAAACCAGAACTGCCCCTCATCTTGCGGTGAAGAGGACCCGTATTCACTCATGTCACCAAATTACAATGCTAGGCCAGACTCAGGACTCGGTACACTACCTATTTCCGAAGGGATAGACACCCGCCACGTTGCCTGAGCATACATTATATTTGGAATGCTTTTCATATAATGATTGGGAAACTTGTCTGGTATCGAGGCAAATGAAACAAGGCACAACCAGCAAGAGGCCGTCGTGGCGAGCAGCAGTCGGGGTAAGGTAGCATCTCAGGATAGCCGTAAGTGGGGTCGGTCAGGGGAAGGAGTTGCCCTGCTGGGACAATTCACAATTCACCGTCCACCGTTTGTACCTGCCCTAAGGTAAGCTGCAGCCCTAAGGTAACTTCGCGGGATCTAAAACCGGCAGCGGCAGCCGACCTCGGGATAATTAGGTACTCGCCAACGACTGATGACGGACAGAAGGGTGACGCTATGTCCGTTTGAAACATTCGTCATCCACCAATATCGGAATATTCGCTTTTGAACCACTTCACTTTGACCGTGTCACGAAAATTGCCCTTCCGATAGTACACCCTGATTATCATGGCCCCTGCAACAGAGATCGCAACCCTCCCGCTCTTTGCTGGTGCAACCATTGAGGATCCTGACTCTCCGGCTGGCAAGGTATGGCAATCGACCCTTGACACTGTCTCTGCCCAAGACGGCTTCCAAAGAGCCTATTATGGCCGGGAGGTCGAGAACCCGAGCGTAATTCAATTGCTCATTGGTGAGGCCCCAGCAAGGAGACTCTCTCCGTGGTACAACTGTCAGCTAACCCCTGCATCCCATCACAGACTGGGACTCCGTGGAGCACCACAAGAAATTCATAGCCGACCCAGTGTACGGTCCATTCAGCAAGCATCTCATGAGCATAGTGGAAGGTCCCCTGACCATGTACCATGCGAACCTCAACCCTCATCCACCGTCGGCCGCAGTTTCGAGCACTAGTTCTCCAGTCACTGAATGCCTGACCTGCTACTTCTCTTCACTAGATCCTGCGTACGAAGAAAATTTCAACAAATTCATCGCCGTTGTAAGGGAGGACGAAGAAGGCCCTAAAGCTGCTGCTGGCGGTTGGTTAGTGGAGGATGTAGAGCATGAGAAAATCGGCTCTGGAAAGAAAGGGAAGGCTTTTGTAGGCTTTCTTGGCTGGGAGAGCGTAGAGGCCCATCAGAAATACAGAGAAACGAAAGCGTTCAAAGACAACATACACTTAATAAGGGAAGGGCCTGTGGCTTTAGAACTGCACCACACGGTCTTCGTTGAAAAGTGAAAGTGCTTTGGGCGTCGTAAAGAATACCGCACCGCGAAGTTTTGAGAGCATATAGATGATAGAACGTGCATATAAAGGCTCGAAACGATGTATAGTTTCAACCTTCCAGCTCGTCCAGTTCAAGACCAAAGTCGATTAATCGCAGTTGTCTTGCATCGTCTGGATGGAACTGCGCGACTTTGGCTCGGACGAGGAACCGCACAGCGGCCGATTCACGCGATATTCTGATGTAGGGATCTGAGTCATCTTCTCCGGCAGCAGCGTTAAGAAGGTCTTCGGTCAATTTACGAAAGCTTGCACCAGCTGCGTGCTTCTCACTTCTTGTGCTCTCTGCCATATCTTCGTCCTCGGATCCCCATATCTCCTCATTGCGACGCTTCCTGTTGGCATCGTCTTTAGTTTTGTCTGCTTTTGCTTTTTTCGGTCTCCCCTGTTGCGTGAAACCTGTCCTCAATGTGTCTTCGTCAATGTCCAGCAAATCGCCAACCACAGGTCCACCAAGATCCTCCACTGCTACCATTGCGGCCAGATCCTGATCTACGAACCTGTTGAAGGCTTTCACTAGGTTCCTTAGCTCCATTGTATAGTGCCGTCTTTGCTGAACCTGTTCTTGGATGATGTCTTTGATGACGTCCTCGTTGCTCTTCTGCGACTGCTCCTCATGCTCTCGTTGCACTTTCACAATCCGCTCCTTCAGTGCTCTGGTAATAGATCGCGCATCTTTCAAATCAGCTTCTTCTTGCCGGAGACGTTGCTCTGCCTTTTCAATGTCCTCTTTGGTTTCTAATATTGWGGCCTTGGTCTGATCCACAACGTTTAGTGTGCTGCGCAAGGCTAAAAGAGCTGGCAAGGGAGAATCTGGCAATGGGAGGAGCGGCTCGGCTGGAGTGAGAGACTGGTACGCTGCTGTAATCGTATGAAGCTGTCGAAGGCGGATTTTGGGATCAGGGGATGGTTCATCCACGAAAGGTATATTCGTGGCTCGTAGCTTAGCATGCGGGTCAGTGATTATTGGTGATCTCCAATGAATGGGAATACCACCTTCTCGAGAGCATCTTTCTGCTGCTTCACCTGTTTCTGAAGAAATTGCAAGGTCTTGTTAATGCGAGCTTCATAGTCCCCGTTCCCATTTGTGTTCTCAAGAGCGTAGTCTGTCTCTTTCACTTTGCCTATGTAGTCTTGCAACCTTTCTAAGGGAGTATCTACTCGATCCATCTGCAACGACTGGGGGTTCGAGCGAATGTATGATCCCTGTACGGGAGTTCATCGCGTCGATATCAGCCCGTTGTGATCCTCAAGCTTCGGCACGCGTTTGCTAATTGTCAAGACCGCCAAGACCATGCTCATATCACGCTAGCCGAGAAGAGGCTAGCGATCCCAGTGGGCTTCATTTTCACGTTTTCAAGGCTGCTCCTTCCTACAGCCCGACCACCACGACGTCTTCGATCGTGCTTTCAATGCACTCTCAGCTCAAAGCGACAACATCACTCGTGACCAATACGACACAAAAGGTTTGATGTCCTATGGTTGCTCAGAGGTCCCCTTTAGCAAACATCCAAGCGTTTCCTCCCTTCAAGCAGATCCTCCTCACGAGCACCTCGCCTTCCAGCATTACTCTACCACAGTCTTGTCTCCTGTCCTGTGCTTTCACCTGAGGTCCCCCCATCACCGCTCGTCCATCTACCTCAATCCATCACAGCCCAACACTCACCCCGACTCTTCTCTATCACGGCCCTATCCTCGCATGCTATCCCCCAACAGTGTACCTCGCTCCTTCCAGCAACCGTTTCCACCATCACCAGCACGTTTTCCTTCGAGCTTCCTGGTGTAAATAGCGGATCAAAATTCAGAATACAGGAAATCAATCTGACTACACGTCCAAATTGACTGTTGTTCACCCGATCCACTTGTTGAAGAGCACATTAACCCTTTAGCCAAAGATGTCTGCCTCTCCTTCCGCTATCGCAACCCCTGCGACGAATACAAAGAGACCGCTTGATGAAGAGTCTTCTCCTTCTGGACCGACAGATCAGCCTGATGCGAAACGCCCTGCACTTGACAAGGCTGCAAAAGAGGAAGAGGGGGTCGGTGATAATAAAGTCGTCCAGCCCGTTGTATCGAGTGAGGAAGCTCCGCCGGATCAAGATCCTGTTGCTGGAGGCGTCAAGACCGAGCACAGTCCTGCACCTCTGGAAAATGGTCACACAGATACTCAGGGTGACACTGTCGTGCCTGATGCTCCCAACGGGGCAGTCCCTTCGGCCGCAGCCGTACTAGAGACCCAGCCCATACAATCTACTGGTGGCCAGTATGATCGCGCTACTTCTCAAGGACCTTCGCAACATCAGGGACATCAAGACGAGACGGGATGGCTACACATGCGCGCGGTCATTTCTAGTGCTGAAGCAGCTACAGTCATTGGCAAAGGCGGGGAGAATGTCTCGCAGATCCGACGTCATTCAGGTGCGAAATGTACGGTCAGTGATTATTCTCGCGGTGCCGTAGAGAGGGTTTTGACTGTCAGTGGACTGGTGGATGCGACTGCGAAGGTAAGGCTTCCTTGACTTAGCGCGATATTGCCTGCTAATCTGCATAGGCTTTCGGCCTCATCATCCGAACCTTGAACAATGAGCCTCTCGATGCAGCCTCTACATCACAGTCAAAAACTTATCCACTGCGCTTGCTGGTTCCTCACATCCTGATAGGATCAATCATCGGAAAGTCCGGTGTACGCATTCGTGAAATCCAGGAAGCTTCTGGCGCTCGTCTAAATGCTTCAGACGCATGCCTGCCGCTGTCAACTGAACGATCTCTCGTCGTACTGGGAGTAGCGGATGCTGTTCACATTGCTACTTATTACGTGGGGCAAACTCTTGTGGAGCAATTGACTGAGCGATTCGGTGGTCCAGCAGCCTCGGCGTACGCGACTCGTAGTGGAGGCCCCGCAGGCGTGGTTCCAGGTGGTATGCAAGTTGTTCCATATGTCCCTCAGCCTGCCGGCGGCCAGTATGGTCATCCGGACAACTATAGGCGACATAATAATCAAYCTCACCGTACGCCCGCAAACCCATATGGCGTCCCATATCTTCATGGACAACCGCCTCAACAACAGCCCCAAGCGCCGGTACATTACGGTGGCTCCCCTCAGCAAGGAGGCTACGCCGGAGCTGGCCCTCATCAACCTCAACAACATGGAGCTCATCAACCTACACATAGCCATGCGGGTCCACCAGCCCAACCTATTCAGGGCATGGTACCTGGCCAGCCATTGACACAGCAGATTTTCATTCCCAATGACATGGTTGGAGCTATTATTGGCAAAGGAGGAGCGAAGATTAATGAGATCAGGCAACTCAGCGGTAGCGTAATCAAAATCAACGAACCACAAGATAACAGCAATGAGCGCTTGGTGACTATCACGGGAACATCAGAGTGCAACCAAATGGCGCTCTACATGCTTTATTCAAGACTTGGTGAGTATGGTTTGTCAATGGTTTTAGACGCGAAACTGACTGGGTCTGCAGAAAGTGAAAAGCATAGGATCTAAATCGACTTTTATTCACATAGCTTTTCTGGCTGGGCTGCTGCTGGGTTGGTTTGGTCGCAGTAAGCGACCTTTGGAATGCTGTAGCCGAGCCATGGCAGGCTTACATAATTGGCGCTCATAGGAGACCCAACTTCTCTTTCCAACGGGTTACTTCCAAAACTAGGTGTGGAGCGGTGCTTTACTGCTTGTGTATTTGGCGTTCATTCGAGAATATTATTCCACATTGGTATTAACTTCACATATGACATACGACTACACTCTCGCCGTATTTGTTCACATTGCCACCGTTCGCAGCCTCTGAGCAATATTGCCGAAAGCGGCGATGGCCATACTCGCGATACTCCTCAAGAATTAAGATCTCAGGTCCGGCTATTGCTAATCTTCCTACATTCACGAGCTATTGTACACTCGTTATCTCTTTGTCGCTTGCGGTTGATGTTGTGAATAATTTACAAACGTGCTGCGAACAGTACATGATTATCATCTCCTTTATATCTCCTGTCGCTGTCTTCCCATGGCCTGCATGTCGTCTTATAATTTGTTTTGCTTCGTCAGCTGCTGCCTTCATCGCTCTTTCCAAAATGGTTTCCTCAATTGACAGAGCCTACTTTGAGCGAACATCCTCTAGACAGCCAATATCTACAATGCAGGGAATCACTGATGTCGATAATATGTCTAAAAGAAAAAAACACATATCCATTTCCAGGGAAATTGCCATACCCAAAACCATCACTTTCCCCACTGCAACGACCCCAACACGGTTTGGCCCCGGACACCCCTAGAATCCACATCTCCTCTCCGCTCACTAACTTTTCACCCCCAACGCAGCCACCTCTTCAAGACCCCCATCACTCTCAATGTCGGCCCGGCTCTGACCCCCTTTCCCCTCCACCTCGAAGCCCTGCTGTCCATCTCCCCTTTCTTCACGGCAACATTCAACCCGCACTACGGTTTCCGCGAATCCCTCACCTCCTCCCTCTCTCTTCCCACCCACAACCCGCAAGACTTCGAATACTTCGTCCAATGGCTCTATACGCGCACGCTTACGCACGAATCCCTCGATGGGCCACACCCGGCATATTTCAGGTTGATTAGGTTGTGGAAGGTGGCGGATTGGTTGCAGGTGCAGGGATTGAAGAATGCGATTGTGGATGAGATGGCGAGGAGGGCGGATGCGACGAATAGTGTGCCGACGCCGGATGATACGAGGAATGTTTTTGGGGAGGGGGTGGGAGAAGAGATTGGGAAGTTACGGGAACTAATGTTGGATTTGTTTGTTTGGTATGAAGATTGTTATGCTTCACTTCTTGGTTGTATTCCCTAGTGCTAACCGAGTTACAGGAAGAAAACGGATAGCCTTGTGCAGACTCATCCGGATAGTTGGGATGAGAAATTTTTGCGGGAGTTGATAGGGAGGTTGAAAAGGAAGGAGGGAGAGGGAGAGGCGCCATGGAGGAATGCACAGACTAGATGCAAGAAGYATCATGAGCACAATGAGTGGGCACCGCATTGTGAGGGGTTGAGGTGAGCTAGGTTGCCTCTGATAACATGGAGACGGAGCTAAAAGTCCTAGTGATAATATTGGGCCTGCAAATGCTAAAGTGGCTAGGAGGAGAGCCATCACAGCAAAGGAAAGCGAGTCATCATAGTCAGCGCATTGTTGGAATGCTTGATCGAGTATTGTATATACTGTATTGCTGTGTTAGGATAGAACAGCAGTCCCAAACATTTCTACCCAGACATGTCCATGGGTGCCAGAACAACCCAGACAACTCCCCAGTTCGACATGTTGGATGGACGGCAACGAACAAGAGTCTATTGACCTTATCTGGTTGGAGCCTTAGAATGGGTGTTTAAGTATATTGGCCGGGTCTTTCTATCACCCGCGAGACATAGTATACAACCCTCTAATCAATAGTGTCATCCCTCAATGCAAACAGTTGCTTCATCAGCTCATCCGTCTTGTGGTTCAAAGCATCATGGTATAGCACATTCGTGATGAAGTTCTTGCAATTCTGGATCTTTGAAGCGGTTTCCCTGGCGAAATCGAAGTGCACATACATGTCCTCCATGTAGGTGGCAGAATAGACTGGGACTTCATTATTCCGCAGTCTGTCTTGGTCGTATAATTCCGGCCAGTCGTCGGCCATTGCAAGATAATCCGCCGTCTGCTGCAGGGTACGAAGCTCATCGTAATCCTTGAACATGTCCCTGAAAATCTGACCAATGTATTAGCGTACGATCGAAGGCCCTAAGTGGAATTCATTCTTTACCATCTCGCCTGTAAAGAAGATGGGGTTTGGATTATCCGGAGACACATTCAGGAATTCGGGCAACTGCTTCATCACACGATCTGCAGACCAATTCGGCGCCCGTCTACCAGTTCTCGTCAGCTTGATGTTGCCCAGAAGTGCAATTGGGCGTACCGTCTTGCATATACTGGTTCATGAATCAATGCGTATAATGGATTGTTGTCGAATGGCTGCATGTTCTCAAATGCTGCAAGGGATGGTCTTGTAAAGAAGCCAAATTGATTCAAGTCGCTGGTGAAGCGACATATCATTTCTTCCGAAGCATCAATAGGAGGCAAATTGCGATTCTGAGTGTRATGCTTACCATGCACAGAATCCATAAAGCCTGCAGTTTACAAGGTCAACATCGACTACGTTATCCATCTCTAGGAGCCGTGATACATACCATGAAAGCCAAAGCACATGCCAAGTTGCCGAAGCCGTAAAACAGATAGTCTTCCACCACTAGGTAGCGTTACATGTTCTTTTGAAATGTATCGAACCAAATCTTTTACTCGACGAATGTCCTCCGGATATTTCCGATAGTATGCTCTATTTCTCTCTGCAACCTTGCCTTCTTGGCTTTCAGTCAAGTTTCATATCGCTCATAGAGAGACATACTGAAGAGCTTTTCATACACGTAATCCGGTTGACTAACCAGAGGTGGAAGCCCTCCTAATGTGAAAACTTTCGACTGGCTCAGCGTATTTCTGAATCGAGCAATCAAGTTATTTACCTTCTCGGAGCCCCTCAGGACTTCAGATACGCATCAGTAATGCGGTAGCATCATGGCATTGCGCAAGGGTACTCACAACTGTGACAGGTAAGTGACGCAGCAAAAGCCACCGAAGCTCTGGCCCATGGCAGACCATTTCTTCTTACCCTCTGGGAAGTCCGCAGTTAGGGTCTTACGGATAGCTTCGCAGTCCTTGACTGTACCTAGGGTTAATGATTTTGCTCGAAATTCTAGTGCCATTAGGAGACTCCACCAATGCTATCTGCGCGAAAGTGCATAAGATAAGATGCTTGCTGTGCTGGTCCACCTTGCGTAGCAAGCGTCCTCGCTGTGACCGTGCTACTCAAACCGGTCCCTTACAGAGCAATCCGAATTAGCTTATTCGTACATGGTTCATCTGGAGTGAGTAAACGTCTCATACCGCGCTGATCTAAGAACAAGATCTACTTGCGTCAAAACGCTTTCTGCAATGAATTTGCTAGGCATACCTGGTAGCCCTTGTCCAGGACGACATCTGTCCACGCATAGTTCTGGGGGCTTATACAAGGCAAGCCCGGTCCACCTTGAGGTTTCATTAGTATATTTAAGCTAGGGAAGTTGACATGCGAGCACCTTGCAGATAGAGGACTAATGAAAGTTGCCCATGTCATTGAATATAACATCCTCCTTCGACTGTATAATGCTTACACCAMGGTGATTGCTTGACCTCCTTCTTGCTAGCATCAACAGGGTTCTCGAACCGTTCGACGCTTCTGGCGAATAGACGGAGGCTCCCATGGGATGGGTTGGCATGATCCTTGGGCACCTCGAAAAAGAGCTCCGAGACATTCAATCTTCCTGACTTGTCTTTCAGTCCACAACAAGCCCGGGTAGCCTTACTTATGTAATCCACTAACCCGGGATTTGATGCGTCCGCTTTCCCAGTAGTCTCGCTGCAGCCATGGCTTTCACGAGTGGAATCCCTGCACTATGACGCAAGATGTTGATTCGCTTTGCAAGATTAAGCCTATCAGCTCAGTCAATCTCAAGCACCAAGGTGTTTCCCTTTTGTCGAATTGAAAAGGATAGTCTAAATTACGATAGGTCGTAATATTACACCATATCAAGCGCTAACTGTTATACTTTACGAAGTGATATCGTGACGTTCAAGATCCTTTATAAKACATCTCTGGTGACATCTGTCGCGCAACTTGTCGAAACTATGACAATCAGGAAAGCTACACTACTTCAACGTACGCCACTGAGATCCAAACATGGATAACATACGTCTGCTCTTAGAGGCACGTAATTGCTCGATCTCAACACAAATTTCTCGCTAACACTGAGTGGCTGGTGTAGAAAGAATATTGTCCGCCGATTGATTCATCTACGTTCTTTGCCATTGTTAACGACTATAGCGATCTGTCGGATACTTTATCGGTTAAAGAATTAAAAGCCACTCTAGACTTGCTGAAGGAAGATGCTTTGACACAAGATAATGCTACATTCGATCCTTCTGGAACCAGTGGATCACGGGATGATATAAGCTCGCACGGCTCTTCCGAGCGTGCACAGTCATGGCATGGAGACACTACGTCCGCCGTGACCGATAATACCGAATTCAGTGCTCTCTCGCAGGCTACAGGAGAAGTTGGTTTAGGAAGGGAATTGGATGGCGTGGACTCCTTTAATGAAACTGATTTGGCAGAACTTCAAGCCTTGACACCTTCAGAGAAAGGGTTGCTCCTGAAAGAGATGTTTCACGGCGCTAAAGAATTTGACATAATCTACATATTGAGAAAAGTGGACAACGATTTTGAGAAGGCTGTAGACGAACTGCTGAGCCAAGCTTACTTCAAAGATGAGGATCTTAAGAGCGGGGAATCGAATCTAAAAAGGGGAATTGAGGCATTTACTGAACCTGCTGTTGGTACACAAGGGCGCAGAGGGCGCCGAAAGAGGAAGCATCCGCAGCGTCGGACAAGCTCTACACCTGTTTCCATAATACCGCAGTACCTTCCACGTGATGTTTCGCCTAATCCTCCTAATATGGATATTGCCTCCTCAAATTCTGTCACTCCACTACAGTTGCCGAGAGCCAGCGCTCTGTTAGTAGCCCGCTCGAACGCTTTCGCCCAAGCCCAAGCTGCCCATCGGAAGTCGAAATCAATACCTCTCATGGGTGGTGCCGCGTCCTACTACAGCTCTGTGGCTCGCGATGCCCATGCCGCGCTTCGCCAACACGACGCAGCACGAGCTAACGAGCTCGTGGCAAGACAGTCAAGGCCTGGCGAAGTGGACTTGCATGGTGTGACTGTGAGTGATGCTACGCGAATCGCAAAAATGGAGGTAGAACAATGGTGGGAGCGCGAAGGACGAGAATGGTCCAGAGAAGGGAAAGTGATGGTTGGGGGGTTACGAATCATCACTGGAATAGGCCGGCACTCAGATGGCGGTAGGGGGAAGTTGGGCCCTGCGGTGAGGGCCATGCTAAAAAGAGACGACTGGAAGATAGAGGAAGGAGAAGGTGTATTCGAGGTTGTTGGAAGAATGAGACGATAATCGTGTTTCACACTAATGAGTTTTGTATATCGTATAGGAATATCTGGATACACGGCACGACGCAGATTCGACATCCGCCCTTGGATTGCTACTATGGTCTATGATACTGCAAATTTGCTTGCTAATATAGCAATTGTCGATGTAAGCGCGCATCAAAATTTGGCATGTTGATTTGTAGATGGATGAGCTTGCTTTGCGGATTCCCAGGCGACAACATAGATACAAGGTTGGCCTTAAAAGGCTGTAAAAAACCTTGGCTGGAAACGGCCATTCAGATCAGATAGCTTGATCTAACTATGAAAGCTATTTAATCAACTCGGTCTACAATTACGGACGTAAGCTTAAGATGCGAATAGCCGCCACTACTGTGGTACAATTCGCTCTTGTTCATGCCTACTTTCAAGCCATCCTTTGCCGCATCCTGTCTCTTACAGTTCKCCAACATTAATTAGACTATAATACCTGGAATTCTTAGCGGATAGATCATGATCAGCTTCTCTAGAACTGCAAGCTTAAGGGTCCCACTTGGCCATTGCCTCAGATCAACTAAGCGCCATGGAATAGCAGCAAGCACTCGCTTACCAGCGAAGGACGTTAAGGAGGTACCTGTAGCAACTTATGCAAAAGATAAGACGACCGCCCAGAGAACGGTCCTCTCAGTGGATGGATCAAAACCAGATCCAAGTCCTACCTTCACTGAGGATATTCAGCGTACAGCTACGCCTTTTGACAAAGCCGTTGTAACAAGATTGACGCCAACTCTTAGAGCTTTCTTACTCGAAGGCAAGGTAGCCGTGGTTACAGGGTATGTATTTCCCATCGTTCGTGCCTGCATTTGCTCTCGTAATCCATATCCTGCGTCGTCTTAAGAAGTAATCATTGTGTGGTCTGTGGCCAAAATACGAAAAGAGTGTACATGATATCTATCTGAGTTTTACAATGTTTTTAATGCCAATTGTACTAAAACGCCAGAGAGGCGCTCGAGGCCTAGGATGGAACATGTCCCAAGCACTGGCGGAAGCCGGAGCGAAAGCTATTGCCCTCTTGGACGTCAAGCAAGAACTCGGTGACAAGTCAGCGGCCGAGTTGCACCGGACTACTGGAATACCAGTACAATTCTACAAAGTGGACGTACGAGATGCCAAAGCAATATCGGAGGTAGTAAGCAAAGTCAATCAGGATCTGGGCTCCGTTGACATTGTAATTAATTCGGCTGGCGTTGTAGAGTACGGTGGCTCTCATCACAATGGAAGACCCGTCACGCTCATTTGAATTGACAGCTCAAACATCAAAGCCGAAAACTACGATGACACAATGTTCCGCCATTTGATCGACATCAACCTCACCGGTTCCTTTCTCGTCTCCCAAGCCTGTGCCCGCCACATGATCGCCCAAAAGACCGGTGGCTCCATCATATTCCTTGCATCCATAGCAGGTTCCCGAGTCTTACATCCCCAACAACAGTGCGCCTACAATGCCTCGAAAGCCGCAGTGACCCAAYTAGCCAAATCTCTTGCGGCGGAGTGGGCACAGCATGGGATTCGTGTTAACACGATAGCACCGGGATATATGGACACAGCTCTGAACCGAGAGGCGTTGCTGGAGGGGCAGAAGAAGCATTGGGCTTCTATGACGCCGATGGGGAGACTGGGAAGACCGGATGAGCTGAATGGGCTGGCTGTATTTTTGGCAAGTGATACTTCGAGGTTTGTGACAGGTGCTCATATTCTTGCCGATGTAAGTGGTGGGCTAGAGAACTCTGGAGACTTCATCCTAACAATAGAATTTAGGGAGGGTATGCCGTGTACTGAGAGCGATGGCATGCCGTTTCAATTCGGACATATTCGCCATTGCATGGTAAGTAGGCYAAGGTAAGACGAGGAGTGCATATGGGAGCATAGAACGTAGATCTGGGAGGATACCCGAACACAGGTCTCCGTAGCCGGGCATCTTTCGACACAATCATTGTTTCTGTGACACTGGTCATATACAAAAAGCTCAAATTATCGGACTATCTTAAGATTTACTCCTACCAACGTAGGTCAATTGCTGTTGTTGGTAGATCCTTATTGAATTCTGGAAACTGCCAGAGATAGGGATATTGACAAAGGAATCATGAAACGTTCACTCATGAAAAATGCACAGAAACTGTCAAAGAGAATCCAATCCAAACTCCGTCGCTTGCCAATTGCGTGTGGGACTCAGGACTGCACATGACCGCTCGCTAGCATGGGTATAGTCAAGCCTACATGCCTACACAGCTTCCACATAGTTGCTGAATCATGTCAGCCTCCTCTAACCCGGAATACATAATCGATTGCTCAACGTACCTCGGAAATATTCCTGTTCGATCTCCAATCTTGCCCGTCCACCAGTCGGCAGMATTGTCCGTTCTTTTCGTAATCGTAATGATCTCTCCCTTCTTAAATCCCAAGTCGCCTGGTTGGTCAGCATCAAACGTGAATAGAGCAATAGCCTGGTCCTTGCCAACAGATGCAGCACTTGGCCTGGGAGTGAATTTTGGCTTTGGCGCTGTCGGTCTGCTGGGTTTTGGGGAATTGCTGACTGAGTAGTCTTCGCCTATTGTATTGGTCCGACTTCGACCAGCGCTGTTGGGTTCTCGATCGTAAACATCGTCATTCCAAGTAGCTGCCCGCCTTGGCGCATCGTGATACTCGTAGTCATTGGCGGCCCCAATGGACCCTGTTCTGTTTGAACGTACACCCTCATTGTAGCCACTGCCTTGTCTGCCTTCCCAAACAACATTGTCATGACTGTCATCGTAGATCGGAATGTCATTGTACATGGCATCTGCAGACGAAGGTGTTACCCCAGCGAAGACCCGGGAGTTTAGAACGCGCATGAGCGGCTCAGCCGCTGGAGGAGGGCGGACTCCGCCCTCCAGAAGCTGGCGAGCTGTGATACGGCTGTTGTACAGCTTCTCATTTGCATCACGCCTTTCTATAAGGACGCTTCCTTCCAGACTGACTCCTGCAAAGAGACCCTTGGTTTTCGAGTATGAGAAAACTCCTGCCACACCCTTCAAACTAGCTGCTCCAGCTGCTTCTGCGTTACGCCCGATTGGCCCTGCAGCTATTGAAACATTGCCTCCAAGCGTCAGAGATCCTTTCTGCGAGAATGTGCGTACGGCAGCCGCGTCATTGAGGATGAAGACAAAGTCTGTAAGTTCAAATCCAATCTGTCCTCCAAAGCCACCTCCTCCGGTTGCGATAGCTGAGGGAGCTGACCAGGTACCGTCAGATAGACGAGCAATGACTATTCCAGAGCCAAAACGACCAGAACCAAGGAATCCAGCTTTAAGGACGGTGATGATCGCTAGACCCTGGTCATCCGAATCAATCTCATGTACCTAATGGAATAGCCTCACATATTCGTACCTTTGCATTTGCTAATATCTGTGGAGGTATGACCTTATCTGGACCGAAAGCCTGACGAGGGTCTACGAAGGATGCGAGAACCTATTGCGCTAACAGTCAGTGAAAGTTCTTCAGCCGGGTTTCACAAACATGGTTGCCTCGAGCTTACCTTGCCAGCCTTCTTGCACTCACTGGCTACAGAGGTGGGAAATGGGTTGTTGATTCCAAATGGCATTTTCTCTATTGTTGACAAAGCCTTTCTGAGGTCGCAAGTGGCTTGTGCTGAGGAAGAACGATATATAAAAATACTATCTTCTATTTCGATGCTCCGCCATCCGCTCCGCTTGGAAGCTTTGTCTTGGCATATGACGCACCGTACCATTAGTGCATATAGGTTACCGTAATATGGTCCAGTTGCCGTATTCTTCATCCAACAATACTCACGGTCTTCTCGCATCCTTCGCAACACATTGATGTTGCGTACTTGCATCCAGGTAGACGCCGAAATACAGTAAAGAGCACATGGTCGCTGCATACACGAGCGGACTCTATTGGAAAAAGTGATGCCGGAGGTACTGGTTTCTGTCTCAGCCATGCCTCTATCACCAAGAATCGTTGGGACACCTGAGCAATCATCGTGCTAGAGAATACATATCCGGCATGTGATTATAGGACGGCTATTGTGGCATTTTTCGCTTTTTCCACTACTAAACGAGATCCTTGCTTTTCTCATACAGGTACTGCCAAAATATTTACATCCTGCCACTTGAATGTCAGATTATCCTTGAGAAAGGCCCAAGCATGGCTCAAATGTGGTTGAGTCTTGCCTTTCAAGACTATTCCTCGTATATCAGTTGGTAAGATCCGCTTCCTGGCAGATGTATATTCATGCATCTTATGATATAACTGTTGATCCGCCTGATGAATTCTCAGGCACCAGATCTCTTTCCTGCAAAAACCTTAATAAGAACGGGGAGGGCTTCCTAGAATTGATTGTTTGCCTCGTTTGAAATAAATGGGCGGTATTTTGAGTATGAGGTGATCGTACTATTGCATTCCAGAACAGTGGGCAATCTCTTTATTATACAAGCAGCAGAAGACCGACTCCTTAGCAACCTTCTCAGGTGATCCGGCCGTGCTAAACATCATTTCGGCTCCTCAATAACTTCTGTGGTTGACTTCCTCCGGAAAACACCCCCCACCGAGTCCCAAACACTGGTCCTTCGCTTCTGTCCRTTCTCAGTCGGTGTTATCTCGACGACTTTGTTTTCAGATGGTCGACCTGGCGTACGTCAATAGTAAAATTATGAAAAAGAAATGTTTCTTACGCAGGTTGCCTCTACCACCAATCCCATAGCTCGTGTAGCGCTCGATCTGTGGCATCGTGGAGTCCCTTGGAGACGACATGATGAGTAGCCTTTTGTGGGTGAGTAGTGCGGGTGTTCTAAGGTCGGACTTAGACTTCAACAGATCCCACAATGAAGGAGCAATGGTGGATTTTCGAGGTTCAAAGATGAAGAATGGTCTGGGCACCATTCAGATCATATAACATTCACTGGAGGGAGGCTACCAATCGACAATGCTTTTTCGCGTGGACATGGTTGCGAACCCGCGATAAGAGGAGCAATGGGCATTGGCAGAATGCCATTGGGATGTACCCCAGATTGTTTCCCCGTCGAAAACTACGCCAAGCGGGGTAGTCGATCAATGCAGCCGTACGCGAAAAAGGCCCTCTAACGAATAGGCCACGCGATCAATCCTTCCGTGTAATGATAAGGCTCTTGCTGTTGATAGGCTGTTCCTCTGCCCTTGCAAAATGATGGGCGACTTCGGAAAGTTCTAGCAATGATCTAGGTGTAGGATACCACTCTAATATCTATTCTCTAGAAATGCTTGCAGCCTCGGTGGTAGTAGTAACGTTGCTCTGATCTATTGGTATACGCCTCAATAGGCTCCGATCCAGTCCCTGTCATCTTTCGCCTTGTCTCTTCTCTATCACCCCGTAAGAAGATTAGTCAATACTTACATCGAAATTCCGTCACACCTTTGCTTGTATTGGATGATTGCCACCCTCCTCCCAGGTACTCTTCGCGGTCTCTAGCAGCTCCATGTGCTCGGTTTTCGTCAATGGCTTCTCGTTGCCTCGCCGCGATGTTTTCGACTGCTCCGTTTCCACGAGGGTGGCGTTATCACCTTCTTCATCGACGAATCGGAAGGAGCGGAATTCTACATTTTGCCATCCAGTGCCTGTATGGCATGGTGAGCTTTGGTATCTCAACAAAGCATTTTTACGTTCATACCTAGGGTTCCGTTATAATCCGACCAATCCTCCGTGAAGTAATGCAAGAAGCCACCATGTGTTACCAACACAATCTCTTTCTCGGGTCGCGCCTTCAACCACTGCCTTGTCTCTCTTGCTCGCTTCCCCAAAGCACCAGCAGTCGGTGCCCATCTGCCTGTCTTGGTGTTCCAACCCTTTTTGACCCGGCTTAGGTCCACTGGCTTGCCCTTCATCTCCTCTTTCAATGCCTCAGCGTCAGTGCCCGTATCGCACGGAACATCGGCCGTCTCTTGGGCTTCAGGCAGGGCAATGATAGTCATCCCGCGCTCGAGCTCAGGTGTAAAGGCATTTAAGGCAGTAAAGATGGTTCGACGGAGAGGAGAAGCGACTAAGAGCTCAACCGAGTTGTGGTAGGGAAATGTTTGTTTGAGTTGTCCGCACTGCTCTTCGCCGAAGGGTGTCAAGGAAGGGTCAGGCATGCTGTGATTAGCAACACTAAGGTTATGATAGCCCTGGGCATGCCTGACACAGTGCACTATGGGAGCCATGTTGATGGCGATTATACAAGCAAGTMTAGAGAGCTTATAGGAATCTTATAGGGAAGGTGAGGAATGCTTTTCGCTGCTTTCGGCCTGAAAAACTTCAGGCCCAGTGAGGTATGCGAGCGATGATGACGATAAGAACGTAGAGAATTTCAAAAGAATGCGTCGCTATGGGAGGAACCAAGACGGGTAGAACAAGGGCAAGGGAGCCCCACGCCCCACTGCCCTCGTCGTCATTCGTTGCAAGAATTTATGCTGTACGGCTTATCATCGGAGAGGAAATGTTTGTTCGGCTCGGCACACCTTCCATTCTCGCCTCACCTTCCTCGCATCCGAGATGACGGTTCCTTCCCGAGATCCTGCACCAAATAAATTGGTAAACACCCAAATCCCCTCGACGACTCCATCAGAGAGTTATGCGTGGCCTCATCTGCACACAACTTTGGACTGGAAGCTTCAGGTTGAGAACGTTAGAAATCGACTCCGGCGTCAGCATTGTGCAGCCGCTACGAACTCATCCAAGCTTCTCTAGGCGGATGAATAGGAGGAACAGTCTTAATTCATTTGCAAAATCTTCTCGATACAGCCTCAGCCCAATATATAGCCTTGGATTGGCAGAGATGCTAGGCTTTGACTTTTGCAAATTATCATCCATCAATCGATGGGTGAGGTGCATTGCGCGTTCAATTATTCATATGCGCAGGCATCACACCTCATAGGTCTTTAACTTGCAACGACCGGATTGAACAACGACAATGCCAAGCAAACTATATCTTTCAAACATGTGACACATAGGGATCACAATCTCCGTCGAAYGAATGGAGTAGCTGAGGGGCGCAGTTACAATAGCTTCTACTGGTCTTCGCGACAGCGAGGTCAGTGGGCAGCAAGCAGCCAAATTAAGGTTACAAAACACAGCGCAGCACCGCGTCTTTACCACTTCGTATATCAGTTACAAGCGAATGGCATGGTTCAAGGGTCATGGGGATCTCAGCCCTGCAGTCTTTGGGGAGTTAGAGTAGCCTGTTAGGGGAGCTTAGCAGCCGGCGGATCTGGAGAGGATTGGATACTAACGATCACTAAAGCACGGCCTCCTCCGTCGCTCGGCCTGGATCGAGTTCGACCACTCTAACTCTACACACTACTCATAGTGAATGCGTGCCAAGTCGTTGCTTGTCTCTTTTGAGCGTCGCTGCTTCACCTTCTGGCCCTCCGTTCAAGCCATTCAAGCCACGCTCCTCCCTATCTCACCACCGACACAAGTCCTCCACCCTGGTTCTCATCCTCCTCCAACAGAAATATTTGGCGCTGTTGGTATATCCTCCCTTTTCCCTGGTTCGAGATTCTTTCAGCCCCGAATCTTATCCCCCTAGCTCCCTTCTCCTCATTTATTTAGATCCCACCCTGCCACYTGAAAAAATGTCACGCGAATGCTGGGCTCTTGGTAGCAGGTCGAAAGACTGCCTTTTCTATCGTCCATTCATTGGTGATTTGAAACCTGCATGTAGTCATGTCCTCAGGTTTGTGGAGCAATAGTAATTGAGTAGATGCACGCTAAGGTTATCTTAGATACTCGACATCATTATCAACCAACCATCACTCGGCTTCCTTCGCTGTTATGCCTCCTTGCGGCCAGCTTGGGCCTCATAGCATTGGTTGAGGTCGCATGCCGACGCCTGCCAGCCCACAACGCCAATGGAATCATCACATCAATCCACGATACAGCATCCGCGGATATTGATTCTGTCATAGAAGCCAGACATGTCAAACGGCAAAACGGTACGGAAGGTAAGACCGAGAGAGCCTTCTCCGCGATCAGAGAAATTACTGACTCAGTGGTTCCCCAGAGGAAACTACGGCAGTAGGAGCACCGCCACCAACAGCGTTTCTTCCCATAGATGGAGCAGCAGTCACATCGACCACTCTCGCCCCTGCACCATCCGAATTTCTTCCCATTGATGAACCGGGGCCAACAGCGGCCCCTACGGAGCCTCAAGCCCCTCCTCCGACGGATTTTCTGCCGATAGCAGCACCAACTACCTCGCCGCAGCCCGTTCCGGCGACGTCGGCCTTCATCCCCATAAATCCAACCTTGGACACGACAACCACTCCATCAGTAAATTTGCTAACGCTTAACCCGGCCACCACTACACCTGTGTATGTTCACACTTCTTGTTCTGGCTTTTCAGACTTTCCTATCTCTCACAATYCACAGTCCGGTGTCCCTGTGCTAACCTTTCACTACCCAATAGAAACAGTCCAGTTACTGTTGGCGCTCCTGCCCCCACGAACTTTCTACCGGTGGACAATTCAAATATTCCTGCAAGTTCTGTAAATCTGGAAACAACGCCAGCAAGCCCTACGTCTTCATTCTCCACAGGGATTGCCGATGGAGTGCCGTACACTATTGGTGCAGATGGCTTGGTAGTCGTAGACGGATACTTCTTCAACACAGCTGACCCCACCACCGCTACTCTAGCCGATGGTCACATCCTCGTAGTAGGACCCACTGGAGCTGTCTCCCTTCAAGAACTGCCCTCGCAGCAATCTCCTGGCCTCACTGCACGAGACTATGTGGTCGGCGCTTTCATACCAACAATTCTTGCTGTCCTTTTCACCATCCCTTGGCATCTATTGGCATCAGCCATCAAAGAGATCGAGCCCTTCTATCAGCTTCACAACGTCGACGGCATCTCCGCAGAGGACTCCCTGATGCTCAATTATAGAGCCTCCGTCAACGTCGTAGCCACAGTCACGGCTATTCGAAAGGGGCACTACCTCGTCTGGTGGTCTGGGGTGCTATCCTTGATTATTCTACTACTTCCGCCCCTAGCGTCGGAGACAGTTTTTATCGGGTTTGTCGGCGCAGGCCGATGTACGGCAACCTCAGGAAGACAGGCCTGCATTCCGGAATTGAGTTACTTCCCTATTGCAGCGAGAGTTGTGCAGGGTATTTTGGCCTTTATAGCTCTCATGACATTCGCTATGGCAATTGCAATATTACAGCGAAAAAGTGGCGTCTTTGCCAATCCACTGAGCATTGCCGGCACTGCCACGCTCTTTCAGGACCCACGTCTTATCGAGGACTTCCGGCGAATCAATCCATATGCAAACTCGAAGGAGATTCGGAATTCTCTTCGGGGCAATCGCTACCGGCTTGGAACATACAGCAGCTTCGATGAAAACCAATACTACGGCATGAGTCTAGTTCATAGCAATCCACTTCCGGGTGATGATGATCGCCGCACCTCTTTTGGTGGCAAGAAGTATGCCTCGGTAGCCGTGAATCCTGTCGACGAATTTCCAGCTCAGCATGAGAAGAAACCAAGTTCAAGACCATGGGTCCATCCAGCAGCTGTACTGAGTTTTGCACTCTTTGTTCTTGGGCTCATGATATTGATCATATATTATTACTTTGTGGGAACGGACTCGGGATTTGAGCGCTTCATGTCCAGTGATGCCTTTGGTGTTAGCTTCCTATTCACTGCCATTGGGGTCATACTCAAAATGTACTGGACGCTGTTCGATGACGGTAAGACTTCCTTCCTGTAATTTGCAAAGGCCCTATTGAAAACGAGGCTTATCTGAACCTATCTTAGAAATCCGTGGCATGGAACCATATCGACAACTACTCCACGGCAGCGCCAAACCCACAGACAGCATCCTTCTAGCTCCTCACTCGAATCCTTTCACTGGATTCTTCCATTCCATTAGCCACGGGCATTTCTTCAACGCATATATTAGCCTTGTCGCTGTCCTCTCCGAACCCCTTATCGTCGCCCTCGCCAACATCCCGTTCAAGCCCGGCACAGCATACAAAGCCTATCAGGTTGCCACTTGGTTCTCTGTCCTTATTCTTATCATGATGCTTGTAGGAATCGTGTGGTTTCTCTGCAGAAAGAAGACACCGGGTATGATCCGCAGACCGGACACTATCGTTGACGTGCTATTGTACCTGTGTGGTAGCCACATGCTCGGGGACTTCAGAAATATGGGACAATTGGACAAAAGAACGAGGGATAATATTGTACGAGATTGGGACAAGCGGTATTCCATGGGTCGCCTGGTTGGTGTGGATGGAGTGGAAAGAGAAGGTGTGGATGAGAATGTTTTTGTGGGTCAAGTGCCAAGGTATCAGTGATGTTTACCTTATGTTTGATACGACTCATGATCAGTTTGTACTTTCCGGCGGTTTGTTGATCGATACCCAGTCTGGAGTTCTATTTTCTTCTGAGAACGCGTCTATTCACTTGCTTTGCCGGATAATTCTGACCTCTCGGTCGGCGCCCTTGGCACAGAAAGCCTGCTTGACGGCTTCCTGCTACCTATAAATACCTTATTGTTGTACATATTGCTTATTTATTTGCAATGTATCGAAACGTATTATCACACGATTGTTCAAGGCCAACTTCTCGACCTGTGTCACGGCTCAGTAAAGCGCATCCGTATGCATGATTACTTTTATTCACACATCACTGGACTAGCATATTTAGCCTGGAAAGACGGGTCAAAGTTCCCTTAGTAAGTCTCAGTGAGCAGCTTTGGTCTAAGAATTCAAGGTTTATGATCATCGTTGTGGCACAGGATTTCTATTTGCGAATATAGCCCACATGTCACCTGGTGTTTGTGCCAAAAAATAATTCAAGGCTAATCAAAGCTATTCAATGTATTAGAGCAGGAAGGCACGCTATCCCGATTGGGAAGGACGAATCAGGCTAAGCTGGGGTTTGTAATGTTTGCAAAGCTTTCTGAGCGGGATGGGTTTTAAAATGATGGATTTTACGATACTATGAAGACTATCAAACTTGTCTGTGTTCGCTTACAGCATCAGTTGCCCCCAACCCCTTTAAATTCCCATCTCTAACGACCGTTCCATTCGCGCTGCCCTGAGCATTCGTTCCTCCAATCATCGTCGATTGCATATCATTTTCCGCCATACGTCTCCCAACCCCTTTTCCGCCCTACAGCCTTGCAGCTCCCCCTCCCAATCATTCAGTCTGGCAAGACCCCGATACCTGAGCCTGCGGTGGCGCCACAACCACAGTTTCATCACCAATGAGCTCCGTTTCGCTGCCATCGACACCAATGAAAGTGCAGAAGCCGCCACCGGGCGAGCTAATGGAGGTTACGCTCAAGGGATTGGCTGTCATTTCAAAGTCAGTGACGTTACTCGAAGTTTGCTCAACGATTTGATGTTGAGGGAGAAGTACTGATTGGTTGCACTGAGTCGTCAGCTGGGAATGATTGGGAGTAGGATGCACCCCCGGCTCCATTGAAGGTGACTGCGACGTCGAAGGTTTGTCTCTTTGTCTTGGGTGAGGAAGGGGCGCCGGAGATGGTGGCGACGAGGAGGAAGAGGGTGGTGGTGATGGTGAAGGTTTTCATGGTGGATACTTGGAGAAAACTGCGATGAAAGCTGGTCTGAGGAGGAGAATTACGGAGAATGTGTTTCTATTGTATCTTTGAAATCAGCTTTTGGAGAAGATCGAGGTGTGTGATGAAAAGAAAGAAGATTCGAAAGTCATGGTAGCCTATATATATTCACCAACGTAGGAATCAGTCGGTGAGGCTCGCAAATCATGCCTGCTACAGATCACGAACGCTCCGCAACATTGACCTGGTATATCATAGTACACATTGGATTCCAATATCCCTCAGCCCATTCGCTATGCACCGGCCCTCCCCAACCCACATGTCCCATCACACGTACCATCGATCAAAGCAGCAAACCCAGCGGTGAGCAGCTAAAAACCGCGAATAGGAATTCAGTGGAAGCATAAGCTCTTATGATAGACATCAACAGCCCACGTCTGGGGAGAGCTAAGACCTCAGCAACGAAGAACGTGATAGAACTCCGCCTCCGCACAGGAGTTGCAACCCCGCTTCCATCTGCATGATCACGATCACGATCACGATCCCGCATTAGAGATGTAATCTTGCTCAAAAGACGGTATGTTACCATGCATCATCTTATGCATGCACGCAAGCAGGAAAGAGCCGCGCGTAAGCACGATGCCCCGCAATCCACCACTCGCTGGACACCGTGCAGACAACGCTTTGATGCTGTTCAATTGATCCTTTTTCCTGAACAACATCGTGGCAGATCGCAGATCCCATACCTTCGATACAGTAATACTTCCCGAAGATGACTGCATTTCTTAACGAGCTTGTGATGTGAGTTATGGAAGATGAAAGAAATGTGCTGTCCATTGCCAATGATCAATCAATCAGCCTTAGACTCTTAAGGTTAGGGCTGCATTCGTAGTCTTAGGTGAGATCCGGGGATCCGACCAGGCTGAACCGCCCCCGCAGGTCAGATTTTCTGGTGCATGGGCTTACATAGAATAGGGAAGAAAAATGAAAGATGGGGTTTGATTGGGTTGTTCGGTTGGTGCGGAATAGGTCATCAATTATTGCATTGGACGACGAGTGATGTCATGCATACGGACCGCAACTTCGGAGTTTTTGTAGRGTAAGCATTTAGGGTGCTCGGTTCGTGTAAGCTAGATCATCTGCCAGAGTTGGTAGAAGCATTCGAGGAGCTTCCTTCTGTACCTCACCGCTTCTTATGAGACCGAGCGGTTTGGACTCCCCACCTTTCGCAACAGAGACTATGTCCATTGTCCTTTCTGGTAATAGCGGTACTTTTGCTGTTTTGGCATTTTTTTCGATTTTGTTGCCATGGACAAAGGGAATCTCATGTAAAGAGACCTCAAAGATGCTTCTCTGTTCTTCATATGATAAAGATATTGACGATTTCTAAGCAATGTTTTTGAAAAACACCACGGTAGAGACCCAAGCATGTTACTCGACCTGTGTTTGGGCAGTAGATTGTGTGTGAACGTGCCCAAAATATTATCAATTGAGTATATGATCAATGAGTGTGTAATCTCTAGCCGTTACCAAACACGCCGAATTCCCTGGAAACATTATGAATTATGCCCCTTACGCCACCAACATAACCACCCTACTCTACCTGATTATAATGCTGCATGACACTCTTCCACGGGCCGCCATGCAATTTCATAGAATAGCAAGCATTCGCCCCCGACGGATCGTTCCCCAAGCCCGGATTAGTGATTGTCTTCCAAGCATAGTCCTTGCAATTATCATCCGTGAAAACATCGAATGAGTTCATACTTTCAGGCCAATCCCCCCAGTTGATACCGACATTGTCTTCGGTGTATGCTATCTTGACGCAGGCTTGGCTGTTTTGGTTAAAGTCTTGCGATGGGCCGGCTTGTTGCGTGCAGATGCCGTCTTTGTAGGGTGCGATGCTGGGGTGGGAGTCATGTTTGCGGGGAGAGAAGGAGGAGGGCATGGTGAGAGCGCCGGCGCTCAGGGCGAGGAGGATGAGTGATTGGAAGTGCATCTTGGGTTTGTAGTTGAGGTGGAGATTAGTCGGATATTGAGGTCGTAAGTGATAGAAGATCTTGATATGTGGATATAGTGCGTTTTGGCTGATGGATACTATTGAGGCAGGGACCGCTCCAGCATTATATAGGCTACAGTGCTGAGGGTTGGCGGTTGCTGATACTGTGAATGGGACAATAGGACAAGTTCTTAGTGGCAAAGTCTCCGTTTTGTTTCGAATGAGAGTGGGTTGTGCAATGCCCTTTCTTCCTCAAAGACTCGGGTGGAGAAAGTACTGGGCATATTGATGGTACTAGAACGAGGCAACAAAGCCTTCCTTAAGTGGCAAGGACAACTAATTGTTTGGGACAAGGGAGATTTGTTAGGTCTCCCAATGGAATTTAGTCCTTTGCTTTGTCTCAAAGTCTTGGATCGTTCGGCTTGTTTGAATAGCAGACCCCTTTCTGAGTGGCGACGACCACCTATGGTTCTAAGAAACGGGACCTCCAGAGCGTCCCGACCAGTGTCTTTTATGCGTTATTCGGGAAAATGAATGAATAAAACATCCTGTTGGTGTTGCACTCCTATACTGGGTAAGTCCACGGTTTGAAGATTGTATCACTGGAGAAGGTTGGACAAGATACCTAGTAGGGTCCACCATGTGTTACTGCCCCTCAGTCTGGGACACCGAGTTTCGCTAATGGAACCAGATTTGAAAGAGAGCAGTGAGACATGGAAAGACGTAAAATATACAATTGTGGGAAGGTGAGGACTGTTAACGGCCTTTGTATCTTACGCGCACGCTCGACGTTGCTTCAAGGTAGCTCTAACCAGTCTCATGAGCCTAGACGCCTAATCCTAAACCCTGACCCTAGCTCTGCCTCTAATAGCACCTACAAGGAGCATTTTGGCGGAAGAGGTTTCAGTCAATAGGGTCGTTTGGTGTCAACCTGTTGAATGACCCTGGAAAACATGCCAGAAGCAGCTTTCTGGAACTAGCCGTACTCACACTAAATGAACATAAGTATTGCAGCTAAGCAAGGCCGTAAGCAGAGATTCCAAAGAACACAGAGAAACATTTACTAGGATRTAAGAGTAAGATGAAGCAATAGATGGAAACCTTGAGCGTTGTTGCAATTTATCCGACTTAGACGTATCCCAAAATACACGGGCTGTGACAATTTTACCCACTTGAGCTAACCAGCCCCTCTGTTCAACTCATATTCGAGCAGAGCTTGGGTAAAGCACTCAAATGATCTAGAATACGTATGTTTCCAACCATGTTGTATGCTGACTCAAAACTGACCTACCTAGTCACAGACCCTAGTGCTCATTCTTGCCAGCAGCTGCCGAGCAGAGTGCTTGCAGACTTCTCAATTAGCGACCTTCAACGGATTAGCCATCATCCTCTTGAACAATGTGACCAACAATTTCGTATCCTCCGATCCCAAATACCCCAAATGGCGGACAGGCAACTTGTACAATCGCGAGACCGGGTACGCTAAGTGTGCATTACAATTTGGTGAGAAAAAGGATACGCCCGATTTTAATTGCCCTGTGCTCAGCAAATATGGCGCATGGCGTGAAGAGCTGGGAGCGCGGTGGTCCTCAATAGATGCATACTCGCCTGGATCTTTCTGGTGGGTAAGGCCGTTTCCGCTATAGGTAAATAGCGGAATGGCCACGTAATGTCGCGAGTACGTGGCAACGACGATCATGGGTCGATTCTCTGAATAGATCGATCCGTGGCGTTCTGAGTGTGTAACTCCTGATTTTGTAAGTCCTTTCGATGGACTGCTACAGATACTGGACAACCCAGATTGAATCCATGGTCTGGGTGTTCTTCTAAAATCTTCTTCATGTAGCGGTGCTCGAATGATTGTTCCAGGAGTAAATTCTTCTCTGGAGTATTCATGGTACTCATTTTGTCCAGCTGTTTTCATGCTGCGCTTCTGCGACACACCGGTTGGGGTACGCTTGACTCTATTATACTGAGTAGCAGCACTCCATGTGGGGCTGGGTGCGCCGAGATCAAGATCTTCAGGCCCACTGACTTGAGATAGTCGACTTGACACGTAGCTCGAATCTCCAGTACGACGACGCTTGAGATATGGTTCAAAACTTAGTTTGCCCATTTTTTCTGCTTCAACGTTAGCACGCCGTTCGGGAGCTGCAGGGAATAATTAGATGTCCTTTCTTACCCGTATTAGAGACGATATTTGCTTGATCAAACGTTCTCTTACCCTGTGGAGAGGGAAAGCTGGCTTGAATCAGTTGTTGATTCCCATTCAGGAAATCTTTTGATGGAATAGAACGAGGGGGAGGTTCTAGGACACCAGATCGCATGAGACTTCCTCGTCTTATTGCGCTCATGATGAGACTTATCTGAGTTGAGCTACTCGATGCTGATGATTGTGAATTTTGCTGTCGTAAATAGGAAGTTGAAGTAATATGAACTCGTGTATGAGTGAGACCCATTCTTTCTTCAGTTGTCTTTGTGCGTGTTGGACTACAAGTGAACAAGATACTCATCCTCTTGATAACGTCATTACCCTTAAGCTCTATTGATGCCACGAACGAGAGCTAGGACAATAGCTCTTTGACGTCAAATTTGGTGACAACAAAGGACAAGATGCGTTTAATATGCACAATCGCAAGAGACACCTGGACAGCCTCAAAGGAATGTGTTCTGTGCGGCTTGACAACGAAACACAAACACTTCTTTGTATTACAGACCCAAGCCAGCCCAAAACCCGAGCATTTGATGCGAAGATTCGTCTCCACTGGCAACAGACTTTCGTCGGATTACATACACGGACTTGGGTGCAGACCAACAGAAATCCCTAAGAGCGGGCTGTACCACCATCATCGCTGAAACTGGGTTTTGCGAACCAAATATGCCACCGCCAGAAACTATGAATGTTAGTCATAAGAGAAAAAGGAGAGATGCCTTGGTTGATTCACAACAGGGATCCGACGGTCCTCGTCCTAAATTTACCTATCCACGGGTTGAAAGTTGTGAAATAGACAAGTCGGAGCCGCTAAAGCAGGACTTTACGGAAGGCCCTGCTCGATTCACTTTGGCCAATGATGGCTATAAAGACTGCATAGCGCTACTCGTGCCARAAACCTTTATAAATAAGTTAGCTGACCTCTTCGACTGGATAAGCAAGAAAAGTGCAATGGAAGGTCCACTATACCATGCAAGAATGAATGCCCGTAACCTAGAGGTGTCCCTGCAACATATGGAAGTCTCGCTAGAGGCAGCAGATACGCAAGAATCGGTCGACGCACTTCGAAGGCAGATTGGATTGCAAGAAATCGACTTGCGGGATATTCGTCGGCGGCTAAAACAGCTCGAAGAAGCATACAACTCCGCCGAGCTTGAATTGGGCCGCGCCAGGTTTCACACGGAGTACATCCTCGACTCAGCTATGGAGGCGGCAGATCTGCTCAGACCTCCAAAGCCCACAGTAACCCCAACGCCGCCACCATCGGCAAGTCCAGTAGACCCCAGCGATGATGATGACAACACCGGAAGTAACGCAGAACTAGTAATGCAAGAATCAGTTGACCCCAATACCCAAACCGAACCTGCCGAAAGCCCAGAGGAACTGGCTCGGCAACAAGTCCTCGAAAGACTCGACAAAAGTTGGCACCATTACGCCCGAGCACAAGCACAATTCGACAACCGCAAAGACCTCTATGACCAGAACCTCGCAGAATACCAGCGAAGAGCCGCAAGGAAAGAATGTCTCTTGTCACGCAGCGACTTCGATCGCAAAGCCGTGGTCTGGGGCCGCCAACTAACTGGTGCGCTCATATATGCAGAAGCGGTTCTTGACAAGGCACAAGAAGATGCTAGGGCATTGAAAGCCACTAGGTCTACGATTTCCGAAGTATCCTGTCATGAGTCTGGATTAAGCGCGCTGGATGAATTCGGGGGTGAGGACGCTGGCGAAAAGCGAAGGGCTATCGATGCTTGGGCGGCCAATGTGATAGCCTCGAGCGAATGTAGTGGAGATGTCGAGGTCGATGAGTGGGACTCAGGCACGGTTGAAATGTGGGATAGTGTCAGTGCTGTGGATTATGAGACGCATGGAAAACAGATCGTACGGTGGCAGGATGTTTGCGCGAAGATTGAAAGACCGAAAGAGGCTTTGTGGAAGGTTAGGGAAGAACCATTGACGAGACGTCAGTCGATATGATTCGGTCGATTGTGTTACTGTATCAGCATTTGATAGAAGATTGTAATGACTTTGCATTGTTTCAAAGATGGCGTATTCACCGTGTTCGAAATTGAAACCCTGTTTCTTGATTGGTGGTATAGCACATGTTTGTCTTTGCTGTGAAGTCTGAAAAGGAGAGACCTGGTACAAATCGACCGTCTTTCTGACAGTTCTTTGGAGCGACCTCGGATCTCGGGAGTCAAGTGTGCCCGGGGTTGTTCTAGTGAGCTCTACACCGGGCATAGCTCTGTGCAATCTTATCAGCAGTAGCCGCGTTCAAAATCGACTCCGTAGACTTATCTTTGTGGATGAAGGCAGCACCTTATTCCGGTACCTTAGTGTTTCCTCCATCCCCAAACCCATGTTTCCACATAAGGCAGGACTATTGAACGGACCAAAGAATCTTAACAATTAGCGTATCGATAAAAGGTAAATTGAAATGTTTATTTTTTCTTTTTGTACATATCAGATGCCTGCCCGTACCTATCTAGCTACTTTTTTCCCTTCCAAAACTCGTTTCGGATGTAGCCCAGCTCTCTAGATGGTAGTGATCTTACATATGTAGCCTAGAACAGCATCGCAGCGGAAGATCTCCTCAATCCCTCCTCCCACCATTCTGCACGACGTCGAGTATCATGTCTCTTGCGTGTTCAACGCCTTCTTTGCTACCCACGATCTCAATGGCGGACCCCTGAGACTGGTCTCGCGGCACTGTTATCTTGCAACCCGTCTGTCTCCTAATTAAGCTAATCTGCGAGCCACCTTGGCCGATGATAAAGCGGTAGGTCCTAGGGTCAGGTAAGACAAGGTATCCAACAGCCTGCGATTGTTGGTTTTTAGCCCGCTCGATGGCCTTTTCAAGCATTTCACGAGCTTTAGCAACCCCTTCAGGCGAACCCCGTAATATCCATGGTATTTCTCCTTCCTCTTGGCTTTCTCCACTATCCACGATTTCCCAGTGGTGATTGTCATTGGAATCGTGGTCGTCCGTAATGAGAGGCATTTGAGCGTTCTCATTGACCTGCGGCCGTGCTGCAGCTGCAGACCTCTGAGGCGGCTGGTGTCCAGCATGGTCTACAGTGACCTTGTGATCTTGTCTGAGCCTTCTAAAAAATTGCCCATTGTCCGAAATGGTCTGATGATACTTGCGAGGCACCTGGAAGGTTTCACCTTCATGGTCCTTGACCATTTCCAATATATGAGACTTGGCTTTCTCAACATCAGCAGGCTGTCCAGAGATTTTAACTTGGGAGCGTGCGGCTCCCTGCGAGGACAATTTGGGTATGTCAAGGCCGATTTTGAATTGCGATTCCAAAGCTCTCCGAGCCTCTCCACCGCGGCCGATAAGCATCTTGTGTTTGTCGGGAGCCACTTCGATGACTTCAGTAGTTTGACTCTCCTTTTGATTGGCGAAAGCTTCGATGGCAGTAACGACCTTGTCCACCAATGCTTTAGGACCTTCGATGCGAATGGTGTTGTCGTCAGAGTCTGGTGGTGGAAAGCGAACAGTTCTGGCCAGGTCTCTTCGATCATCCGAACCGCCAGCGTTAACGACGATGTTTCGAATATTCGCCCCTGAAATTCGCTTAGTATATATGATTGATTGTGATCGGGATGTAAACAACTCACCCCCACTACCAATCAAGGCCCTGTGATACTTCTTATCAATATCAATGGATCGGGTGATACTATCATCGAAGACCTTGATCTTCTGCTCCAAGAGCTTCTCTGCATTTTCCACCTGTTTCGTAGTACCTTTTAATTGTATTTGAACCCGGCCATTGGGATCTGCGCTGTCTCGGCTTCCAGGGACCTCAATTTGAGCCCCAGTCTGCAGCCTGATACTCTCCATCTCGCGACCGCCTTGCCCTATAAGAGAAGGTAGTTGGGCTTGAGCAACGGAAACATTGGACGTGTGTGAGTTATCCATCGTCCATTGCAAGAGGTTCAAGAGCTCATCTCTAGCCTGGTCTGCTCCCTTTTTGGGGCCTCGAACGATGACTTCATCTGGAGCTTGAGTTGGTCTGCGGTTTCTGACACTTCCGACCTCACTTGCATCATCGGCGATAGATCTATCATCATCTAGTGCTGCGGCTGTCCGAGGGAACTGGACCCGGACATTGTACTTCTTCTGAAGCTGATTTACCTGGCTACCCTTCGCACCAATCATCTCTCGATGATACTGGGGTTTTATTTTCAAGACATGAGTAGCTTCATCTTCGATCTTCTTGCCAAGAGCAATAATTTTGGACTTGGCGGCGTCGGCTTTCGCTTTTGGTCCTGTGATTTCGACTTTGCCGTCCTTGACTTGGATGTCCACATCAAATTCCTCCCGATATTTATTGATGTTTTCACCCCTTTTGCCGATAAGATAATTCGCATATTTCTGAGGGAAGTCGAAGCTCGTCACATGACCTCGCTCTAATTCGTCGTGCTTTTCCAACTCAACAAATGCTGCGATCTTCTCGGTGAAGTTCTCAACAGCAGCACTTGGGCCACGAAGGGTACATTCGTCGCTGTCATGGGTTGCTCCGAATGATACTTGGACAGGGATCTCCGTAGGTGGAAGGTTCTGTTGGTGGCGGTGAACAAATTTCAGGACTTTTTCACGATACCTACTGGTGATTAGCTACGTGCTACTTTGGGAAAGAGGCTGACTTACTTTGGTGGTACCGAAACGCTAGCAGAGCCAATGTCCTCCTGCCCTTGTATAAGACTGAGGATGTGCTCTTGAGCTTGACGTAGACCCTTTTCGAATTGCTCTATTTCCTGATCGGATGGTCGCTGTCTGGGCAACTGGTACTCTCCTGCATTCGGAGGCTCAACCCCTTCGTACACGAGTACCAAGGTGGGCTCGTTGTCAGCTTCCTCAGGCATAAGTACGTGCACACCATACTCATCACGTACACGCCTAGCGCTTTGCCGGTGAATGTGCTGATGGAAGAAAGGATCTACCTCCATGTGCATCAACCTTTCCGGAGGGTGTGCGCTGATAAGACTGGTAATGTCTTGACGAGCACGAATGCCATTTCTACCATCTTTGTGGTAGACCTCCCAATTCGTCGATCCATTTTCCGTCGCGGGTAGAACAATACGAGCGTCAAATTGTCTTTCAAGCTGAGCAATTGCTTGGCGTTGTTGCAAATATCTCGTCAAAGCTCGTGCATGAGCCTGAGCGCCCATAGGTGCATTCGCGTGTTGACGCGCAATGTCTACTAAAGACATCTGCATACTACTGGCCAAGTCTATGATCTTATTGGTACCCAATTCTAACCTATCTTGCGGCCCGGTAACGGTGAGAAATTCCGTGTCTTCTGATGGGGGTGGTAAGATTACAGCGCATCCTGTTTCTGCGAGTATATCATGGAGTGTAGCTCCATCTTTGTCGAGAATGAATTGATGTCGACCGCGCTCGATAGGGAGCTGTGAGAGCGTAATCTGCCGTCGAAGATCCTGGACATGGCGTTCGATCTCGGCTCGTGCCTCTTGGGCTGCCTGTCGGTCTCCCGAGATTTTGATTTGATGAGCGGCGTGGGGAGCGAATTGAGGCAACCCAGATGACGGGGCCTGAGGCGGTGGCTGACCTATCCATGTATGATAATGGGGCACATGTATCTTTACCTGGCGACCTTCTTCGAGAGCGTTGATCCGAGAATTATGTGGGCCGGCAATGAATGGGAAAAATTCGGCTGGGACATCTCGTAATCGTAAGTTCACTGTCGAAGTGCGTTCATTTATGATGTTCTCGATATCACGTCTAGCCATCTCCGCAGCTACTGCATCGCCTTCGATCGTTACATCGATGGTAAGACTGTCGTCATCATCCACATTCGGAGATGGAGTTCCCTCAGCTTTTGGTATCTGGACTCGGGCTCCCGTCCGTTTTTGGATGTCTTGAACGACAGCACCCTGCTTGCCAATTATATATGGGCGTACGCTCAAGGGTACTGGGACTTTCACTGTTTGCTTTTCACGTTTAGCTTTATCCGCTAATACGGAGACCTGGGTAACCTTACCTTGGAGCCAACTTCTTTAGCCAAATCTTTCAGTGCTTGCCGAGTTGCGTCGACCGGACCCGTGCCTTGAAATATGATGGAGCCATTCATACCTGGTTTCATCTCAACATTCGCTTTTGACTTTTTATTAATGGCTCTAAGCGTCTCCTGTAGTGGCTTCTTTAGCTGGTCTCTTGCTAATAACTGCGACGGCGCGAACTGTATCGTTTCGCTGTGCCTGCCAGGCATCGGCATGTGCTGTGGGACTCCTCGAGGCTGATGTGGGAGGGAAGTGTTGGTGGAGGCAGGGGTCAGTATGCCAGAGATTGGTGTTGAAGCACGAGATGAAGCCATACTGGATAAGGAAGCATGTCCATTTGCTCCATTGAGGCCGGTATGGACAGCAGAAGGCTTTTTCGCACCCCATGCCATAGCAGTAGGAGCGGGTCCCGCTGGCTTTGGACCACTACCGAGCACAGGGAAGGCTTCTTCAGATTTGGTGTCCAATGGCGTGACCCCATTCATTTTTGCGCCAGCCACCGCTTGCGGAGACTCGTCCCTTGCTTTCTGTTTACCAGCAGCTTTTTCTGATAGAGGCGCATTGGATTCGACCGCAGCAGGTGCGGCCTCTGGTTCTGCTGCAGCCTGAGCTGAGGGTGGTGGGTGGGCAATGTCATATTCGTCAACAGTGTCTTCAACCATGGCCCGGTGAGCAGCATCAGCTTCGTGCTTTTCGCGAAGTCTCTCAGCTGCGGTTAGAGGGGCAGATGCTGTAGAGTTCGCCCCATTCATTGCCGTGTCTGTAGCCATTGTGACTAGTGTCCTTCGTGATAGCGACCAATTGTGGACAGCGGAAAGGACTTTTGTGTTTTTGTTCAGGACGAATTTCTAGGTAACGTGGGTGATCGAGAGCATGTGAATTCGAGGACTTGGCGCATGTCAGGTAGGGTCGTAGGTATCAAGTACGGAAGTTAGACTTACCAGAGGTCAGAATATATAACGGCGGACACTGGATGGTGAAGGATAAGGGTGCGAAGCTGACTCCTATTGGCAAGGCATGCTCAGAGATGGTATGTAACGACCAACAGCCAAGGGTTTAAAGCCCATTAGAAAGGAAGAGGAGGAAAAGACGAAGCCAGAAAAAAAAACTGCAGATTATAGCTTGCAGCGTCAGAGGCGCAGCATTGGCAGTCCGAGTGAGTCTGTTTAGAACGGATGCGGTGGTGTTGGTATTGGAAGTGCTGCGTGCCTGGTATGGGCGTCCGACTTGTGCTACTTTCTCGAACTCGACGGGCGAGAAATACTTTTCGTAGGTAAGGAATTTCAGCCGGGGCTAGCACATTAGCGCCTTCTGGCAATAGTTCGGCAGGCTTTCCGCCAAACCCCACTCAGAAACTGTAACCCCAGATCTACTTTTGAGCACTGTAGGGATGCTGGGGAGCATCGTACCTGCCTCTAATCCCTTTCTGCTTCGACAATACCATCAATTCTCTATATATTAGGTCCAATGCTAGATGTTAAGCTATCGAAGCCTGATCTGCGCTTTTCAAACCCACGAATAAATTAGGCTCTCCAGTTCGGCGAGATAATCAACGAAAATGAATGGATCTACGAGTGCAGTTGCGCRTACACTTGACTTACAAAAGTCTTCCTTGCTATCAATTGAAAGACAGCGAACAGAACTGATATTCTAGAATTGTATGGAGAGAGAAAGAGGTTTATCCTATAGCATCTCTAATTCTTTGGGTGTGCACGTAAGGTAGGGTATTTTGACAAACCCAGTCCAAACGGGCGGGCAGGTCTGTTCACTACTGGATCAATGCACCACGGAAAAGGCTACTACGTGCGGCATTGACTCAATGTGAAGGCAGCAGTGTGTCCAAGCTCAGGGAATTCAGACTGTAACCTATGGATTGGACGATACAATCGATAGTTCTATATTCATGATGCCGCACTCAACCTTATATTATACTCTTATGCTTCTGTGCCAGCCTTGGACGCACAATGAACTGTTGCTATGAGCTCGTACTTCGATACTCGTCGTGGCACGCCCAAAATGTCAATGTGATTCAATCCTTCGTAGTCGAGGTGGTCAAGGGCTGTCAAAACAATCGTAGATTTTAGTGCTGCTGATCATCCACGCGAGAGACCCGACCGAAAGGGAGATCCGCCTTTTAGATCGGCATTGTTCCAAGGTGGAAGGGGCTTTAATGTGTATCTCATCACCATAGCCACTATCACGTATCCAAAATACAAATATAGAATCTTTCCTCAATCCTCACAAGATATCACTCCTCCTGGTTGAACAGCCTTTCTCGGTTGTTACCCCGCGGTGTTCTGGTAAGCGTCGCGATTGGCCGGTGGGAAGCGCCAACCACGGCAGTACAAGCCTCACCTTACCTTACTTCATTCTCTGTAGTGATGGAAGACCTCAGGCAGGGCATCAAATCAAAGCGACTGACCAAAGAACCACCACCGAGAAACTATCAAACCCCTAGTATGAGCCAGAGCAGCGCCACAGTCCTGCAGCGACAGCCCTCATCATCCCAATCCCCAGCCAGCAATAACGACCGCACTCCATCCCACCACACCTCCTCCAGCTCGTCCCTCGAACGCACCACCAACCCCTCTGGTCAATACGCCGCCTCATCTTCTAACGACCCCTACAATAATCGTCATCAATATTCATCACACCAATCGCTCGATGAGCGAGAGCCTGATGAATTCAATGCGCACCCGGGTACACTGAGCGCCCTGGACAGCACCAAGGCAAGTGGTTATCAGAACTCACTTCGCAGACCCGCTCCACCTCCCCTTTCATATACCACGCCGAATGCGAAAATGATGACGCCTTCTTTACGCCAGTCCGCCAGCTTCTCCATGGGCGACCGGTCAGGCAACACTGCCCCGCCTGACGCCGAGACATCCTCGATCTCATCCAAGAGGTACTCAGATGACGCAAATGGGAAGAGCTCAACTCCTTGGAAGAAAAAGAGTGGGTTTTCCAATTTTATAGGCAGTGTTTTGGGCTCGCCGCGTTCCAATAGCGTCAAGATATCGGCACCAGAGAACCCAGTACACGTCACCCATGTCGGCTTCGATAATGAGACGGGGCAATTCACGGTATGTTCTGACACCAGCCTGTATCAAATTTCCTCCAATCCACACACTCTGGAAAATCCTTCCCTACTACTTCCAAGGACGCCTTTCGAATATCTTTGTCAGGCTTCGGGTAGTGGGACATACGTTCCGGTAGAAAGGATTGGCTATATACTGACGAGATATAGGGTCTGCCCAAAGAATGGCAGAGGATGTTACAAGAGAGTGGAATTACTGAAGTTGAACAAAAGCGAAACCCTCAGGCTATCGTTGATATCATGGCGTTCTACAAGAACACCCAGGGAGGCCAAGCCGAGGACCAAGTGTGGCACAAGTTCGATAATGCGAGAGCCGAGGACCCATCTGCTTCAGGATTAAGCCTTCTGATGAACACCAATGCAGCTCCACCACCGAATACTCATCTTTCGACTATAACTAGTCCTCCTGCAAGTCCACGCTTTCCTTCTAATCACGAGACAAGCTTTGAAAATCCACGCGCGCCTCCGCCTATCCCTCGAAGTGTACCAAATCCTAGCGCTTTTGCACCCAGCACTCCTTCCATGGAACAGCGCATGAACCAAACAAATCTCGTTCCTGGTCGCCCAGCGCCTCGACCACCAGGCGCCTCTCCAATCACGAATCTTACCCCAGCTCGCGCTGCGCCTCACGCGCCAAATGTCGCCAAGGAGTATTCACCTATCCAGAGCAGGCCAAGCGAAGATTTGCCGATCAGAAATCGCTCGACGTCAAATGCTCGGGAGGAACCTGATGAAGACCTAGGCCTTCAGCGGCAAGCATCCAAAATCCAGACTAATGGACTTTCCCGTCAACCCTCTCGACCCAGTCCTGGTGGGGTGGGTAGTCCTACCCAATACCAACAGCAACAGGAACAGCCTGTTGTAAGCGTACAAAAAGCGCTCCAAACAAAGCAGCTTGATAGCAGCCAGAGCCAACGCCAGGCTCCTCAGCAACAGATCTCCCCTACGTCTCCACCAACACAGCAACAATTCAACCCTACCTCTCCAGACCCTCAAAATATCCCTCACCCACAACAGCAGGCCCGTTCTGGGTCTAACCCGCGGCGACGCCCCAACCGTAGCACCGGTATTGATATTGTGGCGAGACTTAATGCCATATGTAGTACGGGAGATCCAATGCGGAAATATAAAAATCTAAACAAGATTGGGCAGGGAGCGTCTGGTGGGGTGTTCACCGCTACCGAGGTTGGAACTGGCCGATGCGTTGCCATCAAACAGATGAACCTTGAACAGCAGCCAAAGAAAGATCTCATCATCAATGAGATCCTCGTGATGAAAGACAGCAAACACAAGAATATTGTCAATTTCATGGACAGCTACTTACGACAAGGAGACCTCTGGGTAATTATGGAGTACATGGAAGGGGGAAGTCTAACTGACGTAGTGACGTTCAACTTAATGAGTGAGGGGCAGATTGCAGCTGTTTGTCGAGAGGTATGTTATCTTGAAAAAAAGATCTCCATATGCACCATGAGACTAAACATTGTAAGACATTAAATGGCCTACAACACCTACACTCAAAGGGCGTTATTCATCGTGATATCAAATCCGACAACATCTTACTTGCTATGGATGGCAATATTAAGCTAAGTATGATGGACTGTACCCGTTCACAATGGCCTCGGATTGACAGACATTAGCCGATTTTGGGTTTTGTGCTCAAATCAACGAAGCCCACAATAAGCGAACCACAATGGTTGGCACACCGTACTGGATGGCTCCTGAAGTAGTGACGAGGAAGGAGTATGGCCGCAAAGTAGACATCTGGAGTCTTGGGATTATGGCGATTGAAATGATCGAGGGCGAGCCTCCATATCTTACCGAGTCACCACTTCGGGCCTTGTACCTCATCGCTACCAATGGAACGCCAAAGATCAAAGAAGAGCACGAGCTGTCGCCGGTCTTCAAGGATTTCCTGAATTTTGCGCTCAGGGTTGATCCTGATAAGCGAGCATCTGCGCATGATCTTCTTAAGGTAAATCCATGCCATCAAAGTACTCGGTAAAAGGTTTCTAATGGTGTCACAGCACCCATACATAGGGACGGCTGAGCCTCTGATCAACCTGGCGCCCCTGGTGCGCTCAGCACGCGCCAGCCGTGCGGCCGAAAGAGCTCAAAAAGGATCCTGAAAGGATGTCGCAAAGCAACTTGCCCTACATTCCCCCATATTCAGGTTCTTGCTTCACGCCGCCATTGGAGGCTGTGTGGTGCGTTATGTATAATCTCCTTATCCGCCACGAATGAGACAATGATTTTTAATGTCATGGCGGATCAACGTTGCAACCCGATTTCACTTCTCCTACGAAGGATCTTACATGTCGCGGGATTTGCGTACCTGACCAAGCATATCCTCGAATTACAATGGCGTCTTCGGCATAGATAAAGTGCAGACCCTTCGGTTTTTAGTAGGGGTTAGAGCTGCATCAGGACAGTTTGAGCTTCTGTTTACGTAGCCGCGTCATAGCAGCTTGTCGGTTCTGTCCAGAAAGGAGTTAATGGATGGGTACGCGTCCGCCTACTGTCAATTGTTTGAGCGTGATACCAGGGAATGGGAAAACTTTTCATAAAGCGCAGACATTTCTAACTATGCTTCTAGAGGTATTTTAGCTACATATATTACCAATTCTATGTAAAAAGAAAGCCTTCCAATGATGTAAAATTGCCACAACTGTTTTGGATACTGGTAAGATAGTGTATGCAGCGTTTTGTCAAGGTTCGCTCGAGCTTCGTCATCTGCTGCGGTCAAGCCACACTGAGTTGCGCTAGTGGAGGCTGCAAGGCGAGGCAGGAACCACTCTTCAAGTACCTGCAATCCTAAGACACCTACACTCCCAGTATATTGCGACATTCATTGATTTAAACTGTACGTGAATATCATTTCCCGAAATCAACATGTTCCGCGCTCAGCAGAACGCATTCGACGATGCTGTTGGTAAGTAACAGAACCTCAAAGCTCCCAGCACTCTCTCACATCTCGCAGCAAAAGCTACAGACGAGAATCTCACCTCAGAAAACTGGGAGTACATACTGGTAGGTGAAGCTCTATTCTAGAAAACTCATAAGATCGTCTGCTGAAGCAGCCAAGGACGTCTGCGATCGGGTAGGCGCAGAAGACACAGGGTACGCACCAGCTTCCCTGACATTTAGTGCGAATATAAACCTCTCATAACCTATCTTGCAGAGCGAAAGATGCCGTTGCATCGATGATTAAGCGGCTCGCCCACCGGAACGCAAATGTGCAGCTCTACACCCTGGAAGTAAGGCTAGACAGTCAGGGCGGTAGATTACGGATGCTGATACTCAGTAATAGCTGGCAAATGCGTTATCACAGAATTGCGGAAATAAAATGCATAGAGAGCTTGCGTCAAGAAGCTTTACGGATGCTCTGCTACGACTTGCAAACGACAGGGTGCGCCAAATTCATGAGCCAGCAAGCTTCGCCTAAGAATACCTTCTAACGTAAAACGCAGAATACACATCAGCAAGTGAAAGCCAAAATATTAGAGAGAATGGGAGAATGGACAGAGATGTTCAAGAAGGACCCAGATCTTGGCATCATGGAACAGCAATACACGAAGCTTAAAAGTCAAAGTACTATCTTCGTGGTGGGGAAGAGCGGACAACATTGCTGATCATTTTCCAGACCCGAATCTTTACCCACCTGCTGCGCCTACCAAAAGGCAGATCACAGACGTTGACAGACAGAAAGAGGAGGAAGAACTGCAAATGGCGCTCGAGCTGTCAATCAAGGATAAGCCTGCTGCGGACCAAGCCGCAGGAAAGAAGCCCGCTCAGGGTGCACCATCATCATCAGCAGCAGGTCCGTCACAGCAGACAGCACCGTCACAACCGGTACCACAGGGAACGACGGCCGCCACAGTTTCCCGAGTTCGCGCACTGTACGACTTCCAACCATCGGAAGAAGGGGAGTTGCAGTTCCGTAAAGGGGATATCATTGCCGTCATTGAATCCGTCTACAAGGACTGGTGGAAGGGCTCTTTGCGAGGGAAGACTGGCATCTTCCCCCTGAATTATGTAGAGAAATTGACAGATCCTACCCAAGACGACTTACAACGAGAGGCGCAGATTGAAGCCGAAGTTTTCGGAGAGATCAAGAACGTGGAGAAGTTGTTAACGTTGTTGAGTACAAGTAGTTCCGACCTCAATGTCAGGGACAATGAGGAAATTACTGAGTTATACCATTCGACGCTTGCTATACGGCCGAAGCTCATCGAACTAATTGGGAAATACACACAAAAGAAGGGTATGTTTTCAGCTGAAACTTGGATGAATGATAGGAGCTAACAGGCTGGTCCAGATGACTTTACTCAATTGAATGAGAAGTTCATAAAAGCTCGAAGAGACTACGAGTCACTGCTAGAAGCGTCTATGTCCCAGCCAGCACAGCAACAGTATGGTCGTCCGAGCCAACCTCAATATGGGTATGGTGGAGGTCCTGGTGGATACCCGCCACCACAGCAAAGTGGTCCTCAGCATCCCACTGTTGGCCCAGGCAGATACTATACTCCTGGCCCTGATGCTCCGCAACCGAGTAATACCCCTTTCTTTGAGCTTGTGGGGTGAGACTGACCACCCCAGATTCAAATACTCCAAAGCCACAATACCCTCCCCAATCCGGACCCCAACCATTTGCGTACGCACCCCAGGCCCCGCCTGCGCAAGCGCAACAACCACAACACCCGCCCAATGACCTTCGGAGACCATCCGGTGGTCAGCGTCCGCCTTCTTCAGATCCTTATAGCCACCGTCCTCAATCGACCTTTGACCACCCACAGGAACTATCTACAACTTCTTACACCAGTCCCACAGACTCTCGACCTCAAAACTACCCTCAACACATCCAACCGTCGCAGCCCCAAGATGAGTACTCGCCCTCCGTCTACTCACCTACCGACGGCCCACCACACCAGCAATCCCAGCCATTTGGCGGCCAACAAGCACCCTATCCGCACACACCTCATTCACCCCCGCAACCTTCGCACGCCCAGCAGCCATACACATCATACAACCCGCCCCAACCTTCCCAGCCGGCCCCTTCAGCGCCGTCACCCAGTTTTGGTCAAAATCCATATCCGGTGCTCAATTCAGGTCCGCCGGCTGGACAATATCAGGCATACCATGCGCCAAGAGAGCAGCAACCGGGATACGTGGCTGAAGCGGGAGGGAATCCTGATGGGTTCTATAGGTAAATGAGATGTGATTGAATAAATTGAAACGCATGGCGTTGGAAGGGGGCTTAAAGACATGTAATGAAATTTGGATTAACCTAGGGGTCGCGTTGTCAATGCGATAATTGGTACTGGCGACCAAGGTTGATGGCATTGAGAGAAGCCGAATGAACAGCATGCTCTTCTGAATATACTGTTATATAGCTAATCCAATCAAGCTATCATCTTAGCCGTTATACACGATGCTCTCCTCCACCCCCAACCACCCCCTCCCCACAACCTAAATCCCAATCCCCATCCCCATCACCCTCACCCCCCACCAACCCCCCCATCCACCGGCCTCCTCCAAGTCCTCACATGCCCCTCCCCACACGCCGTAATAATACACTCCTCCTCAAACCCCACCCAACTCATCGGATGCTCATCAACAACCTTACTCATCACCGGCGGCAATTCCGCCGTCACCATCCGACTCTCCACTGCATGCTCAATCACTTCTTCCCTACTCCCCTCCCCCTCCCCCTCATTCAGACTACTATTGGACCGCATCCTCCCTCCCACCGCCGAGCCCATCTGTACCGACTCCGTCCGATTCCTACTAATAGGCGCATACGAACTCATCGACGCGCGATGATTCTGGTTATTTCGGATACTGGCGGCCTTCGGGCGGCGGAGCATACCAACGCTAAAATCCCACAATAAAAGGCGGCAGTCTTCGCCTACGCTTCCGAAACGGTAATTCCTCCCATCACATCTCCAAGGATCAAACGCCACAGCCTTAACCCAGCTCCTGTGCCCCGGGCAGCGCGCTACGATACGGCGTTCAGCGAGAGACCAGATAGAAACGAGGTCGTCGTGCCCCCCTGTAAGGATATATTTCCCATCCGGCGAAAAAGTAACGCAAGTGAAGGCGCCATAGTAGGAAGGGTAGAGGTCGAGGAGGGTTTCGGAGAGGTAGTTGATGAGGCGGAGGGAGCCGTCCGTGGAGGTTACGGCTAGGTGGCGGGAGTCGGGGGAGAAGGCGAAGGCGGTGGTGGGGTGCGGGGAGAGGTGCCATACTGCGACGGGGTTGGATTTTTGGGAGGTCGAGTTTACGGATTTGGTTATGTGGAGGGGGTGAGGGGTTGTGGGGGAGGTG